>BDMB01000076.1:136799-347362 GCA_016859785.1 Macrotyloma uniflorum | reverse complement strand
TATAAATATATTTTTTTTATTATTTAAAATTATTTTTTAAGTTACTATTTATATCATTAAAAATATATAATATAAAATAAATATATTAATTTATATTTAATATTGATTATTTTAAATATTATTATAATAATAAATTTTAATTATTAAATAATATAATTTTATATATTAAATAACATATATAAATAAATATAATCAAAATAATTTTTAATAAATAAGTTTTTTTAATTCTTATATTTTTAATATTTTTAAAAAATTAATTATAATTTTAGAATAATTTTATTAAAATTTTAAAATTAAAAAAAATAATTATTATTTTAAATAATAATTTAAATTTTAGATATTAAATTTAATAATAATTCATTATTATTATAGTTTTATTTAATTTTATATTATTTATTTTAAATTAATATATAAAATATATAATAATTAATATTATATATAATTTTTAATAAATTTAAAATATAATTAACTATATTAAAAATTATTTTATAATATAAAATATTTTTATTTTTATTTATTATGAAAAATATTATTTTTAAAATTATTTTTTTTACAAAATCATGTCTTCTTCGGTGAGAAAACAGTGATGAACGCAAATGATAAACCAGCAAATGATAAACCAGTGATGAACGCAAATGATAAACGAAAACCCAGAACACATGAACACTGAATGCTGAACCTAGAACACATGAACGCTGAACCCAGAACACATGAACGCTGAACCCAGAACACATGAGCGTTCAACCCAGAACACATGAGCGTTCAACCCAGAACACATGAGCGCTGAACGCAAAACCCAGAACACATGAACAAACAATCCAGAAAAACTCCATTAAAACGCAATCAAAGCCCGTAAAACGCAATCGAACCCAGTAAAACGCAATTGAATCCAGTAAAACGCAATTGAATCCAGTAAAAACGCAATCGAACCCACGAATCCAGAAAAACACAAACGAACGAACGAACGGAGAATCAAATGCAAACAAATCTAAAATCAAACACAAATATAGCCAGAATCAAACACAAAGGAACCTAAAATCAAATTGATAAACGGAGAATCAAGTTGATAAATACAAACATTCAATTATCCCCGAATCAGAATCAATTATCCCCAAACCCATAATCGATTGCCCTAAATAAACACTATCAAACTTTAATCGAATGAAATTTACCTCTATTCCAGCTATGCGAATCTGTAAATTTTCGAATCCGTGATTATCTTCTTCCTTCTTCGTCAACAAATATAAATTTGACTGAACCCTAAACTATCCTATTTATATTCAATTTTTTTCTCACCCTACCATTCAACACTGTTCGTCCGTGAAACTACATTGCTCTCTGGACGATGCAACTCAACGCTGCTCCTCTGGAGACGAAGGAATCTTTCCGGACGAAGGAATCTTTCAGTACCATTGCAATTTGAAACGAAGGGTATTATGGGGAAATACTCTGATCTACGTGGCTTTCCTCTCAAATCTTCCCTTTCCAACGTTGAAATTGAAGACTCCAGCTTTCTTCTTCTTTCTCGGCAAATTCATTCAAATCATCAGAAACAAACGAATTAGATTTTCTTCTTTCCGTCTTCTTTCTTCCGCTGCAACAGGAAACCCTCTGATCCAAACAGAGGCTTAGTCTTCTTGAGTTATCTTTGATGTCTTGATTCTTGATTTTCTTAATCATTATTAAAATACTTGAATACTTGAATAGAATTGTCCAATCTTCAAACAGTGTTAACAATTTTCTTAAACTAAAAATTATTTTCACTTAAAATTTCTACGTAATCTATTAATAAACTAAATCTTACTAATAATTGATTATATTTTATTTTTATTTTGTATTGTTTTCTTTTTTATATAAAAATATTATAACTTTTAATAATTTACATTTTAAATTATAATCTTATTAATTTTGATAAATTTATATTGTAATTTTTTTTATATTTTGAATTAATTTAAATAAATTATATTGATTTGAATTTTTAAGTTAATTTTTTATACATTATATTTTATTAAATATTAATTTAATTTAATTAATAATAAATATTAAATTTTGATAAAATATAGTTTTTAACTTTAATTTAATTTAATGTAACCTTAACTCGAATAATGAGTTTGCTTAAATCATATTCAATCTCACTGATATATTCTTACTATTTTCTTTATTTCTCCCAACATAATATAAATCAGAAATACTTATATAAAATAGTATTCATAATCCGAAAATTATAAAATATAGAAAATTTTATATATTTTGACAAAATCCTTCTTTATTATTTTTCCAAAATCAACCATAATTACGCATAAAAAAATTGACACTAAAAAACAATTTCAAGAAAAAGATTTTATTTTTTTCAAGTGCATTATTATTTTTTTACACCAAAGAAATACGACCGTTATCCCAACGTTCCGAAATTTCCGAATTTCGAAAAGCGATACATACCCTTAGTTACCGTTTCCAACGGCCACTTGTCTCAGCGAAAAAAACACTCAGAAGAACCCAACCAAGAACACCATCACGCTCCTCCTTTCTTCATTCTTTTCTTCATCCCTTTCCCCAACAAAAAATCCTTCCTCCTTCAACCTCAAAAGATTCTAATTCCAACACAGTAATCATCATCGTCGTCGTAATAATCATCGTTCATCAAATCACTGTTATGGCAACACTCGCTCCAGGAATCGTGCTGAAGCTCCTGAACGGTCTGAACACGGGCATGAAACCGACGAGCGAGCACCGGAGCTCGCTCTTGCAGGTCACCGACATCGTCCCTGCTGATCTCGATGAGAAGAATTTGATCCCCAAACAGGGCTTCTACATCAAGGTCTCGGATTCCTCTCACTCTATCTACGCGAGTCTTCCCTCCGACCAAGACGACGTCGTTCTCAGCAACAAGATGCAGCTTGGCCAATTCATCTACGTCGACCGCTTGGAACCGGGCTCGCCGGTTCCCGTTCTCCGCGGCGCCAAGCCCCTGCCCGGAAGACACCCTCTCGTGGGCACGCCCGAGCCCTTAATGGAGCTCAGGGCCCAAAAGCCCAGTTCTGTTCCCAGAAGAGGATCTTGGGGAAATAATGGTGGTGGTGGTGATGGGGTTTCGGTTTCTTCGCCTATGGTGTTCAAGCCGGTGAATTTGGACTTTGACCAATGTACCCCTGTGAAAGCAAGGAATGTGGGTTTTCAACATGTGGCAATGTCGTCACCTTTGGTTAGAGGGAAGGTTGGGAGAGAAGGGACTCCGGTTTCTGCTGTGAGGTGCTCTGTTGGTGGCGGGCTTCTTGCGAAGATGAGTGATGCAAAAGGGGAAAGTCCTGCGTTGATGAGGAAAAGCTGCGTGGTTCCTTCTTCCAATGGGAAGTTTAGTAGGAGCAGGAGTGTTTCTGAACGCGAACATAGAATCCCTGCTAGCCCCTTCAAGTCAGCTGTAGGTACATTTTTCTTTTCCTCTTTCATAGTTTATATGAATACTTGCTTTAACAATAATCAATCTATTCTTTATTCTAGTAAATTAAACTGACATTTCTGTATCTTATCCCTTCTAATTCAAGTTTTTTTAAATAACTAGAGAAATTAGTGTAACATATAATCTGTATCCCTTCAAGGTAGCCTTAAGGGGATATATATATATATATATATATATATATATATGATATACTTTCTGTGTCACATAATTCACAATTATTACAGTTTAAGGCTCTTGCTCACCATCATGAGCAACAATAAATATGTTACTTTTGAAATCAATTTTAATTAATTAGTCTTACTCTTTCGATAGATGCATTACTTTGACCAAGAGAGTTGTTAATCTTGAATGAAGTTATTTTTTAGAAGGCTAAAACTAACTAGGGACAGAGGGAGTAACATTTTTCAAACAACTAAAAGGATTAGTATAATGTATATTTTATAAATTATCAAAGAAAATTAATGTGGGAATTAAAAGGAGGAATATTTAGAGGAATTTGACAAATTGTGGAGTGTGAGGATGATTTAATCTATTTAGAGGAATATGTAAGCTCGAATAATGCAATATTTGTTAGTAGTGGTAGGCTGTGAGAGTGAAAGTGGTGAATTTCACGTGCAGGAGAAGAAAAGTGGGACTCCTCCACCGCGGTTGAGGAATGCAAGAGCGGGGGCTTCCTTAGAGGATGCGAATGGTCAAAATCACAACATGGACTCAAATGTCACTTCTCAACCCCAATCTCAGTCTACTACTAATTCAGCTTTTGATAATTGCAACAATCTTAGCCTTCCCATGAATTTACCAGGAAAGCTTAGCTCGCTGGGGAAGGTAGAATCTTAAATTCTGTTTAGCTTTTTGCCTTTTTGGTCAATGATTGAATAGAACTTGCTTTGTGCTTGGCAGGAAGCTGTGCAGCAGAGAGAAGTGGCTCAGAAGATTGCCCTTCAAGCTTTAAGAGATGCTTCAGCTACTGAGACAGTAGTTCGGTCCCTCAAGTATACTTCTTTCTTGAATTAAATTATGTATTTTAGACTGCAACATGAGTCAATGTAGTTATTGTCTGTCGTATAAAAATAGTGTACATTTGATCTTTCATTCAGATAAACAAATACAATTATGAAATATTTTCCATACCCAAAGGATAAAAAAGGACTAATTTATCTTCCTTCCATTCTATTTTAGTTGTGCTTTGCATACTGATGTATATGTCTTGTTTGTGTTATGTTTTTTTTTCTTTCAGGATGTTCTCGAATTTATGCAAGTCAGCTCGAACTGATGCTCCAGCTGCTTGTTTTGAACGGTTTTTGGAATTCCATAACGAGATTGTGCAAGCAGTTAATGAAATGGTGTCCATACAAGCTGCTACTTCAGCTTCAGAGTTGTCTCAGAAATCAGAGAAGCAAGAACCGCAGGTTTTGCATGAAATTGCAGAGAACTACGACCAATCTGGGAATAGTGAATCATCAAACTTGTCCAAAAGAAGGGGTGCTCTGTACAAGTCAGTGGCAGCCATTCCTGAAAAGCATGAGCAAAAGGCAAACATGGGGAGGCTCCCAAGATTCAGTAACCAAAAGGGGATTTCGGAGAAGAAAGGTTCTACTCCCCTTACAAAAATGCCTCTGGAACCTATTGTTGAAAATGATGAGAATAAGAAACCAGGGGGATCATGCAGCTTAAGCAACACGATCAAACTGGGAAAGCAGATTGAAACAGAAGCTGGAAATTGGTTTATGGAGTTCATTGAGAAGGCCATGGAAACGGGTTTGAAGAAAACAAGAGATGCATCTGATGGGGATGTCAGGAAAGTTCCTCAGTCTCTCATACTGAAAGTTATGAATTGGGTAGAGGTAGAACAGTACCATAGTAACAAGCGGCCAAGTCATCCTAAAGCAGCACAAATTGCTCGAAAGTTGAGAATAAAGATGAAAAATCCTTAAGAATTCCATTCAAATGGTGAAAAATGGCTTGAGATGTGTGTGTTGTTGGACTAGCAGTTTTAGAAATCAATTCTATATTTTCACGTGCCACTTAGGTTGATAATTGTTTGTAATTTTTTATTATTTTCATTAAAATTATATACATATATAGATGATATTGTTTGGTTAGAACCTGGGGCTTTTCTCTCAGCTTAAGGCGCACACAATCGTATAGTGATTGTGAATTGATTCTGATATGTCCGAAATGGACAGACAACAAAGGGATGTGAATTGTGGATTGAATGAAGTCGAACTCTTTTATGGTTCGTGTGTTTCCACAGTTTTACTGTATGCACGTGATATGAATTTGACTTGAGAGAAAAGCAGATAATTGGAAGGAAGAGGCAAGAAAGAAAGATTCGCACATGGCGTAGCGTAAATAACTAATTCATACATGACGTGATAAAAGTAAAATACTGGCCACAATGGATTATGTGTTTGTAGAATCATAACAGATTATGTTCAAAACATATAATTTATTTTCTGAGTTGGAAATTTATAGAATAACCGATTATGTTCAAAACATATAATTTATTTTGTCTCCCTCTATCTTTTTTTTTTTGTAGCCATTGAATTCCAAATAATAAAGATAAAGGATGTGGAGAATTTTAAGAAATATGAATGGACAAGTTATTTGTATCTATTTTTTTATTTGTTATTTCTTTTATTTTTTGGTTATTTAAGTTTATTTTATAATTTTTCTTTTTATAGAAATTTTTATGAAGTCTTTTGTTGAAACACCCTCTCCTTGTCTTCACCTAAGGAGGTGCACATTCCTTGAGTTAGGTGGACTTTCAATTGCTTTTTGCACCCTTCCTTAAAGTCAAACATGGACCAACAGTTTGAGAGCATTAGACACAAATTTTAGAATGTTCTATACATGTAATTTTCCTTACATTTTAGTAGCATTTGAGGGTCATAAACTCTTACAAATAAGACCTGAATTGTTATATGTAAAGAACTTTTGAATCATAAATTATAGTGAGAATTTGAAACCTTGTGTTTGAATACATAATCTTTTTTTTTTATTACCATCCAAATTTGCCACTTCTTTGGCAAGCCCTGTGTCATCCTTAAGTTATTTGTGGATCGGGTTTAGTCTTTATGAAGAAGGTAAGGTCTCTCGTTGACGTGCCATCAAAGTCGACTTTTGAGAAACAAAAGTGGAACAAATAACCTCGAAGATATGGATTGAAAGACATTCCTCGTCCTAGCCATAAATCAATGGGTAAAGGCAGGCACAGCCAAATCAACCATTTCCTATCAAGACTAGGAGAACAACGATTTACAATCGACCAAGAAACAACTATCCTACCCCTCCAATCCTACAGAAGGTCATATATGAACCTCTATACGGTATATTAAAACCAAATGACACTTAAGCCATGGGGATGAAAGTCGTTACTAAGACAACGGATCGACAAAAGAAAGACCAGTATTATCTAACTCCTTTCGATATAAATTCTTTATCCCTCCCATCTTTCATCCATTTGGAAGCTCATTTTTCAACAGTCCAAGAAAGTGAAAAATAGGCTCTACCCCTGAGAAGCAAATGCATCTTCTCAACTGGAAGATAGTGGAAGAAAGTAGGGTTGTGAACTAGAGATAGAACCTAGTGAATGCATAAGCGCAGTGCCTTTCGTAACTATATATTATACCATACCTTCTTCCTGGCCGACCAAGCCAAGCTCTTTTCATTTATAACCCTTTCCTTTTCCGATCTCTCCGTTTGTAGTTCCTACATCTTTCCACCCAATGAAAGATCAATTGGTTCGCTCGATCTCGAATGGAATCGGATAATATGAAATGAAATGGGCTCTCGACCCAGGCCTTATTTTTCAAAGAAACCAGTCCTATTGTATCGACTAAGGTTTCCCATCCTAGCTTATCCCGCCTGCCCGGTGTTTGCTACCGAAAGAGAGAATCGGTCTAAGTGTAACTCAAAACCAGTCCAACCTCTTCATGGTCACATCCCCTTATCTGACACTTTTTGTGTTGTTGCATGTGCCTTACAGTATCCAGATCCAGTCCTCTTTGCTTCCTATGACTGAAGTGAAGATCTGCAATGTCTGCTTTCCTGACTCTAACAAGTAAGCAAGTAAACTACCTTGGTAAGAAAAAAAAAAAGGATTTCATAATAGAATTGGGGACTAGAAGCCTCTCTGATTGAGAGGATCAAGTATGTGATTCAAAAACCAAACTAGTTGTTACAGCTAGGTTTGATAGGCAATCAACATTGTACTTACAAGACCGAGTACCGAATACCTCCTCTCCTACTTCAGACCGCCTACTCCTCGGATTGCTTGCTCCAAACACTTGGGTCGGCTTAATAGTTCACCAAAACCGAATGGAGGGGGAACCTGCGTTTACACTCCGACACTCAAGTCAGTAAAGTAGTGTATGCAGATTGATATATATTAAAGATAGAATGAATTACCTACTCATCAGAGAATGTCTATTTATACTATAGTCATACCTTATTACCATTATGAGTTTTTACTCAGAATACTGTTATGAATTCTCCATAATTACCTTTAAATTACCTTTAAAACTCTCATAACTTACTAATGTAAATCTTTCGTTACAAATCCTCTCATCATTCTTCCAATAAAACTATCTTTTGGGTCTTGAACATTTCGGCTCATCTTCTTCATTCTGGGCCGACTCTTTCTTGGTTAACTCAGCCCACTATCAATGGGCCTGGTAGGTACACAAGCCCCCCAAGTTGTGAAGTAATTTTTGACTGAAACGAGTTTAAAGTAATTCCATCAATTGGCCCTATTTTGCTGAGTTGGCAAGAGTAGTTGAAGAGTTCTTTCTGTTTCTTTAATTTGAATATTTTCAAGGACCTATTAGTCATTTCAAGTATCTTAAAACTGTTCATCTCGCGGGTTTGGTCATTTCATTGGAGGAGTTGGCAAAGATATCACAGGTTCTGGATTCTTCCTTACCCTCTTTATAAAATTTTTTTTAAGCGTATTGTTTCTTTTCCTGTTTTTTTTCGTTCGCATTGGTCTTCCTTTCCATTCCTCATTATTATCTTTCAACCCCCACACTTCCTGGTATGGCTTCTTCTTCTATTCTTAAGATTACTAGTAATGATTCCGATTCTCAGCATATTCCTCTTTCACCGAATAACAATAGTGTAGATTCTCAAGAAACTCGTTCTTCTTTGTTAGTAAAATCGAATCAATGTCTTCACCCTTTAGAAACTGTAGAATTTGTCTCCCCTAGAACTAATTCTAGAAATGATTCTAACATAAATGCATTGCCTAGAGAAAACTATAACTGGGTTAATCCCTCTGTCCTTCAATATGTGTCTTTCTTTACGAAATCTAAAGTCTTGAAGGATTTTCTTTCCTTGGTTCCTCTTGTTTCAGAAAATGCAGATGTAAATATAATCGGTGCTTCTAAATGTTCTCCCCGAGACCGGGTCTGCCATGGTGCCAAAGGCTCAAAGGAAAACTTTTTTTATGTATATGCTTGTTTATTTGCTAACTTACATATTACCCTTCCTTTTGACGACTTCATAATAGGTGTTCTTAAAATTTTGAATGTAGCCCCCACTCAATTACATTTGAATAGTTGGGCCTTTATACAGGCCTTCTGAGCCTTATGCCAGTTTTTAGGTATCCGTCCTACACCCCCTTCCTTCCTTCACTTCTATTGTACTCGGGGTGGGGATTTGGCGTATTGGGTTTCACTCATAGGTCAATCCTCTAAAGCTTTGTTCAGTCCTTATACAGCGAGTTATAAGAACTTTAAAACCGGTTACTTTAAAGTTCTTATTACTGATGCTGGAAAGGAATTCTTCTTCTCGGATAATAAATCCTTGTTTCCTTTTCAATGGACTCGAATCACTCGTAAATATCACCATTGGCCGAAAAGTGACATGTCGGCATATGATGTAGCAGTGTTAAATATTCTTGAAAGATTTCCTAGACGAATGCTGACTAGGCCTTTTATCTATGATCAAGTTGATCCTTCCCGTCCTGTTGATATTGCGGGTATGTTATGATTCTCATATCTCTACTAGTTTAAGCTTTTAACTATACTGAATTTTGTCATTTTCGCAGGTGTTCTCCAATCTTTGTTGAAAATGCCGAAGAATATTTTTAAACGTTTCAATGATGATCTCAGTGCTGCCAGCAAGGATCTTCAACCTTTGGCTCGAACTAATCCTGACAAAGTACCTCCCTCCTCTGATCCTCCAAAGAAAAAACAGAAGGTTGCTGCAAAAAAGAATGTTGGTCCTCGTTGTCAGGAACTTGGAGAATCATCTATGTTTAAAGGAGGGAAATTTCTTTCCAGCGAAATGGTCATGTGTGATCGTTTAAATTTTAGGCTGACTCCCGAAGAAAGTGAAGATTTAAAAAAGGCAGATAATGCCGATTTAGAGCTGTCTCTTTTAGAACTTGCATCTCGGGCGGCTTTAGTTTCTCAAATATTAGCAGGAAGGCCTTCTAACTCTGCTGAACTGAAGAAACTCCAAGATCAACTTGCTCAATCAGAGGCCTCCCTTTCTGAAGCCTTATCAAGTAATACAATATTCGAACATGAAGGGTTAAGGTGTCAGATGGTTGCAGATTATGAAGCTCTTCAAGCTAAATACACAAAGGATATAGCCGACCGAGATCTTCAAATATCGGCAACTCAGGAAACTCATCAGAAAGAAGTTTTAGAACTCAAAGGTCTAGTTGTGGGGGAGCATAAGAATGGTTTTGAAAAAGCAGTGCGTCAAGCTATTTTCTTATCGGAAAAAGGGACCCCTCTCACGACGGATATTTTTTATGTTCACTCTAACATTTATAAGGGAGAATGGACTCCTCTTACAGATATCCCGGATGATTTATCCGAGGATTAATTTTTGTACTATAAGTATTTGGACATATATGTGTTGCTTGTGTTGACTTTGAACTTTTATGTTTGAATGTTATTTTTTATTTCAATGCATCTGATATCTATGACCTTTAAGTTTGAGTAAGGAATACTTGGAAAACATCTTTGTCTTTGATTTTATTTTCTGGACTTCTGCATTTCTTTTATTATATTCGAGTTGTACTCGGCGAACTTTCTTTTTCTTGATTTGATCTTCTTTAGTTGAATAATACTCGGTGGACTTTCTTGTCCTTGATTTGATCTTCTGTAGCCGAGTAATACTCGATGGACTTTCTTGTCCTTGATTTTATCTTCTGTGGCCGAGTAAACTTCAAATGCATGCGCTTGTTTCCTATAGTACTAGGAATCGGGGCTCGAGCTTGGCTCATTCAGTGCTGTTCCACTACATACGTTATACCTTGGAAAGCTTCTTCTGAAGCCCTTTTCACTTTAATCATTAGTCAATGCTATGTGCCCCAGTCTTCTAAATTTCCCACTGTGGAAGCCCTTATCGATCCAGGATCTATAAACCATCCTTGTTAACCATCCAAGTCGATGTTGAAATGAGTTCCTTTTTGAATCGTGGGGAAGGACTCAACTTGAATAATAGGCATTTATCCATCCATCAACGGAGAAAAAAAAGTGCACTTTTTTATTTAAAAAAAAAATACATTATTAAATGAACCCACATATCTATAAACATAATTGAGACCATTGAACTTAATCAAACAAATCCCTAAAGCAATCATGTTAGACATAACGCATAAATTTTAACATACTCAAACATTAAAGTTTTGAAACATTTAATAGATATTAACTTTAATCATATATCTAAAATCACCTCTGGGTAAAAATAAATACATTCCATATTTATAATGATGCCAACTAAATGTACTTTAATGGGCAATAACTCATACTATTTGACATGCATGATATCTTTGGATAGACACACATTCAACAAGTATGAAAATAATCTTTTATATTATTAATTATAAACAACATATCATCTTTGGATAATCATGTAAGCCTTAAATTAATAATTTAATCATCCCAAAATAGTTTTATAGCAACATTCTTCCAATCCATCATATAACTTTCCAAATTTAATCACTTTGATGATTAAAATAATATATAACTTTCCAAATTTGATCACTTTGGTAATTAAAATAATTTTTTATGACTTTTAGTAATTATTATTTTAAATCCATGTAGGAGCATGCTAGATATAGACCCTATAATCTAATCAGATCTAATAAGGATCTAATCAGACTGAGCTATATGGGTCCCAAGTCAGAACCTGACTCTGATACCAATTGTTATAAAAGTTAGAACACTTATCCGGATCTATAAATGTCACTTTGATAAAGAAGTATATATTTTCCCTTCTCTTACTTCTCTTTAATGACTTTTCTGATGATATGAAAAATGTCCTGGCAACTTTTCTTTCTCTGTAATGGTTCTCTTTTCTACGTTGCGTTCCTTTTTCTTTTCAGAAAAGACCACTTACGTTTTGGAGAGAGAAGTTTTGAAAAATTAACCACTCAAAACTCTTACAACATCCAACTTTAAACTCTTTTAATTAAAATAATTCAAATTAAATTATTTATTAAAAAATCATCCTATCCTTCAAAGTGAGAAGAAAGGGAATTAATTTTAATATCTCTAAAATAATCCCCATAACTTTAATCCAATTATAATCTAATAATTATCACATTTGATACCTTTATATTAAAGTTATTCTATGCATTACATGAGTCATCATTAACATTAACATAATTTAACAATGGATCATTGATTCAGGAACTTCAGATCACATGACTAGAGACCTAACTTATTTAAAAGTTATTTTCCATGCCCAAACATTTACACAATTCGAATAACAGATGAAACTCTTTCTAAGATCATGGATAAAGGCTCAGTTATTATCTCAAAAAATATTACCCTTAATTCAGTTCTCTATGTGCCTAAACTTAACTATAATGTAATTTGCTATATGTACTAGATATCCCCTAGTTGAGATCCCCACAGGCCAGGATGATCTCAGCCTTGACTTGAAGGAAAGGAAATAAGGAATCTAACCATATTTAGGATAAATCAAGTATATTCAAGAGTCACCCAAGATATTCGCTAAGGATTGTGCTATCTCGGCAAATCCCGTAATATTAGGTTCAAATATATTATTATTAAAGATTCACCCCTAATCCCAGAAAAGGAATAAACCAATATAGTGGATCTCATAGTTAAAGCCCACAAATGTAATCTTGTGTTATTGCACATTATAAATAAAGATGCCTAGCCAAAGTAACAGTGTACATGCATGTACCCTCCACGCTGTTCATAAGGAGATCAGGAGTAAGCCGAGAAGGAGTTAGGAGCAGGACACTATCCATTAGCAAACTTACAACAGATTTGAAATGTGTTACTAAATTCTTTCCTAACCTATGTGACCTTTAAATTCTAGAGTTAGGGAAGATGATTGATAGTGCTGAAGAATGTGTTGGACTCTATATGGCCTAAAGTAATCTCCGAGAGCGTGATTTTATAGATTGACTCGAGTTGTCAAGGAAGATGGATTCAACCAATGTCAATCAGATCACATTATGTTTGTCAAACACTCTATGGAAGGAAATGTAGCCTTGTTCATTGTTTATGTTGATGATATATAGTTATCACAGTAAATGATTATGATCATATCAAGCATTTGAAAGGACTTTTGGCCAAGGAATTTGAAATCAAGGACTTAGACCAGTTCAAATATTTATAGGGATGGAAATTGCTCGAACAATACTCTTATAAACTGGAAAAGAGAAGTGAAGAAGAAAGTCTACCAGCTGATAAAGATAAATATCAAAGGTTGGTCTGGGAAGTTAATAAACCCTAACTCACACTAGGCTTGACATTGGGTTGCTGTGAGTTTAGCTAGTTGCTATACATATAACCCAACTGAGACTCACATGAAAATAGTGAACAAAAATCTCCAATACCTCAAAGACACACAAGGTTGAGGACTCTAACAGAGGTATTGAAGTCTATACTGATTCAGATTGGGTAAGATGCCTCTTTGACAAAAAATCAATTACAAGTTACTACTCTTTTATGTGGGGAAAACTTGGTGACTTGGAGAACTAAGAAGCAGTTAGTGGTAGCAACCAGCGGTGTAGAAGTTGAATCTAGCTTAAGAGGATATTGGATGAAATCAAAATTCTATAAATTACACTATGCGGATATTATGTGACAACAAAGCTGTTATAAGCATTGCAAATAACCTAATCTACCATGATAAGACAAAGCATGTAAAGATTAACCAACATTTCATTAAAGAAAAAATTGACTATAATATTATAAGTGTTGACCATGTTCCATCAAGTAAACAACAGATATTTTGACAAAGGTTCTTCCAAGGAACACATATAAAAATATTAAATCCAATTTGGGTATTATTAGACATTTACCATCCACATTAAGGGGGAGTATTAAAAAACAACGCATATAAATAAAAATTTATTAGAGATTCGTGCATATAAGTGCATATCAATTCTTGCCCATAATAGGAATTAATGTAAATAAGGTTAGGTTTTATTTCATCATTTAATTATTTATAGAAAAAAATATTATTTTTAAGGATTGATTAGTGTACAATTTTATTCCTGTATACTCTCTTATACCTTTCTTGTTGGGGTTGCTATTGTAATCTTTTCCTTTTTTGCATTTTATTTTCAAAACCAAAAGATATGATATGAAATATGTGTGTGATAAGTAGAAAACTCATTAAACCTCCATGTCTACCATTACATTGATATTACGGTTTCTACAACCCTTATTAACTAGGACTAAGTTAATGAATAAAGTAGTGTGCAAACATTTATTTATGTTTAATTTTGTTCACTTTTCTCACACGTGTGGATAATCATAAACTATATATAACATTATTTCTTTATTGAGAGAATATCACAAATATATAATCAAATTATGTAAATTTTTAACATAATTTTTTAGAAATACAAAATTTATGTTTTTCTCCATAGAAAATAAAAGGTTGAAGTTTCTAAGTCCAAAAATTAAGTATATACAAATGCTTTTATCCATTTAATATTATTATTCACAAGTTGATGTAAAATAAAAATAATGATGTTTATGAGATTCCCATAAATCAACACCTCTAAAACACTAATATGAATAAAATGAATAAAAACTTATTACATTGTCTCTATTATATATATATATATATTTAATTTTTTACATGCTTGATATAAATTATCTAAAATAATTTTTTTTCATAATCAATTATTTTTTATGTGGACTTTTCTAAAAGTAAATAAACATAATTAATTTCCTTTTTAAAACCTCTAACAATTTCTCTAAAGTAATTTTGAATCACATTCATTTATTGTTTTAATATAAAACAAACTTTTTAGATAATTTGTGAAGAAATATAATTGAATTTGATGAGTTGGTGCATGAGATGTCGTCTTTACATGTCTTTAGAAAAATTGGTCAAATGAGGGCAAAACCGTAAAAAGTGTAAATTTTTTTTACCGAGAGTTCTTACATGGAGCAACTTATATCATCACCCTAAACAGAAACACCCTGTATATAAATAGGGTATTCCAATATCGTTTCTAGGGCACGGAAGCAGGCGCATGCACTGACAAAAACACAAACACTAAGAGATCAATTTTCACTTTCTCACAAAACAAATATCCCCAAATTCGTTTCCTTCTTCTATTATGGCGGATTCCGCCTCTTCCCCCGCAACCCAACCCTCTGAATCCACACCTCCCAACCCACCCGATCCACTCCCGCAATCTTCAACTCCATCTTCATCCACGCCCCTCGCCGCAAACCCTAATCCCAATCCAACGCTGCTCCCTCCGCCGCCCGCGCTACTCTTTCCGGCCGGCGCTCCGCTGCAGGTTCCCGGTGTTCTCCCTCCCTCATTCCGCCCGCTCGCTCCTCAGGTGCCACAATTCTCCCCCGTCCCCGCTCCCCAGCCGGTCTACCAAAACCCTACCGTTCCGCCGCCCGGCGTGGCCAGCGCCGCGCCGCCACAGATGCAGCCGATGATGTCGTACCAGGTTCAACCGGGCAACCCGGCCATGCGACCCTTCGCTCCGATCCCTAACGGTTATGCTCCAGCTCCGTCCGTAAATCCCGCGGGTGGGTGATTCATTCAATTATTCCTTGTTCTTTTCGTTTCGGTGAATTTGCATTTAATTTAGCGCTGGTTCGTTGGTTGTGTCAATGTTTTTATGACTTTGGAATTATATTTTTGGTCAATTATCTTATTGCGGATGGTTATTAGCTGTGAAATGTGTGAATACTGTTATTATTGACTGAGTGTGGTGAGTGCTGACTGTAGAAGACAGCTCTGGATAGCATAGTTGTCATGGTTTTTATAAGGGTGAAGGGTTTGTTTTCGAAGAGTGTGTTGGGAGAGATTTGAGAGAGTTCTTAATGGTTAGATAAGGGGTATCGATGACAGGATGTTTTCTCCTACAGTGTCTTGATTGAATTCATTGAGAAAGGTTGGAGGGCTTCATATTGCTTAAAGACACCTCTCTACAAACAACTCATTTTTTGGTATGCACATATTTGCCTGGTTTCTAGTTTGTCTTGTCTTTTATGGAATTGGAAATGACGATTATGTGGAGCGATGCTGACAAAAAATGAAAGAGTGATTGTACTTTTGTCGATATGAATAATGTATGGTTGTGTCGTGATCTCGTTTTAGTAGGCCACTTTCTGCTAGTTATAAGAGTACTTTCCCTTCAATGGCTTTATGAATTCCAGAAGCCGACAATGTTTGCAACTGAATGAATGCACACGTTGGCCTTGTGTCATGAGGTATTGCAATCTTTTCTCTCTATTGCAGTTTCATTTAATTTTTTATGCTACAAGCCATGCTGCTGTATAAAAAGGAACTTATAATTCAACTAAAATTTCTTCTTATTAAACCATACGTACCATAAGATTATGCAAGTTACTGTTTGCAATTGGTGGATGGGATAGTTTGAGAAGCCTGCTATGTTTCAAGTGGTCAGACAAAGGTAAGCACTTTTACACATTGTGTGAATTTCAAACTCGATAGAATTTGTTATTATTCTCTTCAGGTTGTCGTTTCAGCTGGTGATTGTTGGCTGTGCTGCCATCTCTGTTATGCTTTAGATGTGTGGTAACAGCATTCCATTGTTCTTGTCACACTTTTTTCCAGCATATATCTTTAGTGTTGTACTGATTTGTTTATGGTGCATACATATTCACTCATAATCTGCTCTAATATATTTGCATAGATGTTTTTCTACTCTGTACAGGAATTCCTCGTTATCCCCCTCCTTATGGAACCATGGTTCGTCCTGTATTTCCTCCACGTCCTCCTGGAGCAGTTAACATACCTCCAATATCACGCCCACCTGTTGCAGGAATCCCTACTGTTCGCCCAATTATTCCTCCTGTTGTCAGACCTATGGTAGCCCCTAGTGTTACTCCAGCTGAGAAGCCTCAAAACACAGTTTACATTGGCAAGATTGCATCAACTGTGGAAAATGAGTTCATGCTCTCTCTCCTTCAAGTAAATTTTTAAGTTTGTTCTTTACTTGGGTGGGAGTAGGGCTTGGTTATTTAGGGCAAGTGTTTCTCTGGTGCTACTTTTCTTAGAGTTTTTTCAGAAGCTATTACTTTTGGCTTTGAGAAAGCACCTAAATCAACTTAATTTTTGAGGTTTTTTCCTTTTTATTTGTCCATTTATAAAAAAAACTGTTTAGTTGGTAGAATTTTTTTAAAATATATTTTAACTGAAGAAAACACTTTTTCTCCATTATTCTCTTTCCTGCATTTTTTTTTCATGTACTAGATAATAGGTTTCTTAGAACCTTAATATATATAATTATAAATATACTGATTCTATTATTTCCTTTAAGTTATGTGGAACTATCAAGACCTGGAAACGTCCTCAGGATTTATCCACTGGAACTCCTACCAGTTTTGGGTTTTATGAGTTTGAGTCTGCAGAAGGGGTTCTCCGTGCATTGCGTCTCCTTACTAAACTGAACATTGACGGGCAAGAACTAAAGGTATCTCTCATCTTTGATTACTTTTTCTTTGTATTTTATGTTAAGCTGCATTTGTCTTTTCCTTTTTTATATTACTGTAGATTAAAGGTATAATCTTTATATTTTACTTTTGGGCAAAGCTATATTAATAATCAGGTATATGCTTACTTGATAATTAAGTTTGCTACTGACAAGGAAACAAAAAGATTAGTACCTCCTTTGTCTTTATGTAGTGGTTTCTAGAAATCCTTTTGACATGATGGGTTTCTACATATAGTCTTGTGAAGTTCCCTTTTATTTTTAAGGGGTTTTTATATGTGGAATTGGTATACTAGTTATGTTTTTAAAGTATATATTGGTGCGTTCCATGTATTTTGAACTTTATAATTCTATGAACTATTGCATCTACATTTTTCCAAGTAAAGCTTATAAAATTTCTTTAAACAAGACATAATTCTTGTGTTAAAAGTTATGTTGACATCACATTTTTTCCCTTGTATATCTGAGGATCTTATCTATTTATTATATATTCTTTTACAGGTCAATGTGAATCAAGCTATGAAAGAACATCTTGAGCGGTATGTTCAGAAAAAAGCTGAGAACTTGAACAAAGAAAGTCAGGAAGGAGTAGTTGAAAAAGATGAAGGTGAACAACCTTCTAATGCAAATGAGGATACAAAGGTTGTGAAAGAACCTTCAAATAAAGTGGATAGTGAATCAGTGACTAAGGAATCCAATGATGTGACAAACTTTGGGATTGTCACTGAAGAAGATAGAGAAGTGGATCGTGAGGCTTTAGAAAAGATCACAAAGATGATAGAGGAAAGGTTGAAGACAAGACCTTTGCCTCCTCCACCTACACAACCAAGTGGTGATGGTTCTGCAAATTTAACTTTAGAACAACCTCATAAGACAAGAGATGGAGACTCTGATGTTGATATAGAGAAGAATGGTAAGGAAAATTTTGTGTATCTTTTTTGTTGACTGTAGACACAATAGGGCTATACTTTATCATCAAGCACCCTTTATCTCTTTTTATTTGTCAATTTATTATTCTAAAACTTTTCTTTTCAATTGGGTAGAATCTGCTGAAAATAAAAATGATAAAGAGACAAACAATGATAAACCAAGCAGTGAACACGATAGGTCTGAAAGCCCTGAAAGAAGGCATGATAGAAAAAGCAGAGAGAGGGACCGAGATAGGGAACTAAAACGAGAAAAGGAAAGAGAACTTGAAAGATATGAGAGAGAAGCAGAACGGGAACGTGTTCGGAAAGAGAGGGAACAAAGACGGAGAATTGAGGATGCTGAACGTCAATATGAAGCATATTTGAAGGAATGGGAGTATAGAGAACGAGAGAAAGAGAAAGAACGTCAGTATGAAAAAGAGAAGGAGAAGGAAAGGGAACGTAAAAGGAGAAAGGAGATACTTTATGATGAAGAGGATGAGGATGAAGATTCTAGGAAGAGGTGGCGTAGAAGTGCTATAGAGGAGAAGAGAAAGAAGAGGTTGCGTGAGAGGGAAGATGACTTGGTTGACAAACAAAAGGAAGAGGAAGAAATCGCTGAGGCTAAGAAGAAGGCCGAGGAGGAACAGAAGCGACAAAGAGATGCTTTAAAACTATTATCTGAGCATGTGGTGAATGGTGGTAATGAAAATATGATTATTGGAGAGGTTACTAATGAAGGCAAAAGCAATGTTACTGAACAAGATATTGTAGTTGATTATATTCGTGAAGATCATACCGGTAATTTTCATAACTATTCACAATTTGTGGTTTCTTGTCTCTCTTTCATACTATTAAAATGGTTGTTATGCTTTAAAATGACAGGTGATGGGAATGCACTAAATGTTACCAATGATGAATTAACCATAGTTGCTCCAAATGATACACAAGGGAATGCTCCTACAAAAAAATTAGGATTTGGTCTTGTTGGTTCAGGGAAAAGAACAACTGTCCCTTCTGCTTTCCATGAAGAGGAGGATGATGATGCACACAAGGACAAAAAAATGAGGCCATTGGTTCCAATTGATTACTCAACTGAAGAATTGCAAGTTGTTCAACCTACAATTCCTGGACCAACACCACCAAATTTGGCTGCTGCCGCAGAATTTGCAAAGCGAATATCTAGTACAAATTTCAAGGAAGATAAGCTGGATGGAGAACGGGATCGAAGTAGGCGTTCGAATGATAAGTCTAACCATCGGGACAGGGACAAAAATGATGAAGATGGTACACACAGTAGAGATGAAAACAAGGAGAGAATTCCTGACTATGATAGGGATCGAGATCATGGATCAGAGAAACTTAGGACTTCTGATAACAAGAGGCTTTTGGATGCCAAACAATTGATTGATATGATACCAAAGACCAAGGAGGAGTTGTTCTCATATGAGATAGATTGGGTAGTGTATGATAAGGTATGTGAAAAAACTATGTTGCACATTATGTATTTTAGTAAGTGTTTTTATTTTATCTTTGCTATAATTTTATTCTTTATTATAGGTGTATCTTGCTATTAATACTAAGATTATGTATTTAAAAACAATCCTATAATTATAGGGATTCATTTCCTTAGAATTAGCTCTCTATATTTCTTAAAATAACCAGCAAGCTCATGTATTTATACCTCCAATGACCTTATTATTAATATTAAGTTTATGTATTTAAAAACAATCCTATAATTATAGGGATTCATTTCCTTTAGAATTAGCTCTCTATTTCTTAAAATAACTAGCAAGCTCATGTATTTATAGCTCCAATGACCTTATTATTGATATATAGAAGAAATATATTATTCTTTCTAAATTTGAGATGGTATTTGAGCTCTTGACCTTTGGGAGTCTCTAATCGTGTCTATTAACCCTAAAATGCAACCTTCATTGTTGTGCCACCTAATCCCTATTTCAGCCTTTATTGTTGCATAGTCCTCTTGTATGGTTGAGTTCGTAAATTCTAGAATGGAAACTAGGGACAAATCCTAGACAGTTGGAGAATTGTAGAAAGTCCATTCTTATTAAATGGAAAAATTACCTCAAATGGTCTCAACTCATTGAGACCATCCTAAAAAGATAAGGTTAGTCACCTTACTGTAAATGCACCTGATGAAAATGATGTCAAGCTCTAATCATAGGATGAATTCATGGCATGAATGTGGAATTCAATGGTTCCAGAAATTAGTGATACTTACTTGTTCCTTAGAACAATAAAAGAAATTTGGAAGGTGGTAGAAGAAACCTATTCTAAGGCCAAGGATGCTACCCAAATTTATGATGTATAGGAATGCTACCCAAATTTATGATGTATACTGTGGCTACCAAATAGGAAAACAATCCTGAAAGAGTATATGGATGGAATATGCCAATCAACTGAAGTCCCTATGGATGGAATTTTATCACTATGGAGTTGTAAAAGCAAATTGTTTAGAAGTCTCAACAATCCTGAAAGAGTATATTGAACAAGATAGAGTCTATGATTTTTTGGTAGGCCTAAATCCTAAGTATGATTAGGTTCGAGTCCAAATTTTGGGAAAAGGAGAAGGTTCTAGGGATTAATGAAGTGGTAGCCATCATCCAGAGAGAAGAAAGTAGGAAAAGACTAATGTTGGAGACCCCAACTAATGAAAACATAAGAATGATAGTTGAAGGAGGAACAACAATGATTTCTAACCAAAGAAAAAGCAAGGTTCCAAATATGGAGAAAAAACATGCCACGTCACACAAGGGAGGCATGTTGGAAATTACATGGAAAACCACCCAAGCTGAGAATGGGAGTAGAAAGTAAGCAAAAATAGAGAATGGGAGCTTAAAGGAGGCCCTAAAAGAGGGGGAGGACAAGGGCAAACACATTGATAATAGATAAGGTGAAGAACCCCTCTCTATTGAATTGAATCATGAAGAGATAGAAAGGGTAAGATCCTTCCTTAGTTTATTTTATTGTGATCTTATTGCTTCATATACACCTTTTACTCACTACTGGATATTAGACTCTAGAGCCATTGACCACATGACCCTCTACCCAAATACTTCTCCACATATTCTCCATGTCCTAGCAACAAGAAGATTTCCACATTAGATGGAAATCTTATAACAGTAATTGGACAAGGAGAGGTCTAAATAAGCCCATCCATAACCTTAAAAAGTGTTCTTCATGTCCCTAAATTGCCCACTAATATGATTTTTGTGCAAAAGCTCACAAAAATCTTTCTTGTAATGTGGTTTTTCATAGCAACTCTTGTATTTTACAGGACAAGAACTTGGGGGAATGGTTGGACATGCTAGAGAATGGAATGGTCTTTACTACATGGAGGACCTTAATCAACTTATCAATTGCAACTCCCTCATATCTAAATACACCAAGACCAGTAAAGAGAAAGCTCAACTATACCATTGTTGGTTGGGACATCCTTCATTCAAGTTGTAAAATTGATTTTTCCTTGTCTAAGAATTTAAAGGTTGAGAGTCACCACAGTGAGGTGTGTGGGTTTGCTAAAACACAAATGTGAAAATTTTCCCAGTAGCAATAAGAGGAGCCTTGTCCCTTTTTATCTTGTTCAATGTATAGGGTTTTGCAAATGTCCCAAATATCTTAGGTGCTAAATGGTTTATATCCTTTATAGATGATTGTACCTGGGTGACTTGGGTTTTCCTATTGAAACAAAAATTTGAGATTAGTTATATTTTTATTTAGTTTGTCACGATGATTAAGAATCAATTTGGAGTCAATAATAAGAGAATTAGGTTTGAGTAATGCCAAGGACAACTTTAATCTTGAGTTCAACTCTTTTGTCTTCATGTATTAACACACCTCAACAAAATGAGATTGCTGAAAGGAAAAATGGGTACTTACTAGAACAAACTAGATCAAACTAGATCTATGCTTTTTCAATATTGTGTTCCTAAGAAATTTTGGGTGTGCAGGGGAGGATAGTGTAGTGGACAAAGAAATGTATCAAAGACTTGTTGGTAGACTTACTTACTTATCTCATGACATTGCATTTGTTGGGAGTCTAGTAAGTCAATTTATGCACCTACCAAAGGAGGCTCATTTACAAGTTCCTTAGAATTGTTCATTTAAAAGGGACTTCGGGAAAAGGGATTCTATTTAAACGAAACAAGAGTGTAAGTTTTGAAGCATATTGTACAAATGCGGACTATCTAGGGTCAATTGTGGATAGGAGATCAACTATAATATACAAATGCAGACTATGTAGGGTCAATTGTGGATAGGAGATCAACTATTGACTGCATTTTCTTTGGTGGAAACTTAGTGATTTGAAGGAGTAAAAAACAAAATATAGTAGCTAGATCGAGTGCTGAAGCAAAATTTTGAGCAATGGCTGAAGGAATATGTAAACTTCTATGGTTGATGATTATATTGGAAGACTAAAGATAAAGTGGGGTGAACTTATGAGGTTATATTGTGATAATAAGTCTGCCATTAGTTGGAAATATATCTCCTTAATAAGGGAATGTAATTCCTCCTATGCATGGAAACTAAAAACTAATTTATTCCAAGGTCTTGAAATTATTTTCTTGACTCTTAAGAACATGTACATTCATCTTTGGAAAGATGAAGAGCATTTCATATCACTATACTCTTGACGGAGAAGCCTTCACTACAAGTAGGGGTTTTGAGAGAGTTGGAGATGCACATGGGTGATAGAGAAATCCAACTTGTAAGTTGAAGAGTAGTAATGAGTTTGAGCATCTATTCAGAGAGAAAGGAGAGTTTTGATTATTTCTTGGTAAGATTGTGGTAAGCCATCCAAAGGATGGGTTAGTGTGCTATTTTCTTGAAAATAGAAATTCTTTTGTAATCCTACTTTCATAGTGGAGTTCTTATACTAGTTTGGTCTTTGGTTTTTCCTTCTCTCTTTGAGTAGGGTTTTGATTATTTCTTGGTAAGATTGTGGTAAGCCATCCAAAGGATGGGTTAGTGTTCTATTTTCTTGAAAATAGAAATCCTTTTGTAATCCTACTTTCATAGTGGAGTTCTTATACTAGTTTGGTCTTTGGTTTTTCCTACTCTCTGAGTAGGATTTTTCACATTAAAAATATTGTATTATTTTCTTCTTAGACGGAGGGAAACTTTTCCACTTCTGCATAATCTATTCGGTTTCCCAACAATATTGAGGTGGATAGATATTATATCAAGGAAAAGTTAGACTATGGCTTGACGTGCACACCATATGTGTCCCACTCAAAATCAACTTGTAGACATACTCACCAAAGGACTGAACTGCATTAACTTTGAAAAAATTATATTCAAGCTGAGAATGGAGAACACTTAAGCTTGAAGGGGAGTGTCAAAACCGTGTCGCTTGATATGTATTTAGGAAGTTTTTCATTTTATCCTAGTTATAATTTTATTCTATATTATCTGTGTATCTTGTTATTAGTACTAGGATTATATATTTAAAAACAATCACATAATTATAGGGATTTGTTTTCTTGGAATTAGCTCTCTGTATTTCCTAAAATAACAAGTAGCCTCATGTATTTATAGGTCCAATGGCCTCATTGATATCCAGAAGAAATATATTATTCTTTCTAAATTTGAGAGTATGTGATTCTAATATGCAGAATTTGCTTTGTAATTATTTTATTTTGAACTATTAAAAAGAGTTGATTTATCTATATTTCATTTGGCCTATGAGCCAGATTGGTATACCTTGATCACTTTTTCGGGGCCATTAGTGTAACTGTGTATGGTTGTTGACTGAAAAGTTTGAAGCATTGTAGTAGCTGTGTGTTGGAAGGAACTGTTCTAGGAGCCTAGAAAAATGCCGGAAGTTTGAACTCTATGGAATTTTATGGATGAACTTTATTTATTAAAAGGAGATTGGAGAGGAAAAGCACCTTTAAATTCCTTAATAAGTTCATCCTTACCTTGATCACTTTTTGGGGGGCATTAGTGTAATTGTTAAGGTTGTTGACTGAAAGGTTGAAGCATTGTAATATCTGTGTGTGAAAAGAACTGTTCTAGGAACCTAGAAAAACAACAGAAGTTTGAGTATTCTATAGAATTTATGGATCAACTTCCTGCAAAGGAGACTGGAGAGGAAAAACACCTTTAAATTCCTTGATAGTTTGTTTTATATATGTTGGGATTTATAGAAACATATAAATATGAAAATGAAAGGAGGCTAGATAGGGACCATGTCATCTTTTAGGAACATAATTTAAACTTTGTAATGTATTTTTGAAGAAGATTGCTTCACTCGTGCTCATTGAGTGGAACAGCTCTTGGCACTATAACTTTTTGTTTAAACTCCTATTCTTTATGCATGTTTTTGATTATTTGAAAATGAAAGGTTAAAAATGGTGTTGTATTCTAAATATTTATTTGTATTATGCTCTTTTTCAGCATCAATTACATGAAAGAATGAGACCGTGGATTTCAAAGAAAATCAAGGAGTTTTTGGGGGAAGAAGAGACTACATTGATAGATTATATTGTTTCCAGTACACAAGAACATGTGAAAGCATCCCAAATGCTTGAGCGTCTTCAGATTATTTTGGATGAAGAGGCTGAAATGTTCGTTCTAAAGATGTGGAGGATGCTTATCTTTGAAATAAAGAAGGTAGAAACAGGTTTAGCTTTGAGGTCAAAATCTTGATTTTTCACTTGTATGTTCTTCCGTCACTTTTTGCATTGGATTGATACCATGACCATTGACATGTCTTTACCCTAAATTGTAAAATGGCTGCATAATCATAAAATTGCTTCAACATTCAAGTAGGTATCCAGATAAACCCGTCATCCATGAGAATCTGGAAATAATGTGATGTGTACTTGCACATAATCCAGGCTGGTTTTACAGGGTCAAGAGGACTACAGAAGTGAAATGTGTAGTTTTATGACCTTAAATACACTTCACTTGGTTTGCTGCCCATCTCCAATCCGAAGGCGCTGTCCTTATTCTCAGACCCATTTGAAATTACGGCTGTTATCTCCAAATAGATTTTTTATTTATTTTTTATTTTATTTTAAACAAACTATATTGATAGACGGTGTAATATGGCTGAACTTTCTAACTTTATACTAAAAAGAAAAAAATATTTTTACCTCAAGAATATGGTGTTTTCATGTTTTAATGCATAGATTTAGCGTTAACCACTGACTTTTGTCACATCTAAATACCCCTCAACTTCCAAAATTTTATCTTGCTCACAGGAGTCATGCACATATCGCTAATTTGGTCAGATTTCTGTTGATTTCCTAATTTTGTTCAAAGTTTCGAAACCGTTTGTGCCCAATTTCTTATGCACTTGGGATAGAAGCCAACATTTTCCACGTCCCAATTTCTTATATAAGTAAATCCTAAGATTCGGATTCAATATTTATTAGTGAATTTAATTCTTAATGTTAAAGATCAAATTAACTAATATACGGCTAAATCGAAGAATAAAACGACTTTTAATTTTCAATATCAATCTCTGAATTAATTAGTTACTGAAACAAAAAAGTCAGCTTTGTCTGGATTCAAAGATCATTTCCACATTACGTGGCCCGGCATAAAAAAATTCGAAAAGTGAGCTTAGAACTGAAGTCTTGGGAGACAAGAAAAAAGGAGGGAAAGCCAAATATTATTCCTGATTAATAGACATGATAAAGTCTTATTCGATTAATAGAGAGCAATGAATTACATTCTCATTCTACAAGCTTCAATGGTAAAAGAAAAGCTGATAAAATTATTAGTTCTTTAAAAGAATAGTTAGATGAGTAAAAATTATTTAACTATCAATTAATAAAGTAGAATAATTAAAATTTTAAAAATAAAAAATCTCTCTTTTCATAAAAATTATGAAAGATTGTAATAAGGATATTAGCTTTCTTACTTGTTCAAGATGTATTTTTATTGAATTGCAAATACAAAAATTCGTAAGGAAATGATTCTTTACTAAATAAGGAACCATATCTTCTCCATCATTTAGTGGCAAAGAAAGCACTAAAGTTGTATAGTGTTTCTTATCTACTTTCGAAGTGAAACAACTCAAAATTTTAATAGTTACATAGAAAATTATTAATATTCCCTCCAAAGTTATTAGAACAACTAACAAATTTGTGATAAGGTCTTCCTTTTCATATCTTTCCAAGATATCAACTAGCAAATGAATTACTCCACCTTTGACCACCTTAATGTGATTTTCAGGGTGCTTAAATAGGTAAAAAATAATAATCAAACTATTTTTCTTGCTTCAATAAGAGTCATCTTTGACTAACAATATCAACATGAAATTGCTTTTTGCTCCTTCCCTATCAAGTTCCCATACTCAAAACAACATAACAACAATATGTTGACGAGTTTCAATCTTCACACCCTTCTTTAACATCTCAATAATTAATTTCAGCCCTCATTTCTTAACTAGCAGACTTATGCTCTTTACACATTTTGAGAGGTTTATAAGGACTACAGAAGGATTCTCTTGAATCAATGAATCCCTTGATGGCAACAAACTCAACAAAAGAGGAACTAAACTAGCTTCCACTAAACAAGACCTATTAAAAATGCTTGTGTTGGAAAGAAGACTTATCTTAAATGCACCTCTATTTTTCTCTTCCACACTTTCATCTGTAATCTTGCCTTCAAAAAAACTAGTTGACATTCTTATTTCTCCCTCTACCGCTACACTCCCAAGCTCCACTTTCCTAATAATATCATGATTCCTACAATCCAAATCAACTAAGGGAATGCTTATGTCATTCACATAACAATATTACCGAATCAACCTCCAAAAACACCAAGTTTGGATCATTTCAATGGTGATAAGCCTTTTATTCATGTTGGGACATTTTAAATTGATCATAAGTATGACTTGAATCATTAACCAATTCCAAAGATATTGGACATAGAAAATCATTTAAGTTAAGACAACTCAAACTAGATTCATCTTTCTTTCAACACTACTTTCTCTTCTTCCATCAAATTTTTTATTATTCTCTTCACAATCAACAACCTCTATCACAAGGCATCTACAATAACTCATGAACCCCACCAAACTACTCAAAAGTCCTATCTTATTCCTCTTCTCATTGAAACCCTCAAACCCAATTTCTCCCTCCAAAAACTTCACTTCTTTGTTATACTCACTCCACCTTTTAACCCCAATATACTCAATGACCCGCTTCAGATCACCCTCACTCAGACAACCTGGTTCTCAAATAAGGTTAATTTCAATATTAAGTGGCAAAATTTGAATAAAAGATGAATTTTCTTACGCTTAACAATTGAATTCTTCTTAAAAGAACATTGATAACCTCTCCTAATGGAGAAATCTTATTTTTACCTTTATGTAGGAATATGTTTACAAATAGAAGAAAACGTATTGAATTAAAAGGAAGAATGAGCTAAAAGTTAGAAAGGATGAAAAAACATAGGATGAGTGACTGATGGCGGCAAGATTGTGTATGTGATTGCATATTTTTACCTTTTCTAAACATATTTTTATTTTCTCCATTTTGTATGTGATTTCTGTTGACACCTAATTTCGTCCGGAAGAAAAAATAATATAAATATATATATGTTTTTTTTTATTATTATTTATTTATTAATTATAATTATTTAATTATCATTAAAAAAAAGAGATAGGAGTAATTTTTTTTAGAAATAATTATTTTTATTTATTTATTTTATTTTTACTATATATTTATCTATTTTCATAAATGAAATAAATAAATAAAAAACAAAAAAAGGGGACACAAATAAAAAAATAAAGTATGGATTAAAAAAAAAGCCCCAAACCCAATGAACCCATGACCCAAGGGAAGTAACCTAATTTTTTTAACCTAAGGGTAACCTTAAAGCAAAGGGAGGCAGTAATAAAAAGGGAGTGGTGGCTGTAAATAGGAGGCACGAAAAAAGAGGAGGAAGGAGAGGAGAAGGAGAGGAGAAGAAGAGGACCAGAAAAAAAAAAGGAGGGGGAGAGACAGGGGATTGAGGTATTATTTCTTAGTATTTTTTTTGTGCTTTTATTACTACTATTTTGCACATTTTGTTGCTGCGTTTGTTTTTTTTATTCATGGTTTCTGGAGTGTGTTGTGGGATCACAACCACCATCTTATTAATGGATGCTCTAGGTTACACTCATTGGTTCTTGCTCCACTCTCACTCTATCCTCTGCTATTTCCGTTTACTGGGCCTTTGATGACCAACTTTTGGATCACTCCAATGCCTTCTCTCTTCTCCCTCGTACTGCCTAGTGTGACGCTGGAGTTATCCTAATGCTCTTTTACTTTTTCGTTCTTTTGTAATCCCCAGGGTATGATACCTTATAGCTTCATAGTTACAGGTCATTTTCTCATTACTTTGGGTCTCTCATTTTCTATTTTTATTGACATTACTATAGTGGGATTTCAAAGAAATGGGTTTCTTTTTTAAGCTTCTCATTATCCGCAGGGGTCCCACTATCGTTAGCACCTTTTTTAGTACTCCTTGAGCTAATCCCTCATTGTTTTTGCGCATTAAGCTCAGGAATACATTTATTTGCTAATATGATGGCTGGTCATAGTTCAGTAAAGATTTTAAGTGGGTCCGCTTGGACTATGCTATGTATGAATGATCTTTTCTATTTCATAGGAGATCTTGGTCCTTTATTTATAGTTCTTGCATTAACTGGCCCGGCCCCGACCTCCTCCTCGCATCTCCCTCGCCCTATCGTCATCCTCATCTCCTCCAACGGCTTCCGTTTCGGTTACCAGTTCAAAACCCCCGCTTCCAACATCCATCGTTTGATCCTCAACAGTACGGAGGCTGAAACCGGTCTCATTCCTGTCGTTCTCACCCTCATATTCCCCAACCACTACTCCATCATCACTAGCCTCTACCCTCCTCACCACGGCATCATCAACAATGTCTTCCACGACCACTTTACCTTCGAAAAGTTCACCATGTCCAACCACGACCCCAAGTGGTGGCTCGGCCAGCCCCTTTGGGAGACCGTCGTCCTCAACGGCCTCAGCGCCGCCACCTATTTCTGGCCCGGCTCCGAGGTCCACAAAGGCCCCTGGACTTGCCCCAAGGCCTTCTGTCAACCCTACAACGGCTCTGTCCCCTTTGAGGATATAGTAGATACCGTTTTGAACTATTTCGACTTACCCTCTCACCAAGTTCCCTTTTTTATTACTCTCTATTTTGAGTCAAGAGGGTTATGCTTTCAACCAACACAATGGTCACATGGTTCCCCAAAGAAAACCCTCTCCCTCGTCCCCAACGCCAAACCACTTTTCTTGTTTTTTATTATTATCGTTTCCTTTTTTATTTACCTATATCATGTTATTATAATTTATTTATTTATTTATTCATTTATTTTATTGTAGTTTATTTTATTTTATATATTTTTTCTTTTCTTTCATTTTATCATTTTTTTTACTTATTGTTATTATTTAATATTTTTATTTTTTATTCAAATTAGTCTATTCATCGTATAATAATAAAAAATCTTGACCATTTATATAATTAACAAATCTAAAATTTAATTTAACACTTTGCTTAACTTGCAATTCATTAGATAATTCTAATATTCACCATGTTATTACAATAAAAAAAAGGAAATTATGTGAATTCTAATTATATATATGACTGCACATGTCATTGTATATTTAGTATTAAATTATATAAAAATGATAATTTTAATATACTGATCTCGAATAATAATAGTAATATGTTAATTTAAATTAAATAGATTTTTTCCAAATACTAAATTATGATATCAATATTATATCAGTTTATCTTAAGAAGGGTAAAGATCAAGTATGATCGCGTGCATCATCTTATATCCTATATCTCATCTTTTATAATTTTATATATATATATATATATATAAATTTATAATCATTAAATTATATGATTTATGTTACATTCTTTACATATATGACCACACACGTCATTATTTTGTTATTTTATCAAAGTTTACTCAAATTTTATTTTTATAAATATTCATTTTGTTAATGATTTCAAAATTGGTATAGGTTTTTAATATAAGTGTGAAGTATATTTTTCCTCTTCATGTTAAAAAATTGTCTAGATATTTGTATAATCATATGCATTTTCTTACATCTAGTACCCATTATATTTAAATATTTTTATATATCACCTATATATAAAATAATTATTTAAATATATGTATGGCTATACATGTCATCTTATATTTAACCTTTAACTAAATTTTATTCAAATAAAAAAAAATATATCTCAATCTTTTTAAGCAAATTTATATAACAATCTATAATATCAATATATAGTTTACACTATCTTGATTTATTATAAGATTGATAAAGAGAATAAAGTATATAATTTATTTTTTTCAAAATTCATTTCTCTTTAAAATTACTAATCATAAAATAAAATAAAAAAACAATGTTTTGGAAGAACTACGTAACCCTGATTTTCCATTCTAAATGGAAATACGTAGGAGCAAGGTTAATATCTTGTCGGGCCTAAATAAACTTGAATTTAATATTTTCCTTTTTTACAATAATAATTTAAGAATTATTTTTACACTATAATATTTTATTTGTTTATAAGGGAAACAAACATTATAAAGTTATATTTATCTTGCATATTTAATTGAAAGGTAACCGTCTTAAGACGGACTTTGTAGGGTGCTGATACCTTCCCTACACGTAATCGACTCCCGAACCCATTTTTTGTTTCGCAGATCATTTTAGTTTTTCCATAGTTTTTCTTAATAAACTATGGTGGCGACTCCTTTGTTCCCCTAAAAAATGGTGAATTTCTTTTTACGTTCGTCGGTCCCGTCGTGACCCCGGTTGCGACAGATGGCGACTCCACTGGGGACATATTTGTCTAGAGAGTCAAGCCTAATTAATTAAATATGCAAGATAAATGTTCTTATTTATTTGTTTTCCCTTTTTATTGTTTTCTATATTGTTGTGTTTTCTTTTACTAGTTATTTGTTATGAATATTTGATTGTTTGCCTTTTTTAATATTTTTTTATATATTGTCTTTTCTTTTGCTATTTATTCTCCACAAATAAGTATGTGATTTGACCATTTGAACCCTAGGATAAATGACAACTGCTATATCTGTCTGGGACTTTTCTGGTTATTTTGCAGGTGAGGGGTATGGGTTTGCATCATATGCTCCCTTCACACACACTATGGCATATCTTGTGCATTGAGTAAGGCTCTACACCCGATTCTGAGTGAACTTAGAAATAGAGGGGTTATGTAGTTGTGTCATTTGGGATGAACTTCCTATTTGGCTATTGTGAGAACCCCAACCAGAGTTTGTTCTCTTTATTGGTATCCCCACATCTAGTAGACTTCCAACTGTTGTGGGAAATATCATAAAGCGATCTATAGCTCCGGTGGCCTTATACCTTTAAGATTAGGAGCCATCCTTTGTGAGTGTGCATATAAATTACCTTATATCCCTAGGTGTTACACTTATAAACCTTGATTAGGGCACAAAGGGAGAGAATATGATATCCTGTTACCGCTCACCAATTATCTGTTTTTGCTATTAATGTGCATCATAACATATCATATAAAAATGTGCATCATGTCCGCATTGTATTTCATGTAAATATGGAGCATCTCAAGAGGCATGTTCGTGTGTTGTGGTACTCATCATGAATGACATTGTGTTTGCATCAATTACATCTTATGCATAACATATTTTCTTTTCTTTCCATACCATACATATAGCAAAGTCATAAGATTAAGGGGCATTTGTTGTTTCCTCATGCATCGCATGCATTTAGTTTCTCACTAGTTTCATTATTCTTTTGGTTCTGTTAGATAAGAGGTTGTAAAGTCTTTTGAGTATCTCACCAGAAGATGGAAATTAATATGGGGTCTGAGGAGAAGAGAGAATCTGAAAAGGTTGTGTTGAGAAAGAAGTTGCAGTTGAAGGCTAGTTATGCAAATATGACCAGTTTGAGAGAATTGGGGCGAAAATTGAAGAGTATACGAGGGGATGCTTTTATAAAGAAATATGGGAACTTGTTAAATCTGATAGAAGTGGAGGTACAAGAATCTGCAATCACTGCCTTGGCTCAATACTATGACCCATCATTGAGATGTTTTACATTTCAAGATTTCCAATTGGCCTCGACAGTAGAGGAATTTGAGCAAATTCTGGATTTGCCTCTAGAAGAAAAGACTCCTTATCGGCATATAGAACAACATGCTTCCATCTTGACGATGGACAAAGATACATCCAAAGGAATTGGAGGAGCGTCAGGTGAATAAAAATCAAGTCAAAGGCTTCACAAGAGGATACTTAGAGCAATACTTGCATCATTTAGCCGATAAGGGAGACTGGGAAACATTCATGGATGTTTTGGCTCTCACTATTTATGGAATCGTGTTATTTCCTAATATAAAAGATTTTATAGATAGTGCTACAATTGATGTATTTGTCGCTAGTAGAAACAGATTGGAAAACCCAGTCACAACTCTATTGGCCGACGTTTATGCTACTCTGCATTTTTGTCACAAGAGAAAGGGGAAAAGGATTCTTTGTTGTTTTTCAGTGCTATTTGTGTGGTTCATCACACGTGTCTTCAAGAGACCGGTCGATTTAAAATGCCCTGTAGAGGAGCTGCTACGGTGTAAACCTGATGTGATGGGGGGGAAGTGAATGGGCTCAACACTTTGCTAGTTTAGTGAAGAGAGGATTAGATGTCATCCATCATGGCAAGGTAGAACAAACCTTATATTTCGTGTTGGAAGTTATCCTAATGTGCCTCTCATAGGCACCAGAGCTTGCATAAGTTACAATCCTGTTCTATCTCAAAGGCAATTTGGTTATCCCATAAGAAGATCACCCACCCCAGAATCGCTTGCTTCTTTAGTTTTATTTTATGAGGATGACCATTTTACCGAGATGCTTCAACAAGTTCGAAGCGCTTGGGAAAATGTGGTGCGTATGGATAAGAATTTAAGACCAAAGGATATCGAAGAAAGGCTTAATTATCGACAATGGATTGCACAGAGAGTTGAGGAGATCAAGCTCCCCTTTAAGCCGATTTCCTCCCATCCAAAAGACGATGAGCTACCCGAGAATATAGAAGCTGAAGGAGTAAGCCAACTAAAAGCCGAGCTAGAAAAGATGAAAGTAAGAAATGAAAAACTATCTAAAGACCTCCGTAGGGCCAATAATGACTATGTCGATCTTAAAAAAGAAAAATTGGAAAAGGAGAAGGCTGACGAAGAAATCCTCAGAAGCCAAAGGTCAGAGAGAGATTATACTTTCAAAATTAAGCAAGATATTGCTGCTGCCAATACAAAACTAACAATGAGGATACAAGAGTGAGATGCAGCGTTGTCAGTGGAAAACCAGTGGAAACATCTCTTTGATGAGGCCAAAAGAGATACACAAGATGCTTTGAGGAGATTGCGTGACATGCAAATTAAAAATAATGGGCTAGAACAACAATTGAAAGAGGTGGTTACAGCATGCGAGCAGGAGATAAACAAGGAGCACTAGCAGTTGATAGATGCTGAAGAAAGGCATCAGAACATGATAGCACAACTGGAGGGTTATATCAAGGAACAAGAAAATGTTGCAGAACATTGGATGAGATGCTTCTCCCAACTAGCTTCTCTAGCTAATGGGGCAATAGATGAGGTCCCTAGAATATTGTCTGATGCAGAATCAATGATGCCAGTCTTTAACCCACCCGAGGAGATCAAGATTTTCATCAATCATTGCAAATGGCTGGTGGGAGAGATGAAGAACTTGATAATCAAATCTAGGAATCTTTGATGATTAATTTGTACTTCTTTTATATTTCTTGAACTAGTGGAGAAGAAATGTATTGGATTTGAAACCCCTCCCACTGTATGAACTTATTGGAGGAGTGAAATTATGTTACATGACTTTGACCTTATATTAATTTTCATCTTCAACCTGATCAAGTTGGGAAGTGATACTCATTTAACTTTATAATTTCTTTATAATTGAAACTTTTTTATAAACACATGCATTCTTTTCTATTTGTTTCTTCTAATCTCGTTAATAAAAATAAAACAGTGTGCGTAAGATAACGACAAAACTACCGCATCACCGTTATAGGACTCGTGCTAACCGAAAAATAATGGAAGAGTGGGAAGAAGCTCAGGGAGCTATGAAGGCTGATATCAATCAGTTGAAGGATCAAATGAGCCAGATATTAGAGGCACTGAAGAGTTTGAAGAGTAATGAAAAAATCTTAGCCACAGTAGAGGGAGATGGGACACCCCACTACCCCCCAGGTTTTGCTAGTGGCCCCATGAAAGTTCAGAGGGTCAATGCCCAAGGGAATGTGATGACTGGCACAGCATATCCTCCCCATAACCTGCAACCTCAGGGCACAAATGAGGTTCAATCGGAACCATTCCCTCCATACGGTCTCCCTCTTGGTTACACTCCACCAGTGGGTGATCAGCCTGAGGAAGACCGAGTTATACCTCAAACAAGTACTCTTGAACCGACTCAAATACCAATATATCCCCATGTTATGCCAAATCATATGAATCCAACTTATGCGATGGGAGGTAATGTGTCCGGAATGGCTGCTATCTCGAATCCTCATGTCCTTGCCCAACCAAAAGCCTTGCATTTTACTATGGGAGAGGAATCTTAGTCAAAACCCTCAGCCCATGTTGCTACTCCAGGGGTGATGATTGAAAAGGTTGAAGCTAAGAACAAATTAGAGATTTTAGAAGAAAGACTACTGGTTATTGAAGGGGGAGAAAGTTATGGTTTTGGTGATGCTGCAAGGTTGTGCTTGGTCCCTGACGTTCTAGTTCCTCCTAAATTCAAGGTGCCAGAATTTGAAAAATGTAGAGGAATCACTTGTCCAAAAAGTCATCTGACTATGTATTGTCGAAAGATGGCGGCTCACGCCTATGATGATAAACTGTTAATTCATTTCTACCAAGACAGTTTGGCTGGTGCGGCCTTAAATTGGTACATGCATTTAGAACCTGCCCGCATTCGATCCTGAAAGGATTTGGTGGACGCTTTCCTTAAACAATACAAATATAATGTGGATATGCCCCCTGATAGGTTGCAACTACAAAGCATGACTAAGAGGGAAGCCGAGACATTCAAAGAGTATGTTCAACGTTGGAGAGAAGTAGCTGCTCAAGTTGAACCGCCTCTCTATGATAGAAAGATGACAGCTATGTTTATTGACACTCTACAGTCTCCTTTTTATGAGCACATGATAGGAAGTGTCTCATCGAACTTTGCAGATATTGTCATTATCGGGGAAAGAGTGGAAATTGATTTGAAGAGTGGAAAAATTGCACCCAATTCTTCAACTTCATCAAATGCAAAAAAGACTACATTCAATGCTGGAAAAAAGAAAGAAGGAGAGACTCATGTGATATCCCCCACACCTACGCGGGCTATGCACCAGTTCACTATGGGCAAGGCTATCCGCATTCCACAACCCAATTCCCATATGTCTCCAATATCACACCTGCTTATTATCCTCAACCCTATCAGCCTAGGATGCCACACCCGCCGCCATCTTTCAATCAACCGCAGTGTCAGAATACAATGTCTCAACCTAAGCAAGCTTGGAGACCCAATCATAACCCAAACACTAACCATAGTTTCAATCAGAACCCTGGCCCAAACACCCAACAAGGAAAAAATAGCAACACTGATAAGAAATTTGTGAATTTCAGTCGAATTTCAGTCCAATTCCTATCACTTATACAGAGTTGCTGCCGAATCTTCTTCGCAACGCGTTGGTTGCTATCTGTCCCATGAAGCCTATAGTACCCCTATACCCCAAAAGTTATGATGCAAATGCAAAATGTGATTATCATGGGGGGCTATTGGACATTCCACAAAAAGATGCCTAGCTCTTAAGCATAAGGTGCAATTGTTGATTGATTCAGGATGGTTAAGTTTCAAGCAGGATAAGCCAAATATTGAGAATAACCCATTGACAACACATGAAGGTGCCTCCGCGAATGCCAAAGGAGAGGAAGAGAATAATCAATTAGTGAAGGAAGTAGGTGAAATTCAGACACCTATGCGTGTCATCTTCAGCGAATTGTGCAAGTACAAGATGATACCATATGAATATGAAAAGAGGGATATGTGCTCTCTTCATCCCCAAGCCCAACATTCTATTGAGGATTGCTCAGAGTTTAAGCAGATGTTGCAAAGGTTAATGGATATGCATTTTGTGCAAGTCAGCTTTCCAAGAAAGGAAGAGGAAATACTGATGAACTCAAATGGGGAGCAAGATTCATTTTTACCTAAACCATTAGTAATTCACTTCACTAACAATGCTTCTACACTCATGCCCCAAGGACAACAGCCTATTGTGATGCATACGCCATCCTCTTTTCCTTATAAGGACAAGAAGGCAGTCCCTTGGAAGTATGATTCGTATATAGTGGATGGAAAATAAAAAAAACAAGTGGGTGAGACTCATGATGTTGATGCATTAGCTATTAGCAACATCTTTGGGATAGGAGGCATGACTAGGAGTGGTCAACTATTTACACCTCCCGAGTTGAGGGGAGGTATAAACCACAGAGGTGAAGGAAAAAATGAGTCAAATATGACCAAAGAGACGAAAAATTCCCCAAAAGAAAAGACGGTTCAGACTGAAGAAGAACCTAGAAAAAAAGGAGGATGAGATAAGAAAGAAGTATCTGATGAGGAAGCATGTGAGTTCCTCAAATTCATTCAGCAAAGTGAATATAAAGTGGTAGATCAGTTGAATCGCATGCCGGCCAGAATCAGCCTGTTAGAGTTGCTAATGCATTCAGCCACTCATAGGGAGTTGTTAATGAAGATTTTAAATGAAGCACATGTGGAACAAAACATATCCCTGAATAAGTTTGAAGGAATTATTAGCAACATCACTGTTAATAATTACCTTACTTTTACTGATGATGAGGTTCCAATTGAGGGGAGGGGGCATAACAAAGCTCTTCATATTTCAGTCAAATGCATGTATCATATTATAGCAAGAGTACTTATAGACAATGGTTCATCTTTGAATGTCATGCCAAAAACCACTTTGGAAAAATTGCCTTATGACGTATCTCACATGAGGCCAAATGCCATAGTGGTGAGAGCTTTTGATGGAAGTCGGAGAGAGGTCATGGGAGAGATTGAGCTCCCAGTCCAAATTGGCCCCTGTATCTTCCAAATAATGTTCCAAGTCATGGACATTATGCCTGCTTATAGTTGTCTGCTGGTCCGCCCTTGGATACATTTCGCTGGGGTAGTACCCTCCACTTTGCATCAAAAGTTAAAATTTGTGATGGGAGACAAGTTGATTATAGTCTCTAGAGAGGAAGATTTGTTGGTGAGTGGGTCATCATCTACCCGATACATTGATGTTGCGGAGGAAGCACTAGAGACTTCATTCCAGGCTTTAGAGATTGTAGATACGGCTTATGTCGAGTCAACTCCTATAGAGCCTCATTTGTCAGGTGCATCCTGTCAATACCCAATTTCGTCCGAGGATTATATTTTTTTTAAAATAAAAATAAATAATAAATAAAAAATATTGAAAAAATAAAAAGGTAGAAAAATATATAGTATTATTTAATTATGTTTGAAAAATGCTAAAAAAGATATAGGATAATATTTTATAGATATATAAAAAATATATTTCTAACACATATTTTAAAAAGAAAAAAGGGGGATCCAAATAAAAAAAATGAAGTATAGAAAAAAAAGAGAGAGACCCCAAATTGAAGGAACCCTTGGCCCAACTAGTAACCCAATTTTTTTTAACCTAAGGGTAACTCTAAAAGCAAGGGGGGCAGTAATAAGAAGGGGTTGGTGGTTGTAAAATGGAGAGGGGGCACGAAAAAAGAGGAGAAAGGAGAGGAGAAGAAGAGGACCAAAAAAGAGGAGGGGAAGAGGCTTTGAGGTATTATCTCTGTTATTTTTTCATGCTTTTATGACTACTGTGTGGCACGTTTTGGTTGTTGCATTTTTTTTTTGTTTCCGGAATGTGTTGTGGGTCACTATTCATAATGTTCTAAAAACATGGCTTGCCCTCCTCTGCCCCCGTAGCATTTAGCTTCTCACAGAAACCATTTCACTCCTCCCAATCCCAAGTGTGCTTGTGACACAATGTTGATGGCAGGGGCATTCAAAATCTAATGAATCTTTTCCCCTCATTCCCATTTACAATCACACTTTCCTTTCCATTCTCCATTCCCATCTCCCTTAATCAGTCCACTCTCTTTCTCTCTCTCACTCCCTCTTGTTCTTCTCTCTCCTCTCGCACCCCAAAAGCTTCTTTTGTTCTCTGCAGGCAGTTCTTCTTTTGTTCGTTTGCATCCTTTGGTCTAAGCAGCAAATTGAATTCAGTTTGAAAAGGGCCACTCCTCCTTAGCACAAAACAAAGCAGGTGCCTTTGTACCGATGGCCACTAATGAAAATCTTCCACCGAATGTTATAAAGCAACTTGCCAAGGAGTTGAAAAATCTTGCTGCTGTCTCATGATTTTTCCTCGTTCTCCACCTAAAAGTTTTTTTTCTTGACTAAGATTTTCCATCCGAACATTGCAACCAATGGTGAGATTTGTATCAACACACTTAAAAAGGATTGGAATCCTAGCCTTGGGTTACGTCATGTTCTTGTTGTTAGGGGTTTATTGATTGAATCATTTCCAGAATCAGCTCTAAATGAACAGGCTGGCAAAATGCAACTGTTCATGCAGCCTGCACATGATTCGCCCAAAGAAATAGCGGTTCTAACCCACTCAAGACATAGCAGATGAAAGCATTGGAATAAAAAAAAAAGAGAACCTGCAGAAATGAAATCTTTGAGAGAAGGGCTGCGACTGGAAAAAGTTTTTTTATTATTATTATCATTTCTTCTTTCTTTTATTTACCTAGTTATTATAATTTATGTATTTATTTATTTATTCATTTATTTTAGTTTAGTTTATTTTATTTTATATATATATATATATATATTTTTTTAATTTCTTTCTTTTCTTTCATTTTATATTTTTTTTACTTATTGTTATTATTTACTTATTTTTTTTATTATTCAAATTAATCTATTCATTATATAATAATAAAAGATCTTGATCATTTATATATATATATATATATAAAATTAATTAACAAATCTAAAATTTAATTTAACATTTTGCCTAACTTGCAATTCATTAGATAATTCTAATATTCACCACGTTACTAAAATAAAAAAAAGAAAAATTATATGAATTCTAATTATATATATGGCTACTCACGTCATTTTATAATTAGCATTCATATAAAGCATAATTTTAATGTACGGTTTTTAAATAATAATTTTGATATAATTTTAATTAATTAAGTACTTGCTTAAATAAATTTATATTATATCAATTTAACTTAAGAAAGCTAAGGATCAAGTATGATCGTGTGCATCATCTTATATCCTATATTCTCATCTTTTATTAATATTTTTATATTAGTTTATAATCATTAAATTATATGATTTATGCTACTTTTTCTTATATATATATATATATGACCACACGCGTCATTATATATTTTGTTATTTTTATCAAAGTTTACTCAAATTATAATTTTAATTTTATAAATATTTACTAATGATTTTCTAATAAACCCTTTTTTTGTATTAAAAAATTTTGGTACCAACTTTTAATATGATTGTGAAATTTACTCTTCCTTTTCATATTAAAAAGTTGTTTAGATATTTGTACAATCATGTGCATTGTCTTACATCCAATGCTTATTATATTTAAATATTTTTTATATTACCTATATATAAAATAATCATTTAAATATATGTATGGCTATACACGTCATCTTATATTTAACCTTTAACTAAAACATATTCTGATAAAATAAATATGTTTCAATTATTTTAAGCCAATTTATATAACAATCTATAATATCAATGTATAGTTTACACTATCTTGATTTATTATAAGATTGATAAAAAAGAATAAAATATATAATTTATTTTAAAACTCATTTCTCTTTAAAATTACTAATCATAAAATAAATAGAAAAAAAAAAACGATGTTTTAGGAAGAACTACGTAACCCTGATTTTCCATTCTAAATGAAAATACGTAGGAGTAAGGTTAATATCTTGACGGGCCCAAATAAATTCTAATTTAATATTTTTCTTTTTTTAACACTAATAATTTTAAAAATTATTTTTACTTTATAATATTTTATTTATTTATAGGGGAAACAAATATTATAAGGTCATATTTATTTTGCATATTTAATTGAAAGGTAACCGTCTTAAGACGGACGTTGTAGGGTGCTGATACCTTCCCTACACGTAATCGACTCCCGAACCCATTTTTTTGTTTCGAAGACCATTTTAGTTTTTCCATAGTTTTCCTTAATAAACTATGGTGGCGACTCCTTTGTTCCCCTAAAAGAGGGAGAACATTTCTTTTTACGTTCGCCGGTCTCGTCGTGACCCCGGTTGCGACACATCCTTAATGATGGCTAAGATCATGTTGAGAGAAGGATATTGTCATGGAGCTGGTTTGGGTAGAAATGGAAAAGGTTCAGTTTTTTCGCTGAAGATAGAAGATAATAAAGGTCGATATGGCTTGGGATATAAGCCCAATCGAGCAGACAAAAAGAGAATAATAGAGGAGAAAAGAGAGAAAAGTCTGGCTCAGTTGGAAGGACGTGAGCCAAGGACAAGCAAAGTTCCCATCTTTGAATCAAGCGAAACTTTCGGAGTGTAGGCTGGGTGAATCTAGAGCAGGTGGCTACAGCTGATGATGATTTTAACTTCGAGAGCTCGAGTCTAGTGCATTCATGCCCTCCGAATATGGAACTCGCCAACTAGGAATCCCGTGAACTACCCATGGTGTTTAGTTTTGAGACAATGTAATTTGTTCTTGTTTTTCTTCTCTTTGTCTAGAAATCTTATTGCTATGCCCAAGGCTTTAGGATGTTTTTGTTTGGGCACAACTTTTATCTTGATGTTAGCATTAATAAATTCATTTCATCATTTCCCTTGTCCTTTCTTTGCTTCTATACCTATGTTGGCCTATTCATTTCTTTCCTAACCTTGAATAATGCAGATCTAATAGTGAATCCTATGAAAATAACAATGTCAATATTGCTTGCCACGATTTCTCGTGTCCAATTGATAACGCGGAGGATGATTTTGAGGAGAGTTGTGAACCTTCTCCGGAATTGATAAGATTAATGGAACAAGAAAATAGGGAGATAAAGCCCCATCAAGAAGGAATTGAAATAATTAATTTAGGAAGTGAGAGTGAGAGGAAGGAAGTAAAGGTTGGTACCCACCTGGCAAAAGAAACAAGAGAGAAATTAATTAACCTGATGCAAGAGTTCAAAGATGTTTTTGCTTGGTCCTATCAAGATATGCCTGGGTTAGATCCTGATATAGTACAACATAAGCTGCCATTGAAACTTGAATGTCCTCCGGTCAAGTAGAAGTTGAGAAGAATGAAACCCGAAATGACCTTGAAGATTAAAGAAGAAGTAAAAAAGCAGTTTGACGCTGGCTTTCTAGCAGTAGCTAGGTACCCTCAATGGGTGGCAAATGTGGTTCCTGTTCCAAAGAAAGATGGCAAAGTCCGAATGTGTGTAGATTATCGGGATTTAAATCGTGCCAGCCCTAAAGACAACTTTCCGTTACCGCATATTGATGTCCTGGTTGACAACGCGGCCAAATTTTCTCTTTTCTCCTTTATGGATGGTTTCTCTGGTTATAATCAAATAAAGATGGCACCGGAAGACATGGAGAAAACAACTTTTATCACGTTGGCGGGAATATTTTGTTATAAGGTAATGTCATTCGGGTTAAAGAATGCCGGAGCGACTTATCAAAGAGCAATGGTGACCTTATTTCACAACATGATACATAAAGAGATTGAGGTCTATGTAGATGATATGATCGCCAAATCCAGAATAGAGGATGAGCATATTGTTAATCTACGAAAGTTGTTCGAAAGGTTAAGGAAGTTTCAACTCAGGTTAAACCCATCCAAATGCACTTTTGGTGTGAAATCTGGGAAGTTACTAGGGTTTGTGGTTAGTCAAAGAGGGATAGAGGTGGATCCAGATAAAGTGCAAGCGATCTTGGAAATGCCAGCCCCATGCTCAAAAAAGGATGTTCGAGGTTTTTTGGGTAGATTGAACTACATTGCTAGATTCATCTCTCAATTAACCGCTACATGTGAACCTATATTCAAGTTATTGTGAAAGAATCAAACTATAGAATGGAATCAAGATTGGCAAAGAGCTTTTGATAAAATTAAGCAATACTTACAGGATCCTCGAATATTGTTTCCACCGGTGTTCGGAAAACCTCTCATCTTATATTTGACAGTGTTGAATGAATCGATGGGTTGTGTGCTAGGTCAAATTGATGAAACCACAAAAAATGAGCATGCCATTTATTACTTAAGTAAGAAGTTTACCCTTTGTGAGCAACGATATTCCTCACTTGAGAGAACTTGTTGTGCGTTGGCGTGGGCTACTCATCGGTTAAGGCAGTATATGTTGAGTCATACAACTTGGTTGATATCCAAAATGGATCCCATTAAATATATATTCGAGAAACCCGCTCTAACAGGGAGGATAGCTTGATGGCAAATGTTATTATCAGAATATGACATCATATACGTCACCCAAAAAGCCATAAAAGGCAGTGCTTTGACAAACTATCTGGTTCATCAACCCATAGACGATCATCAACCCATGAAGCTGGAATTCCCTGATGAAAACATTTTGGTGCTTTTGGCAAATGGTATAAAGGATCAAGACGACAATAGGTGGAAGTTGTGGTTTGATGGAGCCTCTAATGCTTTAGGACATGGAATAGGGGCAGTGCTCATATCTCTAGAAAATCAATACACCCGAATGACAGCAAGGTTGTGTTTCAGTTGTACCAATAACATTGCGGAATATGAGGCATGTGCCATGGGCATTCGAGCAGCTATTGAATTCAAAGCACAAATTTTAGAGGTATATGGGGATTCAACATTGGTAATCCATCAATTGAAAGGAGAATGGAAAACCAGAGATCATAAATTAATCCCTTATTAGGCATATATCAAGGGGCTAACAAAATACTTTGAAGCCATTGACTTCCATCATATCTCACGAGAAGATAATCAACTAGCATATGCCTTAGCAACCCTATCGTCAATATTTGAGTTGAATCAGGAAAGAGAATTACCATTGATAAAGATGAGAAGTCATGAACAACCTGCATGCTGTTGTTTCATTGAGGAAGAGTTAGATGGCAAGCCCTAGTATTTTGATATCAAGTGTTATCTCAAAGATAGAAAGTATCCTGAGGCGGCTTTTGAGAATGATAAAAGAGCATTGAGGAGATTACCCTCGAGTTTCTTGCTAATTGGAGACATCCTATATAAAAAAAATCACGATATGATACTCCTCAGATGTGTTGATGCAAAAGAAGCAGATCAGATACTGAAGGAGGTTCATGAAGGATCTTTCGGGACTCATATGAATAGGCATGCTATGGCTAGAAAGATTTTGAGGGCTGGTTATTTTTTGTTAACTATGGAGAGTGATTGTTGTACCCATGTACGGAAGTGTCATAAATGCCAAACGTATGCTAATAATATCAATACACCTCCAACATCTTTGAATGTCCTAACAGCACCGTGGCCTTTCTCAATGTGGGGAATAGATTTTATTGGGGCCATCGAGCCGAAAGCCTCGAATGGACATCGTTTCATTTTGGTTGCAATTGATTATTTCACCAAGTGGGTTGAGGCGGCTTCCTATGCCAATGTGACTAGAAAGGTGGTTATAAACTTCATGAAAAGAGAGTTGATATGTAGATATGGGTTGCCAAGTAAGATTATTACAGATAATGCCACCAACTTGAATAATAAGATGATGAAAGAGTTATGTGATGACCTCAAGATCCAACACCACAATTCATCCCCTTATCGTCCGAAGATGAATGGGGCAGTAGAGGCTACAAACAAGAATATAAAAAGATCATACAAAAAATGGTGGTAACATACAAGGACTAGCATGAAATGCTCCCTTTTGCTTTACATGGGTACCGTACGTCAGTTCAAACATCAACTGGGGCAACTCCATTTTCGTTGGTATATGGAATGGAAGTCGTGCTTCCCTTTGAAGTTGAAATTCCTTCCTTGAGAGTGTTGATGGAAACCCAATTAGAAGAAGCAGAATGGATACAAACTCGCTATGATCAACTCAATCTTATTGAGGAGAAAAGGCTAACAGCGGCATGTTATGGTCAGCTGTACCAGAAGAGGATGAAGAAGGCATTTGATAAGAAAGTCTGTCCTCAAGAATTTCATGAGGGGGATCTGGTGTTGAAGAAGATTTTTCCAGTTCAGAAGGATCATAGAGGGAAGTGGACTCCAAATTATGAAGAGCCTTATGTGGTGAAGAAGTCTTTCGCAGGGGGAGCTTTGATTTTGACAAAAATGGATGGAGAAGACTTAAATCTCCCAGTCAATTCTGATGCAGTCAAGAAGTATTATGCTTGAGATGAATGTTACAATGATTGGGAGTAATGTGGCAAGATGTTGATGTTGTTTAATTCTAGGATTTATTGAAACTTTTTCTCTTGTCACAGTCTTTCTGAGCCCAATTTCTTGCTATACAATTGTACATACACAAATTCATCAACTCTATTTTATGAGTTTGCTCAATGTCATTTTGTTTATCTCTTGGATTTAAATGATTGTCCACTAAGAAACATCATGGGTCAGCTTACAATATAATGAAGAGAATTGATTCATCTCATAATTCTGCAAGATTTCGCTTAGCATGAGTCCTAAAGGGTGCCACGATTAAAAATATGTCGGATTTTTTGTTTTCCTTAACAAATGGTCAAATTCATGAAAAAAAAAAGAACTAAAGAAAAAAAGAGAAAAGAGAGAGGATAGTAAGAAATGATGTGGTGATTTTCCGTGGTTTAATGGATCAATAAATAATAAAGTTTTCTTTTGAAGAATTGATCTAATTCATGTACTTGAAAATTCTTCAACCTTTGTAGTCCAAAATAAGAAGAATTGGCCTTATAGTGTTTGTGAGTCTTTTGTGGTCCCAGTTGTGCAAGTCAATACATTAAAGTCTCATACCAGGACGTTTTTCATGTCGGACATTAATTGATTTTTTTTCTAGATCTTTTCAAGGCAAGTACTAAAAAGGAGAGGGGTATGCTAGATCGAAAACCTGCAAGGGCGGTCTAGGAAAAATTAAAACAAAAGAGCAAGGAAGAAAATAAAGAAAATAAAGAAAATATGTTGAATCTATCTTTTTGCTGCAGAATTAACTTTTATGAAAATAAGAAAAAAATCAAGATTTGACATGAGATATGGCCATGTTTCTTTATCAAAAAACAATAATAAAAATCCTTTGTTACCCAATTTGAGCCAAAATAAAATAATTTTTTGTCTTTCTTTCAAATCACCCTTAAACAGGGATCACCCTTACTCTTAGGGCCAAGTCAAGTGCATCCAATGGTTGGTATAGAGAAAAAAGGAATGAGCAAACAAATTGAGTAGAAAAGTGAAAAAAGGGGGAAAAGAAGAAAGAAGAAAGAGAAGAAAAATTCTAGAAGAAAATTACAAAAATAATGATTGGAGGTGTCATTGAAAAGTCAGGCTTGAAAAATATTCATGAAAATGAATTTCGAGACAGAATATCTAATGGAGCATTTAACTTGTGATCCTTGTTTCAAATAACCTTTAAAGTACTTATTTGGGCCTTTTTATCCTTTTCTTCATATCCCTCAGCCCTTAGCCACATTACAAGCCTATTAAATGTCCATATTGATCGATGATCGACTATTTTTGTTTTTATAAACACTAATCCTGCAGCAAAATAGTTAGATTTTAACATATTGGTATACAAAAATAAAATAAAAATAAAAAAAGAGGGAAATTTTAGTACTTGCCATCATAAATACTTGAAAAATGTCCCATTGATATATAAACTAAATGAGACTCAGATTGGGGCAATTTATAGTTTTGTCTTGTTCCCCAAACCTCATCTGCACATGTGTAGTTAAGTCAATTCTTCCAAAAAAAAAAATGAAAAAAGGGGCTACTTTATATAGCCTAACTCTGTTTTGTCAACTCTTATCACACCTATTTACTCCCTTCCTATTTTACCTCATACATTGGTTTTAAACATTTGCCAAGGAAGTAGAGTAATAAGTCGCATTGTTTTGTTCGTGTTTATCCATCCACATGATACGATGCTTGATTTCAACATGCACATGAATTAGTAATGCTTCAAAAGGTTATACCTCGTTCTATACATTAAACCACAAAAGTTACAACATTCATTTTTCCAACCTCTAAAAAAGAATAATAATGGAAAATACTAGAGATGTGTCATTAATGACAAGAAAGTGAGGGTTATATGAATTTGATATTTGTTGGGAAAACAATCGATTCTGAAGTTTGCTTTTATGCAAAGAGAAATAATAATAAGAAACAAAAAAAAAGGAATGATGATGAAATCAAAAACAAAAATTGAGACATTTTTATCACATGCATTCATGCACAGCAATATCTTAGATCAATTCATGTTTATCATTAGAGTCTAGTATCGCCTTAGTACTTGCATGTTCATTCATATCAAAATCCTGTACCTGCATAGCATCTACATTGGGATCTAATTGTTACTTAACATTTATGCTTTCAAGTTCACTATACCTCTTGTTTTTCTGTTAGATCGAGACCCGCTTCATTCATATGAATGGTCATCAAATCAGTTTTTCTATTAGATCGAGACCCGCTTCATTCATATGAATGGTCATCGAATTCGTTTTTCTGTTAGATCGAGACCCACTTCACTCATATGAATGGTTATCGAATCTGTTTTTCTGTTAGATCGAGACCCGCTTCATTCATATGAATGGTTATCGAATTTGTTTTTCTATTAGGTCGAGACCCGCTTCATTCATATGAATGGTCATCGAATCAGTTGTTTCTGTTTTGAGACCCGCTTCATTCATATGAATGGTCATCAAATCATCTGTATCAAATCATCTGTTTTTCTGTTAGATCGAGACCCGCTTCATTCATATGAATGGTCATCGAATATTTGCTCTTTATATTGTTGGACCAAGACCGGCTTCATTAATATGAATGGTCTTTCTATTTTATCTTTAGATTGTGACTCTCTTCATTTATATGGATGGTCTCTGGTTCTCTTTTCCTTATTTCTATCTTGTTGAGGGACCCGGACGAAATTAGTGTCTATATCTTTACTTATCTTTTAAAATAATAATATGTAAACATTATGTTACATATTATCTTGTAAAAGCTAAGTAAAAAGGGGCAGTTGTTGACACCCAATTTCGTCCGGAAGAAAAAATAATACAAATATATATATACTTTTTTTTATTATTATTATTATTATTTATTAATTATGATTATTTAATTATCATTAAAAAAAATAAGATAGGAATAATTTTTTTTAGAAATAATTATTTTTATTTATTTATTTTATTTTTACTATATATTTATCTATTTTCGTAAATGAAATAAATAAATAAATAAAAAGCAAAAAAAATGGGACACAAATAAAAAAATAAAGTATGGATTAAAAAAAAAGCCTCAAACCCAATGAACCCATGGCCCAAGGGAAGTAACCTAATTTTTTTAACCTAAGGGTAACCCTAAAGCAAAGGGAGGCAGTAATAAAAGGGGAGTGGTGGCTGTAAATAAGGGGCACGAAAAAAGATGAGGAAGGAGAGGAGAAGAAGAGGACCAGAAAAAAAAAGGAGGGGAAGAGACAGGGGATTGAGGTATTATTTCTTAGTATTTTTTTTGTGCTTTTATTACTACTATTTTGCACATTTGGTTGCTGCGTTTTTTTTTTTATTCATGGTTTCTGGAGTGTGTTGTAGGATCACAGCCACCATCCGCATTCTTCTTTATTCACAATCCCCTTTATTAATGGATGTTTTATGTTACACTCACTGGTTCTTGCTCCAGTCTCACTCTACGCTCTGCTATTTCCGTTTACTGGGCCTTTGGTGACCAACTTTTGGATCACTCCAATGCCTTCTCTCTTCTCCCTCGTACTGCCTGGTGTGACGCTAGAGTTATCCTAATGCTCTTTTACTTTTTCGTTCTTTTGTAATCCCCAGGGTATGATACCTTATAGCTTCACAGTTACATGTCATTTTCTCATTACTTTGGGTCTCTCATTTTCTATTTTTATTGGCATTACTATAGTGGGATTTCAAAGAAATGGGTTTCTTTTTTAAGCTTCTCATTACCCGTAGGGGTCCCACTGCCGTTAGCACCTTTTTTAGTACTCCTTGAGCTAATCCCTCATTGTTTTCGCGCATTAAGCTCAGGAATACATTTATTTGCTAATATGATGACCGGTTATAGTTCAGTAAAGATTTTAAGTGGGTCCGCTTGGACTATGCTATGTATGAATGATCTTTTCTATTTCATAGGAGATCTTGGTCCTTTATTTATAGTTCTTGCATTAACCGGCCCGGCCCCGACCTCCTCCTCACATCTCCCTCGCCCCGTCGTCATCCTCATCTCCTCTGACGGCTTCCGTTTCGGTTACCAGTTCAAAACCCCCGCTCCCAACATCCATCGTTTGATCCTCAACGGTACGGAGGCTGAAACCGGTCTCATCCCTATCTTTCCCACCCTCACATTCCCCAACCACTACTCCATCGTCACTGGCCTCTACCCTCCTCACCACGGCATCATCAACAATGTCTTCCACGACCCCCTTACCTTCGAAAAGTTCACCATGTCCAACCACGACCCCAAGTGGTGGCTCAGCCAGCCCCTTTTGGAGACCGTCGTCCTCAACAGCTTCAACGCCGCCACCTATTTCTGGCCCAACTCCGAGGTCCACAAAGGCCCTTGGACTTGCCATAAGGCCTTCTGTCAACCCTACAACAGCTCTGTCCCCTTTGAGGACAGAGTAGACACCGTTTTGAACTATTTCGACTTACCCTCTGACCAAGTTCCCTCTTTTATTACTCTCTATTTTGATGAACCTAATCATCAGGGTCAAGCCAGGGTAGTCCTGATGGTGTTTGTAAGATGCCTTTTGCGAAAACCACTTGGGATCTCCTGCATGCAACGACAGGGGAAATTGAGCGAATGAGGTTGAGTCAAGAGGGTTACACTTTCAACCAACACAATGGTCACATGGTTCCCCAAAGAAAACCCTCTCCCTCGTCCCCAACGCCAAACCACTTTTCTTGTTTTTTATTATTATCGTTTCCTTTTTTATTTACCTATATCATGTTATTATAATTTATTTATTCATTTATTCATTTATTTTATTGTAGTTTATTTTATTTTATATATTTTTTCTTTTTTTCATTTTATCATTTTATCATTTTTTTTTACTTATTGTTATTTTTTTTTTTTTATTCAAATTAGTCTATTCATCATATAATAATAAAAAAATCTTGACATTTAAATAATTAACAAATCTAAAATTTAATTTAACACTTTGCTTAACTTGCAATTCATTAGATAATTCTAATATTCACCATGTTACTACAATAAAAATAAAAATAAAATTATGTGAATTCTAATATGACTGTACACGTCATTGTATATTTAGTATTCAATTATATAAAAATGATAATTTTAATATACTGATCTCGAATAATAATAGTAATATGTTAATTTAAATTAAATAGATTTTTTCCAAATACTAAATTATGATATCAATATTATATCAGTTTAATCATTGTTAAAAATACGGGGCATGGATAACATAGGTAAAACTACTTTGATAAATACTTTACATGCCAAACCATTTTCTCAAATGTAAGGGAACAATTAATAAAATATGGTCTAGATATATTAAGTAGAACACTTTTCTCTAAGTTGTTCTTAGGAGAAAATTTTCATTCACATTTACCCAAAGTTGAATCCCATTTTGTAACAAGAAGAAACGAAAAAGTGAATTGAAAAAGAACCAAAGGACTCCAGATGTGAAGATCCATAATGTGTTAAAATGAATTTTGATGACTTAGATCAGATTAAGCAATACATATTTTTAGACATTATATGTTGGAAAAAATGGATAATAACACATAAGATTGGTAGAAAATAATTTATTTTATTGACAAACAATTCTTACAAAAAAAATCTCAAATAATATCACACTACATTTTAGACACACACATGAGTTAGAATGTTAGACTATTAAATTACCAAAAAAATGTATGAAAATCAAGAATAAATCTCTAACTTTTAATCTTCAAGTGAATCCCTCCTCATATATATACTAATTAATAAATAATAAATCACATATAAATATAATTAAGTTCCTACTTTGATGAGAAATGGTTAGAGAAATATTTTTTCCTTGGTTTTATATTGGATGTAATAGGATTGCAAAACAATTCTACCTTTCTAGTTACATTTAGGAAGTCATCATCTAACCACTCCAACAATTTATTTGTATAGTTTAAGTTCAAGTTCTTCTCGAATGACCATCTTAGTGAGTATATGTATTCTTATCTATGTGAATCTTTACTCAACTAAATTCTTTTTGATCCAGCATGTAACAAATCCAAAAATACTTAATATCAATGGATTTTGTGCAGGAAGTTTCCCCTATTTAGAAGCAAATGATATGTGAGATGTTGTTAAGGAGAACTATGAAGTTTCTCCTCTACCAACCTATCTAGCTCAAATTAAAATTCACAAGAATAGGAAAGCAAGAAATTTAAAGGTAAGATATTTTTTGTTTGTTATTGTATCACAAGATATTTTCACTCAAATCATTACAATCAAATCACCATTTGAAATCTAAAATTTTCCAAGTTTGAATATGAAGGAGATGAAAGGATCAAGGGAATGCAAACACTAAATTTGGTTAAAGAAATTAAGATACAAAAGATGAAGGAGTCCAAAAAAATTAGAGAGTATGCTCATAAACTTCTTAGCATTACTAACAAGGTAAGAATACTTGATTCCAAATTTTTCGATTCAAGGATAATTCAGAAAATACTAGTAACTATCCATAAAAAAAGTTGAGGCTACTATTATTTTATTGAAAAATACTAGGGATCTATCAAAGATTACTTTAGTAGAACTTGTGAATTCATTACAAAAACAACAACAAAATGGATTTATGAGGTAAAATGGATTTGTTGAGGGTGTTTCAAGCCAAATTACTAAGCTAAAAAGGTGGGAAAAATAACAACAAGAAGCATAACAAAAATACTAAATGGTCACAACAATATATCATTTGTTTTCACCTTATTCCAATTGGAAAAAATAAACATTTACACAACTAATAGAGACCTAATGTAAAATGTCACATATGGTTAGTTAGAACATGTGGAAAGAATAAGCAAGACCAATAATAAGGAGAAATCAAAGTTGTTGAAAATCAACCTTTGGAAGAACAATTATTTGTAGTGTCATGCTTTGTAATCAATACCACCACAAAAAGTTGATTTACAAATATTGGTTGCACAAATCATATATGACCTTTGATCATGAGTTTTTCAAAGAATTAGATAAGACAATTATTTCAAGGTTAAAATTGAAAATGGAGCACTTATTGTAGTAAAAGGAAAGGGAATAGTTGTAATTAAAGACCATTTATGTTTGAAATTAATTTATAATATATTTATTTTCTTGAAATGAATAAAAACCTTTTGAGTATTACTCAACTACTAGAGAAAGGATATAAGATGTTGTTGAGGGCAAAAATTGTGTAATCACAAATATAAACAACATAGAAATTATAAGAGTTCAAATAAAAAAAAAGAATTTCATGTTGGATTTGATAACTAAGGAGTAGTAGGCTTATGTAGATAAAGAAGACGATAATACAATGCTTTGGCCCAAGAGATTAGGCACTTTCATCATGTTGCCTACTTTTCATGAAGAAAAATAACACAGTGAAAGATTTGTTTGAATTAGAAGATTCTCCTCCAAAATGTGTAGCTTGTCAAAATATGAAAAGTAAACTAGACTTCCTTTTTAATAATAATAAAAAAAAAAGTTTCAAAAACTTCATAAAAGTTGTAGTTAATACATATAAATGTGGAAGGACCTATGAAAATACCATTATTGATTGATAGTAATTATTATATTGCATTAATTAATGATTATTTAAGGATTTGTTGGATTTATTATATGAAGATCAAATTTAATGTTGCTATTATATTGATGAAATTTAAAGTTTGGGTTGAAACTCAAAGGGAATGCAAAATTTAGGTGATTAGATCTTATAATGGAACTGAATATACCTCTGAAAAATTTAACAAGTTTTGTGTAAATGTGAGCATTGAACATTAAAGTATAGCACCATACGCTCAATAACAAAATAGTGTTGTAAGTAGAAAAAAAATCCAATAATTATAAAAATATCAAGGTGTTTATTCCATGATAAAGGGTTACCATAGAAATTTTGGGCCAAGCTTGTAATATTTCTTTTAACCAAATTATCAATAAAAGTATTGAAAAAAAAAAACTCCATTTGAAGCATGACAAAGCTACATACCCAAGATATTTGTTTCCTATATTTCTTTTACCTTGAAAAAAAAGAGACAAATTAGACTTTTTAAGCTATATAGCTTAACTTCAAAGGCCTACAAAATTTACCTACCACAAAGGAACCAAATAATAGTCAACAAAAATGTGAAATTTTTGGAATTAGATAGTTCTAACTAAGAAGATGAAATGAAGTCTCAATTTCAAGAGAAGAATGAAGATGTTGATGAAGAACCTATAAGAGGAAAAAAAAAATCACTTTCATACATCTACCAAAGGTGCAATATGGCTATCATGGAGCTTGAAGGATATGAAGAAGTTATAATTGACCAAAAATTTATAAATGTAATGAAGGAGAGAGAAGCTCAAAATGATTGAAAAAAAATCAGGGAGTTGGTGGACATACCTCACCTAAGAAAGGTAGTGGTGTCAAGTGGGTTTATAAATCAAGCTCAATCAATTTAGATGGTTCTATAAAACAAACACATGGAAAGATTTTTTGTTAAAAGATATGCTTAGGTATTTGGTGTTGATTTTCCTGAGACTTTTGCCACAATTTTGAGGCTAGAAACCATGAGAATGTTTTTTTCTACTGTAGCACAAAAGAGCTGGATTATACATCAAATGTTATTGTCTATTGGAAAAATATTGTAAAAAGTTAAAGACTTCAGTTTCATAATGGTTCCTAATTAACAGAGTAGAATTCACTTATAGCTTTGCTTCTAAACAAATTTTAACAATGTTATGCCTCTGAACTTTTTTTTATATATATTATCAATATTTTGTTTTAAGTCACACGTGCAATCGATTAATAAAGTTATTTTTACTTAATAATAATAATAAGAATAATTAGAAGTTGAATCACAATTCAATCATAATATTTCATTTACTAAAAATGAACAATGTATTCTGAGAAGAGGTAGTATGAGGTTGTATCTTTATGCAAATTTGATTCCAATCTCACCCACAAACCCACCTCTACTTTGAATTTTTACACCATATATTTCTCACAATACAATAAAATGCAGCGGCAAAAACGAAAAAGGGAAACTAGATTATATTCAACATTATCTCGATTATTGGAGCCGATATATTTATTAATCTTTTAACAAATACTGCAAAGAAAATCATGATGTTCAAAGCCAAGCTGGGTTCTTCAAGGATGAGACAACAGCCTTCACTTGCAAGTAGTTCTTGAGACTGTATTCTCCTTTTTCTCTACCCTGACCACTCATTTTGTACCCTCCAAAAGGAATTGCTGCATCAAATACGTCATAGCAGTTCACCCACACTGTTCCAGCTCTCAATGCTCTAGTCAAAGTGTTTGCTGTGTTAATGTTTCTTGTGAACACCCCTGCTGCAAGCCCATATGGTGTGTTATTTGCTCTTTGAATCACCTCATCAATGGTCCTGTGATCAAACACAAAATATGATTAGTGGATGAAGGAGAAATGCAGATATAATGATATTATTTCCAAATAGGAATCATTGTTCTCACTTGAATTTTAATATGGATTGCACTGGGCCAAAGATCTCTTCCTTTGCAATCAGCATGTCATCCTGGTTTTTTTAACAATTAGTAATACAAGAACTCAATATTTAAGAATCATTGATCAATGAGAGTGCAATTAAAAGATATGATTATTAATTCATTATACCTTAACATTTGAGAAGACAGTAGGTTGAACATAGAAGCCAGTGTTGCCAAATCTATCTCCTCCGGTTTCAAGTGTAGCTCCACTTTCAATACCAGATCTAATATACTTCAATATTTTCTGAAATTGTGCTGAATCAATCTGATTTTTTATCATACACAAAATCGTCAATAGAGCAGACATTTTATGAAAGATGTTAGTAAATATCAAATTAGTGTAATTCTTTTGATGCATTTTCTATGGATGAGAGTATGTTACCTGAGGACCTTGCTCTATTCCTCTTTTGAATGGATCACCAACTGTGCGCTTCAAAGCACGTGCCTTTGCTTTCTCAACAAATTCATCGTACACACTTTCGTGTACATATGTTCTAGACCCAGCACAGCAGCATTGTCCCTGAATGTCACAAAAAGAACCAGTTATTTATTGATGAACTCTATGGAAGACTATTGTTTTACAAGACAAACTTAATATTTGGATGTACCTGGTTATAGAATAATGCAAAGTGTGCTTGCTCAACAGCATCATCTATATCAGCATCTTCCATTACAATGAAAGGGGATTTGCCACCAAGCTCCAGAGTTACAGGCTTAAGATTACTTTTAGCTGCCAGTTCAAGGACAACTTTTCCAGTAGCGGTTGAACCAGTGAAAGCTAGCTGCACGAGAGTAAAACAAAGAAAAGACTTAAGTCTATACACACGGCACAAGAAACTCATCTCTTCCACATCAAATTCCTCACATTGTTTCACTAAAGGGGTTTGCCAATGTTGAGGATCAAATGGGTGGAAGAGTGACAATGAATACTAATAAAAAAAATTATCTTAATACCTTGTCGATGTCCATGTGACTGGCAATGGCAGCACCAGCAGTTGGACCGAAGCCAGATATGACATTCAGGACACCAGGAGGAAGTCCAGCCTAACAGACATGACAAATTTGGTTTTAACAATCAACATATATATACACAAATATAGATATCTTGTCAATTCTCATAACAAAATAAATTAAAACCAATCCTCTTTCAAAATAATTATGTGCGCACCTCATGAAGCAACTTTGCTGCATACAGAGCAGATAATGGAGTCTGCTCAGCTGTTTTGATGACAACAGTGTTACCACAGGCCAATGCTGGGCCAACCTTCCAGGCAAACATGATAAGAGGAAAGTTCCATGGAATGATCTGACCGGCCACACCAATGGGTTCATGCAGTGTTTGCACATTATATGGTCCGTCAGCTGGAACTGTGAGACCATGAATCTTATCTGCCCAACCTGAGCAATTTTGAATTGGAAGTGTTAGTACTAGTTTCATAGAACAAAGTGACAATCAGACAAGTTATTTCCACGAGTAGTGCTAGCAGCACAATTTCTAAAACACTTGTTCTAACATATTCTCTACAATTATAAAATAGAGTGAAACTAATTGTGATTTACAATAATTTCAATCAATAACAAAGAACCTATTAAAAGAGTGTGTTGTTAGTGTTTCTCATTTCATACCGGCATAGTACCGAAATAGGCGAACAAACAGTGGAATTTCAGATTTAGAAGTTTGTTCAAATGTCTTTCCACTATCCCATGTCTCAAGTGCAGCAAGCTGATCATTGTGCTTTTCAAACAAATCAGCAGCACGCAGCAATATCCTTTGTCTTTCCTACATATTTACACAAGAAGCAAACGAAAAAACAAGGCTTTAGTGTAATAATCATGGAACTAAAGATCATAGAATTTTTAAATTGTTCAAGAACAATTATAAGGGTGAACATACATAGGCTGTCATCTTTGGCCAAGGTCCCTCGTCGAAGGCTTTGCGAGCAGCAGCAGCTGCTCGATCAACATCTTCATGGTCACCCTCAGAAACGTGAGCAATCACATCTCCTGTCCTTGGATCCAAGGTTGGAAAAGTTTTTCCTGATGTAAGGGAAATCACAACAGCAAGTTATAACCACCTTAAAATTCTTACTTTTTTTGTGCAAAATAGTAAATCACAACATGTTTGTATTCACCACATATTATCCAAAACCATGTTCAAAGACTAGTGATTCTAGGTAAATAACTGAGGGTCCAAAACTGATTTTTTAATTAGATATACAAAATTATTTATTAAGATTCTGTACTAACAAACATCCTAACATAAACACATCACTTCAAAATCACTGTTGTAAAATCAAATTCACTCAGAATTAATTTTGCTAGTGCTAACCAAAACACACAAAATAGAAGGGGATAAAACTCGAAGGGCGAAATAAAGAAGAACTAACCTGAAGCAGCATCAACGAATTTTCCATTAATTAAGAGCTGAGTGTGTGCTACTTGAACTTCCGGTTTAATTGATTCTTTAACAGCAGCAGCAGTGCTGAATTTACTGAGTCCTGCACCAATAGCACCACTTCCTCCTGTATATCAGAAAAAAAAGGGTCAATGGCCCTAAAAGTGGGATTAAAAGTGGGATTAAAAATAAACAAGAGCGTTAATGAAAACCCCAAATCAAAACCAAGGCCTAAAAACACCAATCAAAAGGCATGATCCTTCATCTTGGCGTGTATCATTCATTAACAAGGTCCCAGGAAGTAACCTCTAATTTGCTACATCTAAAAGTAAATTGAAAGCAACAGCATGTACTTGAAGGGGATGTGAATCTGTGAATCTGTGAAAGTAAAGGGGCCAGCCAATAAATGACAGTTCAGAATGGTGGACACATCTCCTTGCCACACCACAAATAGATACTATATTTAGTTATAGATCCTTTCAAAAAGTTTCAAACATTTTATATCCATATCCACTCTCCCCCACTTGGTCAATGATCATGAAATTTTTTGTAGTATCTTACGTTTTCTCTCTTAACAAAACTAAATAACAAATAAGTGCTGATCAATCCACCCATCAACTATCGTTCATAAGGACCATTAAAATGATACAACTGTCTAATACAACCCCACGAAAACGTTAAAACAAATATAAAAGTGCAAACTTGAAGATGACTTCATTTTCATGTTCTCAAGAACCATGCATAACAAAAATGATATCATCGCAAGATCTTGGAAGTGATGATAAACAACTAGTACGTACCTCTAGAAAACAAAGAGTTAGTGGCAGCAGGAACAAAAGAACGAGAGAGCAGCTTTGAGATCCTCAATGAAGCAGCCATGGTTAATCTTCTTTGGTTTTTGTGAACTCTCCTTTCAACAACTGTTTATAGTTCCAGATTATGAAGTTTGTGAAATGGTTCCAAGATTATATAGTTGCGGAAATATGGGAATTCCATCGAAAAGGTTATGTAAAAGCTTACGTAAAAGCTTACGTAAATGTTGTTATCAATCAACGCAAAAATGAGTCATAAACACATGAGAAACCAAAGAAGTTGATATCTCAACTCATTCCATAATATATTTAATTTTTTTATTTCTTTCTTTGTAATTTTACATTTATTATTGTATAGTGTAATTGCATTATTTGTATTTTTATTTTATTTTATTAACTGACATGACATTGTATAACATAACAGCTGATATTTTAATTAACACAGTTCTACTATCATCAAGACTAACCAATCTTATCAAGGCACACTGATCAAATTTATTAAATTAAGAGCAATTAAGAATAATGATACGATTTTTTTTTAAATATTAGTAAAACATTTTTAATTTGTTGAACGTATTATAATTATAATATTATAAGTGTTGTACAAGTGTTGTGTGAATGTTTGAAAAAAATATATATATGCAGGTATCATTTTTGTTAAATTAAATAATCTATTACCGTTTGAATTCAGCTTATACCATCCTAATATCAGTTTCATGAGATACATAATATAAACGTTTCTAAATATTAATTTGTAATAAATATCTTATTAATCTTAGTACTATTGATTTAAATGATTTATTTTGTGTATCTAACTTGTATTTAAACTATTTAAATAACATTTAAAATGTTACATCAAATTTAAACAACATGTACATGATTTTTTGTTTCTACTTAATATTTGTATTTTTAATATTTAAATTATTTATTGTGTATTTAAACTATTTAAATAACATTTAAAATGTTACATCAAATTTAAACAACTTGCATTTTTAATTAAACTTATAACTAATTTTTATTTATAAACAATAGTCTTCTTATAAAAGATATAAGTCGTTTTTTTTCTTTTTTTATAAAATTCTTTAAAATCATGTGGACTTGCTTCAATAAAAAAAATTCAAACATTGCATCATTTAAGGATATTCTCTTTCTTTTGCTTTAGTTGTTGAACTTTTAAAATAATTTTATTTCTAATTAACTATCATTTTTAAAATTTAAGATTACATTAATTTTATTTAATTTTTAATTAGTTTAAACACACATATATATTGAACAAAGTAAAAATATTATAAATATTTAATTAAAATTTTTTTAAAATATTATTATTATTATTTTTAAAAATAAATTGAATTACACTTATAAAAAGAAAAGTTAGTATTATTTTTTCCTCCTTAGATGTTTGACAAGAGTGATTGTGGGCCAATCATGTAGATGACCTACCTTTGAATGAAGGTAAAGAGGAGTTTTTCTTTTTTGTGACCACCTAATAGTTTTCATATTTAATTTTGGGTACATGAACTTTCTGTTCTTATCCTTATCCTGTTACACACTTTTGTTTCTGTTGAATTGGATAATCATCTAATAAATAATAATAATATTAATATTAATAATAATAATAATAATAATAATAATTAGTTAAGATAGTTATCCTTTTAGTATTTATTTTATATTTTTGAATAAATTATAATTTAAATCTCTTGTATTAATTTAAAAAAAAAATAATTTTAGTTTCATATTTTCAAAAATCATAATTTTATTCTAATATTTAATTTTATATATTATTTTTTTATTTTTATACAATTTATTTTAAAATACCATAAAAATTAATTTAAAATATAAATATATGTATGTAAAAATGAAGATTATTTCAAAATTATGAAAATTTTAAATTATAAAAATCACAATCATAAAAAAGAAAACTTTAGGTCAGATATAATGTCTATTTATTAGGATTTTATGAAAATATGGTATTTTTTATGTACACGTGACTATGACTGTGATTCTTGTTGCGCAGAAAAGGCCTTAAGTGGCCAACGTTGTGTGTCGACATAATTTGGGAAGACTAATCCAATTTTGATTTTTCATTTCGGTGTTTATATTTAAGAAAATACAATGAATAATAAATAAAAATCAATGAAAATGAATAAAGATAGAGTAACGTAAAATAAAAAAACTTTAAATTTTTATTTTTCTTCTATGTATTTTCAATTTTGTGTGTGATGTAGTTGCGAATTTGATAATGGTGTTGACATTTTTTTTTCTTTAAAATATTATTATATAAATTTTATCATATATTAATTAAAACTTATATAGTTATTAAATATTTTAATTTTCTTAATATTTTAACAGTTATACAAGTTTATATTAATCAATTTATTTATATCTTATAATTAAGTTGTGAATAGTTTACGTACTTATAAGGGGTGAGTACTTCTGGTCTTCTTCTCCTTCTTGGTTTGCTCCAGTCTCTTTTTCGGTTAGTTTCTAACTCTTTTAGAACTGTGTAGGGGGTACCTGCATAGATTAAGAGTGAGAATATATCTGATAGGTATATCTATTTATAATACCATGATACATAATTACCTTTCATGAGCTTTTATTTTTGGGATGTATTATGATCATTTGTTTCCTTTCCGGAACGGTTACAAATCTTTTATAATTATGACAAGATATTTCATTAATGGGTCGGTATGATCTCGGCCATTCGCTTAGTACAAATACCGGGTACTTCTCGGCTTACTGATTAAGGCCTTAATTGATTCTTAGTCTAATAACTGGGTCCATCCGATACAGTTTATATATATTTTAATTTATATTTTTAGATTAATATTAAAGTTAACATTTTTTTTATTTTAAATTTTTTAATATTTAAAAAATAAGGTAATGAAATTTAAATTATTCGGAATGCAATTAATTTTTATTGTTTAATTTAAAAAAAATCAATGCAGAAATTTTTTTATTAATTCTAACTATAATATACGGTTACTGTTGATAAAAATGCATATTGAGAAAAGTTTTATATCTATGGCAGGACGAACTACTTGTAAAATCAGAAAATGAATATAAATAATAGTATGTAGAAAATTAGAAAGGGAAGAAACAAATATTGATATCCATGACTTCATCAATTTTAGAAGTATTGTTTGTATTTGTCCATTGCACCTGAAATTTGGAGTATTTTGTCAAAAGTTTTCATTGTCAATCTTCAATCTTCATGAGTATGATTTTTTTGTCCTTTGAAATAATATATTTGTGGGATTGAAGTATTTAGATCCAAGAGAAGATATTTTTTGTTTAAAAAATATGTAGTAGTCTACTTACAAAAAGAGACTAAGTATATTAACTTGTTAGCCAATTAATAGATCAATTGAGGAATGTTTGAAGTTGTGTATTATATTATATCAAGTCCTAGTTGATAAACAAACATAAGATAGGCTTGAAAATCTTCACCTTTCACAACCTCTACACAACTATATTTAATTTTAAATTACTATTGAATTTAGGAGGACTATATCTCAGAAACAGAGTCAAACTTATCTCTGTTGTCTGATTATATTTAATAGAGGATGTTACCATAGTTGGCCTCCACTATTGATATTTAACTTGTATTATTACAACACTTTGCTACTACATCATAGTTGTCATAATCTCCATTTCTCTTGTGTATATTCGTTGGTAAAGGAGATGCAGTAGATGGTCTAGGTGAGTGGTATTAGGGGTGTTCGCGGCTCGGTTCAGTTTAGTTTTTCATCAAATTTTTATCCGAACCAAACATAAAAATTAAATGTTGTTCGGTTTGGTTCGGTTTTAATTAATATAAAATCCGAACCAAACCATCTTCTCCTATATAATCAATATTGTTTCATATTTATTCATATATCATCTCATACAAAAATCACAACTGATTCTATATAATCAATATTGTTTCATATTTATTCATATATCATCTCATACAAAAATCACAACTGATTCTAAGCACTTACCTTAATGGCTCAACTTAGTCATATATTATATACCACTTAATTAATTTTGGACACCAACTCTACCGACTCAACTCGATCAATAAGCATTTTATATATCTTATTTTGGGATCAAACTATACTTTTATAAAATATTTTATTTATTGAAAATTCACAAAATATACATTTCAGATCTATTCTTACATGAGCAAGAATAGTGTCATGGCACACTTATACTATGTGAGTCTCTCACTTGAATAAGTATCTTTTACTTGAGCGAGACACTTCTAAAATCAATTTTATCTCCTCTAAACTCTCTTACTTGAGCGAGCTTTTATCGCTTGAGTGAAAATTAACCGAGACCATTTTCTCTCTTTTGGAGGTTTTTTCGCTTGAGTGCACTACTACAAAATTGCAAATTTACATCGTCAAATTTACATCGGTTATTAGGAAAACCGATGTAAATAAAAACGCGGTGACATTTTTGTAAATAAAAGAGAACCTGGTCGTATATTTACATCGGTTCTCTCAGGACCGAAGTAAATATGTTCATATTTACATCGGTTCTTTTAAGACCGATGTAAATATTTTCATATTTACATCGGTTCTTAAGAACCGATGTAAATTTGTTTAAGATTTACACCGGTTCTGAAAAGAACCGATGTAAATATGCACACATTTACATCGGTTTTCATACAACCGATGTAAATGGGAGCATATTTACATCGGTTCTTCAAAGAACCGATGTAAATGTGTTTCATATCCTTAACTCAAAATCCGCACTGAGCCCTCTCATTTCACATTCGTCCTCTCTGTTGTCTCTCAGGCCGCGGTGAACAAAGTGAGTTTCTTCCTCCTCCGCCTCCATTAAACCCTATCTTCCACCTTCAATACATTTACTTTGCCTCAAAATTGAAGGTAAATAACATTATGAATTATTTCTGTTGTTTTAGGTTAATATGGGTCGAGGAATAGGCCTTGGCAACAGTAAGCCTTTCTCCTTTCTTTTCGTTTATTTCTTCCACATGACTACTCGAGGGTTCCAAAAAGGGTAGTGTGAGGCTAGCAAATGTCGTCTTGCAATATTCTGCTGTGTTTGTGGTAGAGGAGTATATTTCAGGGAAATGGTTAACAGGTATGAGTGAGTACATATTTAAGCATATGTTTGATTTTGTACGTTTGATTTTGTATGTTTGATTTTGTACCTTAAGCAAATTTATTGTAAGTTGTAGAGAATGTGGACTCAGGGAAAGCTTTTTGTTCGTTTAAGATACTGAGTTACAATATTTGGTTCCGGGAAGATTTGGAGTTGCACAAGAGGATGAAGGCTATTGGTGATCTTGTTCAGTTGAATTCCCCTGATTTTGTCTGCTTCCAGGTTTCAGTATTTGTGTTCGTAGCTTTTTTTCTTATTTGATAGAATTTTGAATTTTGATCGTTTTGTGTAATTTGAATTTCAAATTTACATCGGTTGTTTAAATAACCGAAGCAAATTTACATCGATTATTTAAACAACCGATGTAAATTTGCTCCCACATTTACATCGGTTACTTTAGAACCGATGTAAATTTGCTGCCTACATTTACATCGGCTTTATTTACATCGGTTCCAGAACCGATGTAAATAACCTATTTTAACCGATATAAATTTGCATTTTTCTAGTAATGGTGGCACACTCCTTACTCGAGTGAGAATGTAAGGCCTAGATTTTTTCCCAAGTAATTGGATGAGTCATGGGTTCACTTACTTAAGAGGGAAAAATTTTAAATAGTTTAATTTTTCTAATTATGAGTTTTTCACTCTTGTTTTCAAAAATCCTAACTTTTTAATCTCTCTCTAAACTTCTCTTAAATCTATTTCAATTTTATTTAAGAATTTTCATTCTATTCTTATCTCTTTCAAGATCTGATAACACCTCGAGAAAGAGTGTGAAAAGTAGATTAATTCTACTATAATAAAATTTTATTTTGAATAAGTTCTAGGTTCTCCTAATTTTTAGAGCACTTTGATCAAAATACTTAAAATATTAATTTTGTATTGAGTTTTAAAAAATCATGTTTTAGATCCTTAATAATATAAATAGTTTTCTATTCAAATCCTTTGAAGAAAGATAAAATATTTTTTATCCATCTCAATTTGGAGAAAACTTGATTTAGAGGTAAGAGAAACTAATTAAGTATTTTCTTGCATTATAATTGTTTGATGAAATGATTATTATATGTGGAAGTATTAATTGAGTGAATTAATTGATTAATTGAGAGAATTATAATAGATTGAGTTATGAAATTATTCCACTTCAAAATTATGATCCTAATTTGGCATGTTTTTGTTATGAATTTGGAACAGTTATCTTCATCAAAGTTGTACGCCTAGATATTAGCTAATTAATGGATTTTGTTTCACAGACAAATAATGTGTATAACTCAAGATATGAATTTTTTTAGTGATTAAAGGTCATGCTATCAAGAAATTATTTTTCTTTGAGATTACGATCTCATTTTAACATGTTTTAGTTACTAATTTAGAGAAGTGATCTGCATTAAAGTTGTAACCCTGGATGTTAGCTAACTAATGGTTTTTATTTCATACAAAAATAATGTGTATAACTCAATATATGAAATTTTTAGTGATTAAAGGTCATATTGTCAAGATGAACGAAATGCTCCCAGAATTATTTTCGCTTAAATGAAAATTATCTTGCTTGACCAAAAGTTCATTGTTTTTGAAAAATTATTTATGTTCTAATTTGAATTAAAATAGTATTTAGATGTGAAATATGATAAAATGTGATATGATATTTATTTTATAATTAAACTATTGAGTTATGTGATGTAAGATTTGGTGATGTATGATATGGAAATGTTATATAATGAATTTTTGATATTATATGTGTAAATTATGATGAAGGTTAATGTGATATTTATTTTATGACGATGATGATGACGAAAATTATATTTGTGAGTTATTACTGATTACACGAAATTGTGAAAATGATTTATGTTATGACTTATGGCAATTTACGGAAAATATTATATGTAGTGAATTGTGAAATATTATGATTGATGGTGAATTGTATAAGTCATAATATGTATTGAATCATGAATTTCGTATAAATATGAAACTTGTGGAATATAACATGATATCGAATGGTACTGTGAACTACTTAGATTGATGAATTATGATTGGCATTGGTGATGATAATATGAATTATGTTTGTGAATTATGACTAGGGTCACAAGAATTGTGAAAATGTGTAAGCTAGATAGTTTACCACACAATACTATTTTGTATAACTTTAGTATTATATATATATATATATATATATGGAAATCTAGAAATATCATATGGGATGTTAAGACTTTAATTGTATTTTAGTCACGTAGACAAAAGTATCATGTGGTCAAAAGTCGATGAAGGTTCCTACTACACTTATCACTAAGTGAATTAAGCCATCAGTTCTTTGGTAAGTGTATATGCGAGATCACCCTAACATGTCTGTACTAGAAAAAATGGAATAGGCAAGAAAATTCAGGGGTGAAAAAAAGAATTTCATATAATTTTCTAGAAGAGTCTTCTAAAATATTAGGTACATATAAATGAGTAAGTATGATGAGTTCATGTGATTGAGTACAATTATGATTGTTTGAATACCTAAATATATTTACGTAAATGATTTTAAAGATAAATTTATAAATTATATATATATATATATTGATTTGTTTATTTATATTAGTTTACTTTTATTATTTTTACTATTTTGTATTTATAATTCTATTAATATTATGATGATAGTATCTTGACACAAAAATAAATAACAATGTAGATAAAAATTAAATAATAATTTCATATTTTATTAAGACGAGAATTAATTTTATACTTATAAATAATTTTATAACTTTCATTTTATTATATTTTTTTTAAAAAAATTATTTTAAATAATAAATCTTATTTAAATAAAATAAATATTATATGTATTTTAATATTTTATATTTTACATATTTTAAAATTATTACTAAACTGATATTATAATATAAATAAAAATAGATAATTTTTTATGTGTTAAGTTATATTTTTAACTTGATAAGAGGGAAAAAAATAATGAAAATCAAACATAAAATACATATTTCTAAACCATTCATAACACATTTTCAGAATTCAATCGTGACAAACTATCTTCACAACTCCTTCAATGTAAATGAGAAACACATTATCAAATTTGCAATAACTTACAAAGTCAAACCATGATACATGATTCTTTATTTGTAAACTTCCAACAACAACATGTATTCTTATATTTTCATTTCAAAAAATACATATTTTTTAAATTTTTTTTTAATCGATAATGATATATATATTAATAAAAATTAGCATTAGAAGTATAAAAAACAATTACAAAATATAATTGAGTAAAAGTATAAAAAAGCTAAATAATTAACTAAATAATTATCTCTCTTCCTACTAAATGGTTATTACATATTCACCAAATAAATTATCCAACACATAAAAAACAAGACTAAGGATCCATACATCATTCTCTGTAAAAGATCCAACATACTCTTTAAATAATAACTCCTTATATTTGAATATTTTAATATTTAACTATTTTCTATTTAATCACTCTCTAAATTTACGGCTCATTAAGAATCCATTTATAAAACCATTCCAGAAGAATCTTTTCTTACATATTTAATTTCCCATTACTCTTTTCATATTTTAAATCTAATAGAATTTCTTTTAACTTAAATTTAAGAATAACTTAAAAATATATATATATATATTTTATGAAGATAAATTTTATGTAAAAATAAAATAATTGAATTCTGTATTTATAAAATTTTGGTAAATAGTTAAATTTATTTTATTATTTATTTTGAGGTAGTTAAACAATTACCTATTTTATATTTTAAAATAAATTATAATTTAAATCTCTTGTATTAATTTAATGTTTTTTGTTATAATTTTAATTTCATACTATCAAAAATCATAATTTTGATGTTTAGTTAAATCATACACTTTACATATTCTTTTAAAACAAAAAAAAAATGATTTAAAATATAAATATATGATCCTAAAAGTGAAGATTAAATCAAAATTATGAAATGTTATTAAAATCACAAAAAAAAAAAAAAACTCGAAATAACATAGCATGAACATTACATTTTCACCTATATTTTTTTACTCTCTCAGATTAAAATTGAATGTTAGTTAATTAATAGGAACCTGGTTTTCAGAGATAGGTTTTGAATCTTGGTGATAACCACCATGAGATTTATAAAGGAATTATTAAATACTATTTAATTACTATTTTATGGTCTGAATGTTTTCTGACTTTTCTGTTGAAATATTTATTATTATTTTAAGAAAATGTGGTATTTCTAATGTACACGTTACTATGACTGTCAGTCATGTCAAAAAATGCATTAATTGAGCGTTGTGTGACATGACTAATCTAATTTTTATTTTTATTTTTCTTTTCGTGAAAAATATAATGGATAATAACTGAAAAAGTAATGCAAATAAATAAATAAAAAATATAGAATTTTAATTTTCCCTTTTTATTTTCTACAATTAAATATATCAATCTTTTTATTCTTTACTCCATTTTATTTTGCTTCTAACGAATTTCCAATTATGTAAGTGTAGTTCTCAAACTTTTCTGGTAATGTCACATCACAGTAATGTTTTAGTTAACAGTTTAGGTAGAATGGTGTGTTTATTACACTAACCTTTATTTATGATGTTTAATTCAACTGATTAGGTTCTTTTATTAAATTTAATGACCTAATCTAAGAATCAATTCTAACAAAATTATTTAATAGTAATAATAATATGATTATAATTTTTTTATACAATTATTTTACTATTTAAATATGTATTTGAAATATTAAATTATTTAATTATAGAAATATTAAATAATATAATATATTTTAAAACAATTATTTAAAAAATTAAAAAATTAAAATTAAAAATAGGGTTAAGTAAATTTGTAATTTCTGTATTTGATTCGAGAATTATCTTTACTTTTTAGTTTTAATATTTTTTATATTAAATTAATTAATTTTTTAATTTTAAAAAATAAGTTATTTTAATTCTTTTTTATATCTATTTAATATTTAATAATTAATATTTATAATATTAAATATGATTTTCATCATTATTTATATTTAGATATAATATTTAATAATATTTATTTATTATTATTTTAAAAATTAAATTTATATATTTTTAAAAATTAGATGATTAAATTTATTAATCTAAAATAATAATTATTAAAGATAATTTTTTTAAAAGAATACAAAAAATAAAAACATATTTATGATCAAGTGTCAATTAAATTTAAAATATTACAAAAATTTAATTCAATCCAATCTAAAAAGTTTTAGTTGGATGAGGTGGATCAAATCCTATCCACCATAATCATATATCTTTATACTCACTTGGTCCACTATACCATTAAATACCTTATTTTTATACGAGGTAACTTCTAGTATTCAATTAATATCAAATATTAATTAAGTCATACTTTTTTGCATTTGGTTACGAAAAAAAGTATTTGAAAGAACTCCCAAGATTCAAACTATAGTATTTAAATTAATTATTCTTTTCTATAATATTTAGGTCTATTTATAAATTTAAAAATAGTTTGTTTCAATCCCTTTTAAGTAGTGAAGATTAACAACAAGGAATATAAGTAGTGGGTACTGAATAATGGGCAATGAATCTTGTGCACCAAAGAATACAAGTAGTGGATCTTGTGTACCAAGGTTTCTTCTTGCATAAAAGATGTCTTATTACATGTTGTATGGGGATAAGATATCCAACAAAAGTAACATCCTATCTTTTGTGTCAGAAGCTTGGGATATTCTTGAGCTTGGACTTAAGACAATTTAATATTGATCAGTTTAAGGCTAGCACTAATGAGATTGGACAACAGACATGGCCCTAGTCTTGAATCATAAGATGAAGAAACTAACAATCCTTGATTAAAGATCAAGATAAATTATTTTATCAGTTTAGAACCAACATTAATGAGACCAAACAGGACACAACCCCTGATTTCGAGTCAAAGACAAAGAGAATAATAATCCTCCATTAAAGATTGAGATGAAATATTTGATCTGATGAGAACTAGAATTGAATAATGCTCAAAAGGTAAAGAATAAAATGTAGTGGTTCATTGAACACAAAGATAACAAGTTACTAAGTGTGAAGGTTCACTTTAACAACCCAAAGGAAAATATAATGAGATATGCATGATGTAACAAAGGAATAAAAGAGTAAAATTGAGAGGGAGAAGCTTATGGAATTGGATAGAGGATGCATACGACTTAGAAGAGCTCTAAGATAAATGATGAGGAGTCACCACTTAATACAAAACTTTAAGATAATACTCTAAGAAGATAATTCACTCTCTCAAAAATATTAGGTTAGGCTTCTAATATCCAAATTTGTCAAGTTCATTTTGTCTCACTTAAATTAAGTGGAGAAAGGTCTTTTAGGTCAGAAGAGAGAGTGTTTTTCACAGCCTTTGGAGAGAGAAAGAAGAGAGAAAGAGTACAGACAAATTGTTTCATATATTGATATATTAGGTTTGTAAAATCATGATTCTTGTTTCGTTCACCGTTAAATCGAACTAAAAAGTTGACAACAGGTTTCTATCATAGGGTTCTTAGTTTTGTTTTGACTATTGGGATCAAGGATTGAATGTCCTTGGTTAGAGAAATCGATTTCGCACGGTTGTTATATTTTTAGGTTTCTTCTTTGTTATTTTTAATTAAAAGTTTTATTATTTTGATATATTGGCTAACTATTAGTACTTATTTGTACTTTTTATTATACTCTCTTATATTCCTTATTTCATCTTAGTTGATCTTTATTGACTACCTTATGCCAATAGATTTTTACTTTTCACATTGAAACAATTTTGCCACGTTAAAATATTTAAAATATTTGTGTCTTTTTTGTGATTATCATTATCTTCTATTATAATTATTACTCCTCGTTTGTTTTAGAAAGTTGAAAAAAAATATTTTTATTGTGTACCTTGATACTTTTGATTATGTGTTATTGTTTTTACTATCACAATGACATCATAGTTCTTTGGTTTAGGATAGTATTCACTTGTTTGAGTCAAGGAGACAAATACAAAGATAGTTTATTTAAATAGTACAAACTATCATTTGTGGAAGGATAATATATGAATGACTTGTTATTTGTGAAGAAATTACATTTTTTAGTCTTTTCTCCTTAGAAGATGGATTTTATGTCTAAGAAGTATGAAACTTTAAGCACCAATAGGTGTGTAGTTTTATTTAGAAATATGTAGAAGACAATGTTTATAATCACATTGCTGACGACATGTGGTTGAACTTTGTGAGAAAAGATTGAGTCTTTTGTGCTTTAAGTAAGGTAACACTAAGTTATTATTGAATTGCATAATGAATTTGAGATATAAGAGAGTTCTTTAGTTTTATATCACTTGAATGAGTTTTAAGAACTCTTAAATTAACGATTAATAATAAGTATCAATTTTGATGAAGTTTTAGGATTATGACTACTAAATACTCTACTTGAATTTTAAAAGATATTTAGAGTATCAATTACAAACTAAATTTGTAAGAGTATTATTCATTTGAAAATAATAAAAAATAGTACTTTTAATAAAGAAATCAGAAAGAAGATACATTATTTTTTTTCTCTCAAAAGTGTTTATCATAAAAAAAAATATATAAAGGAGTAGTAAAAAAGAAAAATTAAAAAGTAATAATAAAAAGAAAATAATAAATTTAAATTTAAATTAAAATACAAGAATGTATATTGTTTATATTATAATAAAATTAACATAAAAAATATCTATAAAAATTTAGATAGAATCATTATAATTAAAAAAAAAATTTACGTGAATTTTAATATTAATTAAAAAAATATATATAGTCTACTAATAAATAATAATAATAATAATTAATAATTAATAATTTTTGGGTAGTGGGTTTCACCGAAAAGAAGGTCGTGAATGGGATGAGAGCATGGAAACATTATCGAAGCTATGTATAGTTGTTCTTGTGCATGCTCTAATAACATTTGGGTATTTTAATGCTAATAAACTTTCCATTTTTGTCTAAACCATCACTAATTCAACACCTAAATTTAAAGTATAAAGTTGCGTCTTTTGTCAAAAAGTAATCCACATCAACATCACAACTTTACAATATCAAATTTAAAATTGAAACTTGGACTAAAAAATTAGGGTTTGTTTATAAACTTAAAAATAGTTAATTTCAACTAATGGAACTTACATATCAAGAAACACAAGTAGTAACTAAGTAATGGATAATGGATTTTGGACAAAATTATTGTTTCACTCAGTTACTCTTTTTTTTTTCTTGCTTTCATGGGCTGCTTTGTTGGGCTGTGGCCTGCTTACTTGCACACCAATGGGGGCCTAATTAAAATTGTAATAGAAATCAACACGATAAAAAAAAATGGGTATAAAATAAAACTACCAAAAAACATAAATGAAAGAATAAAATAAATTATATGTATAGTAATAAATCGGTAATTTAAATCTTATACAAAGTTAGATCAAGAAATTTCGTTGGAATGAACCATCTTAAAAATGTATAAATAAATCATAAGAAAAAACCTAAAAAAATTAAACTATAGCTATCATAGCATAAGATAAAGTGAAAGAATAACCAACTTAATCATAATAATATTAATAAATATTTTTCAAGCTTATAAAGTTTAACACGTTTAAATAATTGAGTCTAATTATACATATCAAATATATATTAAAAAAAAAAAAAAAACTCATCTTTTATACCTGATTGATGTATATATAGACGAAAAAACAATCATTATGAATATAATTATAATTATGATACATTAGGTGTGGAGGGAAATGGTTACCCAAATCTTTAGATAAATGATTGCGTAATTTATCACTTTTTAAATTTGTCTTTATTCTTCCACTCATTCAGAATGTCACACTCTTTCTAAACATGTTTTGAATTATCTTAAGATTCTTCCTCATTTCATTTTCTTTCATGATTAACTTAATCAAAGGTACACATCACTTGTTTTTTTTTTTTTACATTCATAATTAAACGTATTATATTTAACAAATCATTTTAAAAAAACTTATACATTAAATATAAATATGATATATTTAATAAATTATAAATATTATATATATTATATATTTAATAAATTATAAATATTATATTAGTATCTTAAAAAAAAATATCAATATATTATTACTCAATCTTAATTTCCACTTTATTACATTCTCTATGTTCTCTCATGACATTGCATAAATCACGTGGAAAGAAACGGAGTAATACTCTGTTTTTTTTTTTTTTAACTAGATGAAATATTTACCACTAGTTTAATATTTAATTAGTTTTAATATATAAAATGTAAAATATAGATGTATCAATTATTTGATTTGCAAATTAGTCATTTTCAGTTATTTTGAACTGGAAAGGATCCCAGCACGTAAAGAAACTATGATTTGTACTTGTAATTATATATCAGAATATATTTATTAATACAAAATTTTTAAATTTAAAATTGAAATAAATTGTGCAGAATTTTATTGAGAATATTTATGTAATTTTTTTCTTAAATAAAAAGGTAACATGTTTTTTTATTGAAATTTGTAATTTATAATCATGTTAAAGGATTTAATAAAAATAAAATAATATTTTTTTTTATTAAAATTTCAACTAAAATTACACGTATATTCTCTTTCAGAATCCGATCTTAACACTTTTATGTGAGCAGAAAATTGAATCTTAATAAAAGATACAAAAGATTTAAAAATAAAGAAAACTTTTATCTTAAATCGAAGAAAATATACTTAAATAAATCTATTAAATAAATCTATTATAGTCATTTATGAAAGTAACAAAATACTTATAACCCCACATGAGAAACAATAGGTGAAATCTCCCAAACATCACTATGAATAATATCAAAATAATGATTGTTAGAACCTGGACAGTCTATTAGATAACATGCACACAATATGTTTTGACGATAATAAATGAAAATAAGTTTTGAATAAATCAAAGGTTAATAGAAAAACGTTTATAAAATAATTATCTTATAATTGATAATAACGCTAAATGAAATGCTGCTTATATAACATTCTATAAATATATAAGAACAATATATCATATAACGGCTAGTTGGTTTAATATGGAAATCAAGTATTCAAATATTATTTGAAAGAATAAAATGAAATATGATATGGAGATTTAAATAAGAAGTTATAGAATCAAATATATCATCTCGTAAATAAAAGGAAATATTTTGTCTGTCATAAAAAAATATATATTTCGTATTTGCACTATATTTCCTTTTAATAGGTGTCATTAAATTAATTTACAATATCTCTAATCTGGTAGGTATTTCTCTTCCTTTGTTGTCAATGTAACTACTGTCTCTCTAGTAGATATCATCAGAATATCTAAAGAATATTAAAGCTGAAGATTTTTCTACAACGGTCATATTTTTGAAAGTCTACAAAAGCAGAAGATGACAAAGGCAAAAGAACCAAGCACAAGACAATAGAAACAACATTTACAATCATATACAAGGTGTTAGAAAGTTTAGAAAGAAAGTCTTGAGAAGATTCTGAGTTAAGCTGGTGTTACAGTTTGATATCTACACTCCAAGTGATATTGTTTTTGTGTTCATCCTCTGAGGCTGTTCAGAGGAGGTGTTTGTCATTCCTTGTCTGATTCAAGGAAGGTGTTTTCATTCCTTGTGTGATTCAAGGAAGGTGTTGTCATTCCTTGTGTGATTCAAGGAAGGTGTTTTCATTCCTTGTGGGATTCAAGGAAGGTGTTTTCATTCCTTGTGGGATTCAAGGAAGGTGTTGTCATTCTTTGTGTGATTCAAGGAAGGTGTTTTCATTCCTTGTGTGACTCAAGGAAGGTGTGGTAATCTCTTGTGGGTTTCAAGAGATAGTGAGGCTCAATCTTTAGTTTTTCTATTTTGCATGTTTCACTTATATTAGTGGTTGTAAAACTCTGATTAATTAAAGATATTGAGAGTGGGTGATCATCTCAAGTTGAGGTGATTGGGAACTGGATGTAGGGTTAAGGATTTAACCCAAACCAGTATAAATCTCTAGTGTTATCCTTTTCTTTCCTTTATCTTTTATTTTTTCGTTGCGTATTCTATAAATTCTGTTTGACTAAATAAATCAAGAGGGATAAAATAAAAAAAAGCGATTAAAGTTTTTCTTATTATTTTTTACATCAATTCACCCCCCCCCCTCTTGATGCCACTTGGTAACAATGATTTGCACGGGGTGCATTATGTGGAAAGAGTAAAGTTTTACTTTTTACCAAGTTTACATGTAAAACAATAAAAAAGAACAGAAGAATTTTTATTGCCCAAGGAATCAGATTTGAACAAGGTACTAAGTACTTGAAAATTTGGATGACCTAAACGATTATGCCACATTTTATTCATTTGTCTATCATCAATACAAACTAGAGAAATTAAAGGAGATAAACATAACGGAAAGAGTCGCCCCACTTTAGGTTCCTTTAGGATGATCTTCTCGGACACTTGATCCTGCACAACACAACCAGAACGAGAAAATTGGACATTACAATCATGATCAACTAATTGGCCAACAAATATAAGATTTATGAAGAGACGAGGAGACACAATAACTATTACAACCTGTTTTCTGTTTTCTCCTGATTGACTCTCACAGTTGAGATTTTCTGTTGTAATTTCTGTTTTTTTATCTTAACCAAATTCTGTTATTATTTTTTTCCTTTCCTATTTTTTCTGTACTGTATATATAGATCAATACTCTCTTCCATATGAGTATGAAACAATTTTACGCAATTACAAAAGCTGATTTCTAGTTTTCTTTTCATCTCTGTTGGCAATTTTGAGTTAATGCAGCAATTCCATTCAGATGCGCCTCATGCTCAAATCCTAATATGGTATCAGAGCGGGATCGCTCTCGTTCTATTTCCGCTCATCTCTTGATTTCTGTTTCTATTTTTCTTTGCCTTCTTGAATTCTTGATTTTTTGAATTACTTCTTTCTCGTGTTTGATTTTATTATGGGAACCAATATCACTGACATTGACAATCCCATGAATCCCATTAGCCCCTATTACCTACATCCAGGAGAGAACCCAGGTGCCATTCTTGTAAGTCCAGAGCTTAATGGGGTTAATTACTATTCCTAGAGTAGAGCTATGAAGAGAGCGCTAATGACAAAGAATAAATACAAATTTGTTGATAGAAGCATACCACAACCAGATCAGAATTCATACCTCTTTGATGCTTGGGAGAGATGCAATGTCATGATAATATCATGGATTTCCCGTGCCATAAATGAATAGATTGCACAAAGCATAGTCTACATTGATAATGCAAGGGTGTTGTGGAGTGATCTGAAGGACAGATTTTCAAAAGGAGATTATTTCAGAATTTCGGATCTTCTCCAAGAAATACATTCCATTCATCAAGGAGAAAGGAATATTTCTAAATATTTTACAAATTTTGTAAATTCTTTGGGAAGAGCTTGAATCCCTCAGACCAAATCCAACTTGTACTTGTGAAGTAAAGTGCAAATGCAACCTGATCAAAGATATCATTAAATACAAGGAGTCTGAAAACACAGATCTTGTTAATGGATCCACTACCCAGTATTAATAAAGTTTTCTCATTGGTTTTACAACAGGAAAGACAATTACTGGTCCGAAACACTTTTGAAAATAAAGTTCTCATCTATGTAGCCACCGCTCAACCAAACTGGAAGCACCAAGGAAGATCAAATAGTAACAACTGGAAACCTCAGACAAAAGAGAGAGGTCGAAATCCCAACGATTGAAAACAATGCAGTTTTTGTAAGAAAATGAACCACACAGCAAATGAATGTTATTCAAAGCATGGCTACCCTCCTTGGCATAAACAAAGAAATGACCACAACACTAACAGTTTGATTTCTGAGAACAATTTAAATAATACTGACAGTAATGGGAGAACTTCGTACAGTCAAGATGAGAAGAAACAAGATACCACTCAATTCACTCAAGATCAGATCCAACAAATACTAAAAATGCTTCAAGAATCCAAGAGTGATTCCAAGATCAACAGTCTCATTGGTGAGTTACCCGATAAAAATGAAGAAGCAAATAAAGATATTTCTAAATTCTGGATCTTGGATACAAGAGCCACAGATCATGTGACTCATAATATTTCTAGCTACATTAGCTTTCATGAAATTAAACCTGTCTTAGTCAAATTACCCAATGGATCACACATTATTACTAAACATGCAGGAATAGTGAATCTCACAGATTCTTTAACATTGTATAATGTTCTATACATACCTAAATTCAATTTTAATCTTATTTCTATACAATGTTTAACTAGATCTCTTGACTGTCAACTAATTTTTTCCCATAAGGAATGTTGTATACAGGATACAATTTCATGGAAAACGATTGGAAGAGCTAGATTGCTAGATGGGTTCTATCATCTTGAAATAGCAGAAAAGGAGAAATTTGTTAATGCCACTACTGGAACAGGCAGAGGAAATGACAGCATTGACCTATGGCATCACAGGCTTGGACACCCTTCAAATAAAGTTTTGCAACAGATAAGTAATTCCATTACCTTACATACAATATGATGATACCAAAATCTGTGATTCTTGCCATTATGCCAAACAGTAAAAATTGCCTTACACTCATAGTAATTCTAGATCTTTAAAGGCTTTTGAATTAATTCATGTTGATATTTGGGGTCCCTTTGCTAAAAGTTTTGTGCATGGTCACAAATACTTCCTCACTGTTGTGGATGATTTTAGTAGGTTCTCTTGGATTTTCCTAATGAATAATAAGTTTAAAACCAGACCAGCTTTAGATAATTTCATCAATTTAATCCATAACCAATTCAATACTAAAATACATGTTAATAGGACTGTTAATGGACAGGAATTCACTTGTAATGAAATTTATAATAAGCATGGAATCATCCACCAAACTAGCTCTGTTGAGACACCTCAACAAAATTCAGTTGTTGAGAGAAAGCATAGACATATTCTTAATGTTACCCGCAACCTTCTTTTTCAATCAAATATTCCTGTAACCTTCTGGTCTTACATTGTGACTCATGCTGTTTATCTGATAAATAGAATACCCTCTACTGTCACTAATAACAAAAGTCCTTATGAATTAATTTTTAAACGTATTCCTGATTTAACAAATTTAAAAGTGTTTGGTTCTTTATGCTTTGCTTCCACTCTTGAAAGGAATAGACAGAAGCTTGACTCTCGTGTGAGAAAATGCATTTTTCTTAGATATAAAACTGGAACAAAAGAATATATTATGCTTGATATTTCCTCTAGAGAGATATTTGTATTTAGGAATGTTCAATTTTATGAATTTGTGTTTCCTTTCAAAGATACTCACATTAGCACAGCAGAAGAAAATCAACACCAGGACAACTTCAACTACTTGATTGATGATTTTTTTCCAACCGAACAGTAATGGTAATCAAATTGATCGAGAGAGCATCTGCACTGAAGACAATAACATTGATAATCTTAGAAGGTCAAACAGAATTAGACGTGCTCCAACCTTCCTAAAGGATTACCACCATGAGATCATCAACTCTGTAAAGACCAACAAGCCCACCAAGGATAGTAAGATCTCATACAACATCTCAGTCTTTATAGACTATAGAAAATTATCTCCAAAACAGCTACATTTTACACTGGCTATCTCAACCAATAATGAACCGTAAAGCTATAATCAAGCCATGAACATACCAGTCTGGCGTGAAGCAATGAAACAAGAGATATCAACCTTAGAAAAAAATCAAACTTGGTGTGTGACTGATCTACCACCTGAGTAGAAGCCCATTGGGTGTAAATGGGTTTATAAAGTCAAGTATAAAGCTAATGGATGCATAGAACGACACAAGGCTCGATTGGTGGCTAAAGGATACACTCAACTCAAGGGTATTGATTATGCTGATACTTTTTCACCCGTTGCAAAACTCACTACAATTCGTCTTTTGCTAGCAATTGCAGCCACAAAAAATTGGCATTTACATCAGTTGGATGTCAACAATGTCTTTCTTCATTGAGATTTGAATGAAGAGATTTACATGCTTCCTCCACCAGGAATAATAACGGATAAGCCAAACCAAGTCTGCAAACTATTGAAGTCCTTATATGGCTTAAAACAAGCCAGTAGACAGTGGTTTGCAAAACTGTCATCATCCCTTAAAACAATCGGTTTCTCTCAATCAGCTTTTGATCACTCTCTTTTCATTAAAAAATCAAATGAATCATTTACTACTCTTCTTGTATATGTGGATGATGTTATTCTTGCAAGGAATTGTTGTGCAGATATACAACAAACTATAAACTTCTTAGATGACAAGTTCAAAGTCAAGGACCTTGGCTACTTAAAATTTTTTCTAGGATTTGAAGTATCAAGAACTTAAGAGGGCATTCACATTCATCAGAGAAAGTATGCACTTGATCTACTTGCTGATTATGGGCTCCTTGCAGCTAAAACCAGTTCTACTCCTATGAGCAAAGACATAAAACATCTTTTCGAATAAAAAGAACCAATAGAGGACATCACCAGCTATCAATGAATCATAGGTAAACTGATCTATCTTACAAATACTAGGCCCGATATCACCTATGTCGTCCAATTTCTTAGCCAATTTATCCAAGCACCCACTCTAGAATATCATAAGGCAGCCCAATGTATCCTGAGATATATAAAAAATGCTCCAGCTCAAGGGCTGTCTTTTCCCAATAATTCGGACATCCAAATCAAGGCTTTTAGTGATTCTGATTGGTCAACTTGTCCTAGCACTAGACGATCCACCACTGGCTATTGTATCTTCCTTGGCTCCTCTTTCATCAGCTGAAAATCAAAAAAGCAAACCATTGTGTCTCGTTCTTCTTCTGAGGCAGAGTATAGGGCGCTGGCCACCACTGCATGTGAAATATAGTGGCTGGATTATCTTCTACAAGATTTCAATGTCAAAATTGTTAATCCAACTATTTTGTATTGTGATAACCAATCTGCAAGGCACATTGCATCCAATCCTAACTTCCATGAAAGGACCAAACACATAGAGATTGACTGTCATGTTGTTAGAGAAAAACTCCAATCCAATTTATTTCATCTTCTCCCTATTTCCTCCCAACAACAACCAGCTGATATTTTTACCAAACGTCTAGATAAGGATCATTTCAACAAAATTATGACCAACCTTGGAACTCTCAATATACATGATCCAGCTTGAGTGGGCATATTACAACCTGTTTTTTGTTTTCTGCTGATTGACTCTCACAGTTGAAGCATTTCTGTTGTAATTTCTGTTTTTTACCTTAACCAAATTCTGTTATTATTTTTTCCCTTTCCTATTCCTTCTGTAATGTATATATAGATCCATACTCTCTTCCATATGAGTATGAAACAATTTTATGCATTTACAAAAGTTGATTTCAAGTTTTCTTTTCATCTTTGTTGGCAATTTTGAGTTAATGCAGCAATTCCATTCAGATGTGCCTCATGCTCAAATCCTAATAATAACATTAGTCAAAGAAGAAGAAATATCACCAATAGCACTAATAGGAAAAGAGTTTCCATCAGCTGTGTGAATTTGCTGATTATCATCATAATTTTTCACATTGGATAAAGACATAGAAGAATTTGTCATATGGTTAGATACTCCAGAATCAAGATATCAAGGTTGAGAAGAAAAGTGAGGATTACGTGAGAAACCAAAGGCAGAAAAAGTAGATATAATCATTTGTTGTACCATTTTAGGGGTAAGTGTGTTTGTAGGAGGTGTAGGAACAGAAGTTGAAGCAGGCAATATAGCAAGACTAGAAGCATCAACAGAGGCGTGATAAGTAGTTTTGTGCTTCTTTTCAGAAGCATCAACAGAGGCGTGATAAGTAGTTTTGTGCTTCTTTTCAGGACGAATTGGACAAGTTGTGATAAGATGCCCTCGACGTTTACAGTAATTACAGAACTTTTGTGGGTAATCCTTTACAACATGACCAAATTCTTTGCAACTGTAGCATTGGACATAACACATATCTCTAGTCTTATTCTTTCTTTGTGCTGCATAGGCCACATGAACAGGAGCATTCAAGTTGTTATTATGCTCCATGGCTGCATGTGTTGTTATGTGTTGTTCCTCTCGAAGAAATTCACTCAAGCAAGCATCCAAAGTTGGCACTGGGTCTCGGTTCATCAGATTAGAACAAGTCACTTCAAATTCAAATCGCAACTTCATCAAAAATTGATCTCTCTTGTTGGTCTCATGCACTGTTTGGATAGCCAAGAGGGCTGCACCAGAAAAACCATTATAAATAATATTTGAATATTCAGCCCAAAAATTCTGAAAACTAGAAAAATATTCCTCAATTGATAGGTTTCCTTGTGTGTAATTAGTCATCTCATACTCCAATTGAAATCTCCTAGCTGCGTTGACTTGATGATAAACCTTTTTCAAATAATCTCACATATCCTTATCAGTATTATAAGGCCTAAGATTAAGAATAAATTGAGATTCAACCAAGCTAAGTATCAAAGTCATGATTTGGGCATCTTTACATCTTTGGTTTCCCATTTTGCCAAATCCTCTGGATCTGTAGGTGCTGGAAATGTGCCATCAATATGACCCCATAATTCTTTCCCTTTGATAAATAGTTTAAATTGAAATTCTCAAGCAGAATAATTTTTACCATTAAACCGAACAAGAAAAGAATCAGACTTATCATAAGACATGATGAAAAATAAAAAAATTCTCAAAAACAAAACTTGATTCCAAACCCTGTGTTTACTCCAAATCACGCAGAAAAATTCCAAGGCACAAGACTAAGATACAACGGAACCACCAAAGGTAACTACCAAAAGGAACCACCAAAGGAAACCACCAAAAGGAACCATAGTTCAAAGTTCAGGCTCTGATACCATGTTAGAATATCAAAAGTAAACATATTATAATATGACACAATGTTTGTAGAAAAGCTTAATTCTATTCTTCAACAGCCTCGCTTTCTTAAATAGGTGGCAGAGCATATCTTTTATATTAATATGACAGATTCTTGGAAATATATAATTAAAAGAGGGATTATAGGAGATTTGTAGTTACAATAATAATTATCGAAGATTCCTAACCGCTAATCTATAAAAGATAATAAAATATATTTATGCCTATTAACAGTATTTCCTTTAACAGGTTATCATCATATCAAGTTTTTTTTTTTAAAGAATCACTGAGACAAAATCATAATATATTATAATAATCTGACCTATCAAGATATTAGAATATTATCATTAGAATATTTGAAGAATATTCAAGTTAAATATTTTTCTACAATGACCATATTTTTGAAAACCTATAAAAGCAAATTATGGCAAAACAAAAGACATAACAATTACAATCATTATAACACACAAGCTACTAGAAATTTTGGAGAGAAAGCCATTGTTATATCTTCTCCCAATAAAGTTAGAATCTCAATCAAGAGCAACTTATTGTATATCCTCTTTGTGAGAATTTTCACGTATCATTTCTTTAAACACTCATTTCTTTGTAGCTAATTTAACCAATGTTGAATAACAATAAAAAGTTATAAGTTCTCTCTAAATTTTGTAGTAAAAAGTACAACTGAGGTCAAATTCAAGGGTACATATCAATTTTTTTCAACATTTGATGTTTTTCTAGTACAAATTAACTTTGGAATTTATAATGCAAGAAATCCAAAATGCATTAACTAAAATGCATTGAATATCAAGTTCATAGAAATTAAAGCATAGTTGAATTTTAAGAACAAGATTCACATGAAATTTGTAAAGAAAACAGAATTGAAACATCAATTTACAAATTTTATATGCATGAGAAAAATGAATATCACTGTAATAAAAGAATATCGATTTGAATTTGAATAATTATGAATTAAATTTAATAATCATCCAATCTAAATCACAATTAAGTATCAAATTAGATATCAATAGAAATCAAATATGAATTTCTAAAACATATAAAAGAAATTCATGATCACAAAATGAAATAATGTGAATTAAAAAAAGAAAGAATAAATTCTAAGTACGTGTAAATTGATTTGTATGAAACTCTATTCCATAATTAAAATGATTTTCAATTTGTAGATTGAATGAAAAGATTAGCCTTTCATGAAAATGATCTTCTAAGTGCAGAAAAATGAAAAGGCAATCCATAATTGTAAAGGAGAAAATGAAAAGGTAAAGAGAAATAAGAAGAGAGGAAAGAACTCTAAAAGATAGCTTAAATCTAAAAAATCAGTCTAAAATTGCAAAATGTAAATTTAAATTTGTAAATTATGTCTCTTTAAAGTCTCAAACAAGTATTTATATTTCCTAAAATATGAAAACGAATGGATCGTAATTAACCTTATAAGTCAAAATACAAAAAATATAATCCCACGTACAAAATTTTAGAATTTTTATTAGTATTTCAAAAAAATCTTAAAAAATAGTTATAAACTCCAATTTATATGATCCATGTGACAGCCCAATTTTGAGTAAACCCTAAGCTCAATTACTTAGAAAGGGGAGAGATTATAAATAGTTTATTTAACCCTAATCCTCTCATTTTTCACTCTTGTTTTTAGAAAACCCTAATTTCCTTCTCTCCAATTCATCTCAATTCTAAGAATCCTCCTTCAATTCTTATCTCTTTGAAAATCCGAGAGCACCGGAGGAAAGAGCGTGAAGAGTAGATTAATTCTATCCGAATAAAATTTCTTTTTGAGATCCTTTTAAGGTAAGGGAAGTTAATTAAACAAAATTAATTATGGTTGATTGGATGATTATATGTGTTTTTGTGTTATTACGTGAGATTTATGAAAATTATTTTGATTATTATATTTGAAATGATTTGGGTTTCGCCCTGAGATTGCGACCCAATTTCGGCTTGATTTTGTTTCGAATTTCAAAAAGTTTTCTTCATAAAAGTTGTAGATATAGATGTTAGCTAACTAATGGCTTTTATTTCATATAAAACGGACGTGTGTAACTCAAGTTATGATTTTTTTAGTAATTAAAGGTCAAGCTGTCTGAAATTATATTCGTTTTTAACTTGTGAACCCCTTTTGACATATTTGTACTTTGAATTTGGAAAAGTGTCCTTCATAAAAGTTTTATCCCTGGATGTTATCTAACTAATGGATTTTATTTCACATGAAAATAATATGTAGCACTTAAGTTATGAATTTTTGAGTGAATAAAGGTCATGTTGTGAGGATGAATGAAACGTTTTCAAAAGTATTTTTGCTTGAGCGAAAGTTTATTATTTTTGGATAAATATTCATATTCTAATTTATATTAAAAATAGGATATATATATATATATATATGCATTACGATAGAGTAACATTTACTGTTGTTAAGTTTATATGCATTACGATAAAAATAGGATATATATATATATACATATATATACATTACGATAGAGTAACATTTACTGTTGTTAAGTTTATATGCATTACGATAAATCTGGAAATGTTGCTTTTGTGTATTTATAAACAAGGTATATAGGCTAGAAACCAGTTGTTAACATCCCTTCGTTTGAAGGTCTAAGATGCATTTTGGTATAACAACGCCACGTACCACTTTTCTTGTTCATAGTTTTCTTCTTTTACAACAACATTTAATTATAACTGGAGATATTGGTTGAAATGTGATAAAAGGTTATAATTAAATTATTGAGTTATGTGATGTGTGATTTGGTGATGTATTGTGATTGAAATTTGATTGTGAGATGATATTTGTGATAATGATGTGAATTTTGTTTGTGAATTGTGACATTGTGACTGAGGTCACAAGGATTTGTAATGGCAGTGGTGTCAATGAGATTGAGATGGCAATGGAGCCAATAATTTTGTGATGGCAGTGGAGCCAATAATTTTGTAATGGCAATGGAGCCAATAAATTTGTGGTGGTAGTTGTGACAATGAGATGAGATGATTGTGTGCCTGAGATGGTTGTGTGTCTATGAGATTATGATGAATTATGAATTGGATTGTGTTGTGTGTGAGCCAGATAGTTACCATGGGGTACTATTTGGTGTAGCTTTAGTGTACATATGGAATTCTAGATGTCTCTGAAGGAGGTATCCAGACTTCAATGGGATTCTAGTCACATAGACAAGAGTACCATGTGGTGGAGGTCGATGGAGGTTTCGACTGCACTTATCACTGGGTGAGAGGAGCCATCAGTTCTTTGATAGGTGTGTGTGGGAATCACCCTAACATGCGGTTACCAGAATGGTGATAGGCGTGTAATCTTGAGGTGAAAAAGACTTTGAAGGGATTACCAATCTTGAGGTGAAAAAGACTCTGAAGGGATTGCAATCCTAAGGTGAAAAAGACTCTGAAGGGGTTGTGCTTATGGCCCTATAACCATATGTTAGGTGTTAGCATCTGAGATTAAGGACTCCATATAGTTTTCCGGAAGAGTCTGTCTAGAATATTAGGTGTTGTGAATGAGTGAGTGTGATGAATGTGTGTGATTGAGAATGACTATGATAGTTTGAATAGTTGAATATATTTAGATAAAAGATTGTGAGGATGAGATTATGAATGATATATATGTTGATTGGTTTTGTTTACATTAGCTTACCCTTTCTGTTTGTATTTGTGGTTTTGTTGATACTGCAATGATCGTGTCGTTACACGGGAGCAGATAGCAATGCAGGTGAAAGTTAAACAATAGTTTCAAATTTTGCTTAAAGAGGAACTAATTTTGTGCTGAAGAATAAATTTTGCAACTTTCAATTTGTTATGAGTATTTGTAAAGACTTTTTATTTTCAATTAATAAAATTGAATAAAGTGAATATTTTATGTGTTTAGACGTTTTATATTTCATGATATTTTGAAATTATTAATAATTAATTAGTAGATTTTATTCCGTTATAGAGGTAAAATAAGTATATTTTTTGTTCGTTATAATCCATATATACAAATTAAAGTCTTAAAAATAAGGAATTCAATAAAATAAAAATTAGGTCAAAGAATATGTATAAATAAAGTTATAACTAAAATAATACACGGACATTATTTTAGAAAAATATAGAAAATTAAAGAATTTAATAAAAATAGATCCAAATTTTCCACCAACCCACTAGTTCTTCTTATGAGGCACAAGCTGGAGAATTTTATCTTGGAAGCAGAAGCACTACTGAAAATACGTGAAACTATGACATGGGTTTATGCACATAGAACAGGCAAACCTTTATGGGTTATATTGGAAGACATGGAATGGATGTTTTATGTCAGCAACAAAATCTCAAGCTCATGGAGTTATAGATTTTGTAGCGGTTGAATAAAAAATGGGGCCAAGCATTATTGTAATAAAATACAGGATTTGAAATTTCACTTTTTAATCTCTTACTTTAATTTTAATATAATATCTGTAAGACTTAATCTATTAATAAAGTCTAAATAATATAGCCTATAAATAATATAGAATATAAGTAATTTACTATTAGGATAAATATATACTACAGAAAAAAAATAATAAAATATAAATAATTGAAACATATAAAAGGATTTAAAAGATATCATAAAACTTTAAATATGAATATAAAATATGTATTATTAGTAGTTAAGAGTGGTAGTTAAGACTATTCGTAATTCATAATCTAGAAGGAAGATTAGAAAGGAATAGCTAAGAGTGACATAGTGTACTCATTATGTTTTTAAAATTACTATGATAAAGGAAGAAAACCACTTGAATTTCAAGAACTAAATCATTTATTTTTTTAAATTACTCTGAGGACTTGTGTTTTAAGAGCTCTAAAATCTCATAAACTTATCCCAAAATTGATCCGTCCTTATCAAATTCTGAAAAAAAAAAAAAAAAAAAACTATCCCTACCACTTATTGTAACACCCTGTATTTTGAATAAGATATAGATTTTTATTAGACACTTGACCATTAAATTCTTCTTAAAAGAGTATTGATAACATCTCCCAATGGAGAAATCTTGTTTTTACCTATGTGCAAGAATAAGTATAAAAATAGAAGAAAAAGTATTAAATCAAAGGAGAATGAGCTATAAGTTGAAAATGATGGAAAAACATAGGAGTCGAGTAACTAAAATAGGCCAATAGTACGAAAACATTTTTTCTCAAGTGGAATTTTCTCACTTTACCAAAAATCTAGCAGAAAAATAAGTTGATTTGAGGCAATATTTTTGCGTGAGCGATCATTTCTCACTTGAGCGAAAGTCTCACTAAAGCACACAAAATGAGATTTTCTATTTTTATTAGATCCACAGCCCAAAGAGATATCTGACCAAATTATCATCAATTTAAGGAGCAAAAAGGGACGAAAATAGGGGTGTCGAATATCAGGTGTGATTCAAGAAGTGAAAATTTCTCAAATGAGATAGGGAGAAGATTTGGGATCAACTAGAAAGACAATTCTACGATTCCGCTAACATCCATACAACGAGTAGCTACTTTCCTTTGTGTTGGGATTGAATTTAATTTGCCAAACTCTTTTATATGACTATTATATATCATCTTTTGTTCAATTTTAGTGATTTAATTTTGTTCTTAATGCCTAGGTGAATTGATCACTCATCCTTTGGTTTATGATTTAGGATTTTATTGAAAAATAGATATTAAATTTGATTTGAATTGAATCGTCTTATATGTTTAAATACTAGGAGCAAATTTTGATATATTTGTTGAAATAGTTTTGAACTTAATGTGAAATTTTTGTTATGATAATTTGAAGGATCAATTGTGATTATAAAAATTCTTAGAAACTTTAAGTCATGGAATTGTTTAGAGGGATAATTAAGGATTTCAATAACATTGATAAATTGATCCATAAATGAATAATTAGAGAAGTGTAGAGAAGATCAATAGATGAAATTGATTCCAATACTCTTCTTATTATTTTTAAAAATCTTCTTTATTCTTGATAAAATCACAAAAATATTTAATTTGAATTTTGAAAGTGATTATAATTTTTATTGAATATTGCACAAATCATTGTGGATACAATACTTGTGAAATATTACATTGACTCAATCCACTTGTTGAAATAATATCTTAAGAAAATCATTTAACATAGACACTATGCATGTTACTTCATGTTATAAAATGCATTTTACACATTATTCTATCATGATCTTGTTTTCTTAAGTCAACTTTTTTCTTTACTACACATCAACCAATAGAATTCTTGAAGTAGATAAAGTAGAGAATGTTTAGATCTCATATTAGAAAGAAATAGCTTTTTCAAAATACGTTTTGGCACACAATACCTTGAGACACTAAAAAGCACATACTCTATATCAAAAAAAGAAAAAACTATCATATTTATGAATAACTACTACCTTTTCAGAAAGCCTATAAATTGGATATAACCTTCATGCAAAACTAATGAAGATTCTCTACAAAGTAATATTTGTGAAATACTACTTTATTTTTTATTCAATTTATTTGTTGTAAACTCATAGTGTCTCTTAAACGATATTACTGTTGTGAAAGCCTTATTGCATACTCTTCTTTGAAAAGTAATCTTAGTGACAAAAAATTTTTGTAATTTCTATATCCACTCTTAAAGAGCTTATTTTTGTGTAAATCTTTTATCAAAAGTTTTGTATTATTAAGAGTGACATTATGTACTCGTACCTTAACTCAAGGGAAATTAAGTGTTTAGTTAGGAATAACATTGTGTACTCGTACCTTAACTTAAGAGAAATTAAGTGTTTAGTTAGGAGTAACTTTGTCTACCCATGTAAGCCAACGATAGTAAAACTTGTTATCAATTATTTGATTGGTGAAACATTTTCAAAGTTCTTAAAGGAGAATAGAACATAACTTAATTCGAGTGAATTTATATAAAATCTTTTAAGATATTAGACGTTTTATGTAAAGACCATCTAACTTGTTTTCCAAAATGCTTATAAAAATTAAAACTTTATTCAACTCTCCCCCCCCCCCCCCCCCATTTTTTAGACTTCAAGTACTTGGTATCATTATCTTTTTTAAATATCATATATTTCATGTTCAAATCAATCGTACACCATAAACTCATTTTCATCATCAATATGAACAACAACAAATCATAATTGTTATATCTCAATCATTTATTAATTATAAACTCATTTCAAAATAATATAAATATAATCATAGAATATCTAACTCAATCAAATATGGCAAACTTATATACAAGAACAAATGTTTTTGTTTAATAGTAAACTTGTTTGCTCAACGAATCATAATCAATAAATTAGGTAGCTATTGACACAAATTAACAATTTAGTGAGAGTGGATTGAGCCTAAATCTTGAGAAAAATCTCAATTTCCTCATTATAATCAATCTCCTAGTAAAAAAACTTAATAGACTTTAAATTTTCCACTAAAATGATTACTAAATGAATTTTCTATATACTCAGTAAATATAAAAAAAAAATATTCATTCCATTAATTAAAATATTTTAACAACTTAAAAAACAAGTTATTTTATTAATGCTAGTTTTAAATCAAATGAAATTATACTTATATTTCTTTTTCTTCTTAATAAGAAAAGAAGTACAATAACCTTAATATTTCAACATCCAAATTCATATTCAACCAAAACCATTTACTTCAAAATTTACATATTTATTTTCTAAACACTTCGTACTAATTTAAAAAACATATCATCTAACACAAATTCTTTCAACTTAGAGTGTAACTAAACCATAATTTGATATTTAGATAATATATCATAAAATTTTATAACAAAACTCAAATTAATTAATTTCTTTTTACTTATATACTTAATTTTTCAATTAAATCTAATCTAATAAAATTGAACTAAAAATATTTTAACAATTAATATAAAAACCTACATCACTAAAAAGCATAAAATTGAAAATGATAACTCTATATACAAAAATTTTAAGATTTTCCAAGATTTAAAAAAAAAACTTAAAAAAAAATCAATTTAAAAAAATAAATAAAAAATAAAAAATTTAATTTTTATTTATATATTTTAAAACTTTATTAAATAAAATTTCTACTATTCATTAAATTAATCCTTAACCATCTATATCTTTATAAAATAATAAATAAATAAATGATAATAATTGAAAACCCTATGATTCGCAGCTGTACTTTTGAAATTACCTGACCATTTAACACGTGGGGATTTTGGCATGTACCCAAATGCAGACAGCCGAAAGCACATTTCCAAATGGAACATTGAACATGACGCTAACCCTAACCCTAATCCCTATTCCTATTCCCAAAAAGCAGATTCCTTTTTACTTTCCATTCGACCCCATTCATTCAACCCTCTTTCTTCACTACACCGAATTCTATTTTATTTATTTATTTATCTTCATTACATGTTCTTTTTACTCTTTCCAAATTATAAAAATATATTTTTTTGACTGCTTCTCAATTTTATTAAATTAAAAATATTTATCATTGGTCTGTTAGAAGCAGTAATTATTCTCCAATACCTTAGTCAAAGTTCTTATGCCATATATATATATATATAATATTTAATATTTTCAACACATTTATATAACATTCTTACGAGTGTATCATATCCACGTTTAATGTATAAATTTAATTAAAGATATTTGTCGAACATAATCTAATTAAATGTGTGTTGAACGGATTATGAAATATGTTAGAAAATAAAGAGGTGTCCATATATTATTTTTTTATGCTGAAAAATATCCTTATTTATAATTTGATGATACGTCAAAAAAATTACATAAAAAAAATTAAGGCTGAAAAATAAATAATCTGTAACTATAAATATGAGCAATAAGTTTTTTATTAAAAAACAGTATTGATAAAGTAAATAAATATTTTATATCTATATTAAAAAAATTCTATACTTAATAAAATAAAATATTTTATAATTTTAGAGGAGCCTCTCGATTTTCAATGTTGAGGGTAATTAATTTTATTAATTTTTTTATACCTGTTAACTCTAAAATTGAAATTACAAAGATGTTTGGTGAAGTTTTTTTTTAGATTAGTATAAATAAAAGTTAGTAAATTTTAGCATAAAAATATTGATGCTTGATAGTGAGAAAATCTATAATTAAGAAAGTGGCCGATTTCTAATGTTTAGAAAAGTTCTTTTTTTTTTTTTTTTTACAACTATTAACTTCAAAATTGAAATCTAATATTTCAGTTACGTAAATAAATTGTAAAAAGTATTTTATATTTTCTTATGCTCCAATATTTAGTAATATGTTTATTACACTTTATTTGTTTATTTGTTTAGTTTAAAACATTCATCTATAAAAGTTCACTATTTCATAAAAAATATAATTTTACATTTAAAAAAAATTTGTTTAAATTTTTTTTCTTTTTATAAATTATTAAAAAAATTAAAGTAAATTTTATTTTTATAAATATTAATAAAAATAGTTGTTCAACTAAATATATTTTTTAATTTTAAACTTGTAGATAATATTATTAAAATAGGTTAAACTCAAACATATTAAAAAATAATAAAAAGTCATTGTAAGCATTTCAAAGTTAGACAAAATCACTTTTAGAAATATCTAAAATATAACATAACATGACTGATTATAACATTTTTGGAGATGTGATTTCTAAGAATACAATAACAAAATCCTATATTTTTTTAAGTTTGAATTACATTAAACTCTTGATGAACTTTAATCCAATTACATTCACCATTATTTTTTTTTTTCAAGTTATATATTCTTAAGAATTTTAAAGATTTTTTAAATTGTATAGTTTTTTTTAATAAATTTATCAAACATTTAATTTTTAAATTAATATTTTTTTATATATAAAAAATAGTTTTTTTAGATATTTTTTTAAAATAAAATAAATAAATATCACAATGTATATTTTTTTAATGTGAGTTGTTTGAGTTATTTGAGTTATTTTTCTAATCACTCTAATTATCATAGTTAAAATAGTGTTACATCATTAAATTAGAAAAATATTTAAATGAGAAGATCAAAGAATTTAAAATATTACTCACTAAGAAAATTTGAAAATAAATTTATTCAAATTTTCATTAAATAATTACTTAAACTAAATATAAAAATTAAATATAATTTTATTTTATTTGCGTTCAATCTAATATAATTTTATTTGAATTAATTTTTTTAGATTTTGTTTTAATAAAATTGTTAAAAAAAATTATAATAAAATAATATAAAAAATTATAAAATAACTATTAAACATTTTATAATAAAAATTATGAAATTGAGAAATATATACAAGATTTTTATAGTTGTTATTATATTTATAATTTCAACTTTTTCACATAGTAATAAATAAATTTCATAATATTATAATTAAAATTGTAATATAAATTTATTATTAGGTTTTAATAAATATAAGTATATTATAATAAAATACAATCAAATTATACAATAACATTCAACAAACATTCTCATCTATATTCATAATATCAATTAACTTTATACATCAATTTGATCAGTTTGATATATTTTTAATTGATTTTTATTTTTTTTATCAGTTGAATTTTAAGTATTTTTACCATTCACTTATCCTATATTAAAATACAATTCGTTTAAAAAATATATTTGAAATACCATTCCTTTAAAAAATATATAAAAAATAAAAAACTATAAATGTAACCAGGATAAACTACTAAAAACATCCCAAACTCCCTAAACTAAATTCAAATATGATTCGTCATAAAATAAACTTATTTGGCACCTTTTATAATATATATCACTTCTCAACTTTAAACTAAAATAATTTATCAAAAATAAAACCTCTACACAAAATATCACCCACTATAACTTATTATTCTATTAAAATATTAGATATTTATTATTTAAAAGATAATTTAATTTTTATATTATTAATATACTATTTTACTTATATTTTTTTTTATATTTTATACTTTTAAAATTTTTATTATATATTATTGTTAAAAATTCTACTTTTTTTTTCTTTTCTTCATATCTCAATTTTTTTTCCTATGATATCATATTTCATATGTTATTTATTATTTTTATTTCTTTTAGAATTTATCATATTACATCTACTACTCCAAACACATTCCAAAATAAAAACTCATGAATTTCTTATATTTTCAAAGTTTTTAAAATTTTCTTTAAAAATTACCAAAATTTATCTCTATCTTACTTTCAAATTAAAATATATAAATATAATTTAAAGATATCTTATTTTCATATATTCAATTATAAAACTTTTAAATTTAAAATATATTTTTATCATAGTATTAAAATTTATAACCGTAGTTATTAAAATTATTGAATTATTGGATATTAGAAATTTTGGAAATTTTGAATATGATTAAATATATTAAGTAAATGATTTTTTTTTTTTAAGGAAATACCCATTTTACCATACTAAACATCACGATGTAATAATCTCAATCTCACAAATTTTCGTATTTCTACTTATAATTAGAGTTAACCAGTAGAATAGACATAATTTCTCTTATGTTAAGCTTCTTGTTGAAGAAAAATGAGCCACACAATGCGGTTTTTATTTATTTATTTGATTTCCTATTGGCACCTTTTATTTAACTAAACTCACTACCTCCTTGTGATTGGGTTTACAAAGTTCCTAACTTAGTTTAAAAAAAAAAATTAAAGTGCCACTACTTATTGATATATTAGCTCTCAGAATTTCTATTTCCAACCCTCAACTTTAAACCCAATTATCACATGCATATTTAAATACCATAATTAAATATACACTACATTTTTAAAAACTAATTTAAATTTAATTATCACTTTTTCATTATTTTGCACACTTCTCTTATAGTGCAAAAATAGGTCATACACAGTAAATTATAAAAAATACTAAAAATAACATATTATTATATATTAAGATATTTATATTTAAATGTTAACCACTTTTTTTTAATGTGATCAATATTTTTTTAAGAACAGTCGATTATGATTACCAAATTTAGATAATAAATAATTAATTTGTACTTTGATTTTTTTATACTTATTTATTACATACAATTTTATAAATTATTAAATATAATTCATTATATACTCTATATCTTAACCTACTATCTTAATCAAATTGATGATCAAATCAAATAAATTTTTACAGCATTACTTTAAAAAACTTAAAAAAAAAATCATATCGATAATATTATCTCACTGTAATTTCCGCTCATTCTCTTCCTCAAAACTATAAAATTATCAAAAAATATTTTATTAGCTAACTAAATATATAGATTAAGATAATAGTAAAATAATAATAATAATAATATTATTATTATTATTATTATATGCTTAATTTTTTTTATAAAAGAAATTAATTATAAATCTTATAAAAATATTTAAAAATAAGATTTATAAAAAAAATTGAATAAATTCAATATTTAATTTCTTTATTAAGTCAATTAATCCTTTTATATATATATATATATTTATATAAGTGATATTTTATTTAAAATTATTATTAATTATAAAATAATTATTTTAATATAACCAATATATACATATATATTGTGAATATAGTTCAATATACTGTCCTGTTCTAACAAGTATTTATTTTAAAGTTAAAAAAAAAATATGAACGTAGTTTAACATGAATTGATGAGAGATAAATGTAATTTTTTCTTACAAATAATTAACATGTTAAGGCATAAGAGAGAGTGAGAATGAGAATGTGGGTTGAAGATTAGGTTTCTCACCTAACATGAAAAAAAAAAAAATTAAAAAGTTAATAATTAATTTACATGATACGATATTGTGAAATTATGAAATTATGATTTACCTCCGAGGTTACGAAAATAAATAATCATTTATCTCCATAACACCTATATAAGGAGTAGTAGAGGGCAAGGGGCGCGTGTGTTCCCTACTCACTTCATAGACGAACATGGCTGCAGAGAACAACGCGGTTCAGTTCTCAGACTTACCCGTCAAGAGACCCAGAGAAGAAGAACTAGACGACGGAGAAAATGGCGTCAGCGCTACCCTTTCAACGCTCCCCAATCACTCTCAACACCCTGGTATCTCTGCTGTTATTCCCGGTTGGTTCTCTGAAATCAGCCCAATGTGGCCCGGTTAGTAAAAACCCTCTCTTTTTCTTCCCCGCCTTCGCTCTCAACCTTCGATTTCTACACTTTTCATCAACCCTCTGTTTAATTGCTTATTGTGTATGAAGTAATTGTTTTTGTGGCATCGTTGTTTCGTTTGTTACTTGTTGTTATCGTGTAAAGGACTATAGAGTTTTCAAATCTGTGTCCTTGAATGTTTTTTTAATTTTGTTTTTGTTTTTGTTTTTTGGGTAGATTTTATATGATGTTTAATTTTTCAGTTTTTTTTATTTATTTTTTATTTCACTACTCTCTCTTTTTATGATTTTATGATGAGGGAGAGTTTGTTTTTAAATCAGTGAGAAGTGCATATATCTTGGTTAAAAGGATTCATATGATGTCAGTAACAGAAGCGCATCTTCAAGTTTTTGTTGTTGTTGTGTTGTATTGTTAACTTGGAATGCTTCTGCTGGATTTTGTAATAACATACATGGGATGGAATGATTTTGATTTGCAGGGGAGGCACATTCTTTGAAGGTGGAAAAGATTCTGTTTGAAGGGAAGTCTGACTATCAAAATGTCATGGTCTTCCAGGTAATATGTACTTTCAGTTAAATTTGAAAATTTTATATTTTTCCCCCTTTTTGTAGTCTTGGTTTTATTTAATGATGTATTCTGTGATTTGCATTTTTGCAGTCGTCGACTTATGGCAAGGTTCTTGTTCTGGATGGGGTCATTCAGCTCACAGAGAGGGATGAGTGTGCCTACCAAGAGATGATCACTCATCTTCCTCTTTGCTCTATTTCAAACCCCAAAAAGGTAATTGATACTTTGCATCCCTCTACTAGCTTCAGCAATTTAGAGTATGACTAGGTTGCTAATTTTGTTGCCAATTTTTTTGTTTAGTTTTAGGATAATTGTAAGGCAGTGTATAGATTTTAGTCGTTGTATGTAGACGTTAGGAGTTGTCAGAAGAATCTGTAAAAAAATGTTCATATTTATTTGTTTACTCAGATTAATGATGTGTCCTTCTTCATGCTGACTTGAGCTTTACTGCTGGCTATATTTACCATATCAATATTAGTTTTCTGCGGTCTATTAAATGTATTAGGTTGTTGAGTTTTCGTTTTATTAGTAGAGTACAGAACGGCATTGTCTACATAACTTTCTATGTAATGTATATGTGGAATTAATTGTTCTTCTCCTTGCTCCTTTTCTTCTGTTAGGTTTTGGTCATTGGTGGAGGAGATGGTGGAGTCCTGCGTGAAGTAGCACGCCATTCCTCAGTAGAGAAGATAGACATTTGCGAAATAGACAAGATGGTTGTTGATGTAAGTAATGGCCATAAAACTATTATTTCCTATCTCTTATTGAAGCAAGATATTTTTAGTAACAGACTACTATCATGCATATGATTAGTTTATCTTGCTCTTTAACTTGAGAGAGTTTTCTACTTAGTGATATTGGTTATTGCCATACCTTTTCCCCCTTTGCCTAAAAAAAAGAATCTTGTTATGTTAAATGTGTAATAACCTCTATTATAATTTATAGCAGTATGAGCTCAATATCAAAATTGATGTTGATACACTTTGCAGGTCTCCAAACAATTTTTTCCCGATGTATCAATAGGTTTTGCGGATCCACGCGTGACACTTAATATTGGTGATGGTATGATTAGCTACCCTCCATATTTTATGATGTTCCTTAAATACTTTACTGTTGAAGATAACTTTTCTCATGATGGTTTGTCTCTATGGTCTAGGAGTTGCATTTTTGAAGGCCGTTGAAGAAGGAACTTATGATGCAGTTATAGTGGATTCATCTGACCCTATTGGTAGGGTATACTGTAATTCCTTTTGGTTTTCATTTTCCTGGTCGTTTACCTTATGTTTCTAATTGAGATTGTATTTGATATCTTTAAGGTCCTGCTCAAGAACTGTTTGAAAAGCCTTTTTTTGCATCGGTTGCAAGGGCTCTTCGTCCAGGAGGAGTTGTGTGTACTCAAGCAGAAAGTATATGGCTTCATATGGATATCATCGAGGGCATTGTGGCTAATTGTCGCCAGATATTCAAAGGTTCTGTCAACTATGCATGGACCACGGTTCCTACATACCCAAGGTATGTATGCTGTTTCAAAATTTCTTGTCTAATTTCCCATTTGCATTGCAGTCTTCAAATCATACATACACCCTATGATTGTCTTATTTATGTTTGATTATTTGCATTTCAGTGGGATGATTGGTTTTATGCTTTGTTCAACTGAGGGTCCTGCTGTGGACTTCAAGCATCCAGTGAATCCTATAGATGAGAATGATAGTCAACAGTCGACAAGACCATTGAAATTTTACAACTCTGAGGTTTGCTGTTCGAACACTGTTCTTTTTCCCTTTCACTTCAACTCCCAATTGTTTTCTCATTTGATTTTCTGAACTGTTATATTTTGTCTGTGTTTTTTACTTCAGATTCATACTGCGGCTTTCTGTTTGCCATCTTTTGCCAAAAGGGCTATTGGTAAAGCAAATTGAGAACTTTACATGGGATTGAAGGAGCAAGTGTGGCTGTAGGATTTATGCTTTTACTGGATTGGTCCATCTGTCAATGAACCGTGAAATAAGTTAGAAGCTTCAAGATGATGATGATGATGATGACATTGAAGAGCAACTTTTATTTCATGAAATGAGTTGTAGATGATGGATTCAGTTCCTAGTAATTTACATTGTTGACACTTTAGAACTTCGGCTGAAGATATAACTTTTTGTTTAATGCATATGCTTGCTTTTTATCTCTTTGAAATTAGTTCTTCTTAGTAATTAATTTGTTTGGTAGTTAGCCGTGATAAATTTTTATTTATAAATTAGAATTTATAATAAAAATTAGCTTTCAATATATATTTTTATTGTAATTAGAGACATTTCTTAATAAATATTAAAAGATAATTTAGAGATCGATAACAAGACATGATAAAAAGATAAATGATGAGTAAACATCTATTTTGTTCCCAGAAAAATATAAGAGATGATAGTTGGATCTTAAAAAAAAAAATTCAATCATCGTAAACTGAATATGATAAAAAAAGAAAAAGAAAATTTAGATAATAATAATAAATATATTGGAATTGAATTTTATTTATATATTTTTTATATATTATATATATATATATATATATTATATATATATATATATATATATTAGTTTATTAATGTTATTAAATTCTTTAAATTGTCATAAAATTTTTAAAAATAATTATTTTTATAAAATTCAAGAATATTTTAATAAATATATTTAAATTTATATCTAATATTTAAATATATAGAATGATTCAATTTATATTAAATTTAAAATATCTTTTCCAATAAAATCATAAATTATAAATCAAACAATAGGCTGTGAATTATTTATCTATTAAAAATATAATTAAATTATTAATATTTTTTATAAATTATATTTAATTTCAATAAAAAAAAATTAGTTACTCATTATCCTAACACATTTTTATATAAAAATTGACGAACTGTCACTATTTTACTTGATCTCAAATTTTTTTTCTAAGTTTTCAAAGTAATTTCTCACTTCTTAAACTACCATTATCATTCTATATTCTTTATTTCGTTTTGTTTCTTTTTTTTTCTTATATTAATAAAAATTAGGTTAAACTTTTTTCTTGGATATCGAAAAGAAATAGAAAAATTCATTATGTTACTGTATATTTTTTGTTTGAGTGAGTAAACTTCTCTTTAGCAAGTAAATATCGCTTAAGCGAAAATATTCTGGAAAACAACTTTGACATTTTTGTAACAAGTGAATTGTTTGAGTAAAAATGTTCTCGAGAACATCCTTGACATTTTTACTTGAGGGAAAAAACCTTATTTGAACAAAAATATTCTAGAGATTCTTATGAATTTTCAATTGAGTGAATATGTGTTGTTTGAGAAAAAAAACCTTACTTGAGCAAAAATATTTTAGAGATTCCTATGAATTTTCACTTGACCGAATATATGTTGTTTGAGCAAAAATACTCCCACATGATTGACCCTTTTTTTTGCTTGACTTTTTATATTTTGCATCTTTGACAAAATTGTATAACTTAATTTTCCTCATTTCAATTATTTCTCTTCTTTTTTTATACCTACTCCTACAAAAGAATAAAATTTCTCATTTTAAAAAGATTATTAATTTTCTTTTTAGGAGAAATTTAATAGTTAAGTAGCTTATAAAAAGTATATTTTATTAATATTTACCATTAAATACCTTCATTACGTTGGTATTGATCCATTATTAATACTTTTAGTCTAGTGAATAATAAATTATTGTTAAGTATTAACCTGCACATTGCTTCTCTTATTTTATAGGCATGGGATGTTTTTCATTGAAACTTGTTAGTAGTATTAAAATTATTCATATTTCTTGTAAATTTTTATACAATTTTTTTATAAAAATTCGTAAATGAGTATCTTATAGATTTTCTTGTAAATTTTGTAAAATCACTGAAAAGTTGTAAATATTTTTTATAGTGTTTTAATAAAATTAAGATTAATAAAAAAGTAATTGAACATTTGAAATAATTTATGTTTTATTCTTAAATCCATTTATCACTTTCATTCAAAATATTAAAGTGAGTTGAGAAAAACGTGAGTTTGTGATTGTTTGTATTTTTTAGAGGAGTATTATTGTAATAGGAGATGAGTAGTGTTGTGTTTATTTATGAAAGTTTATAGTTAAGGTTTGTTATTTGTTTTAATTTGGTGTGTTGGAAGTTAATCTTTGTTTTACAAATTATGTGTTGATTCTTTGATTATGAGAGGACACTAGATGTTTTGGAGTTGAATGTTTTTTTTTTCAAGGCATTGTAAAGATGGAGTAATAATTTTTTTTAATAAAAGTGTACAAAAATTGTTCAATTTTTTGTCTTTATTTTGTGTTTAATGATTTTTTTTTTTTTTATAGTTTAGGATTCTTTTATTGTTTAGATGTCATTAACTAAGAATTAGGGTTTTGTAATATATTTATGCACGTGTGTAGGATGGTGTTTGAACTAAACTTTGTACTCCACAGTGGATAACACTTTTTGTTTGGAGGGTTCTATTCTATGTGTGGGAATGTTTGGATGAAGACCATATTAATATTTTTGTAAAAAATATTAGGGTCTAACTTATATTCAAAATTGGTTTAAAATGTGAGGTTTACATCTCATTTATATATTATAATTCAATCTTATTTTTAGTCAATGTGAGATTTCTTCAACACTCTCCCTCACGTCGATGAGACTTTTTCAACTCGAACGTGTTCTGTTAATAGGTAACCCAATTTAGGTTAAACAACCTTACTAACAATCAAGGTTCTATATAGAGATCGTTAACAACCAGAACTCCTCAAACCATGCAGAAGGAATCATAATCTATTAACAGGTGACCCAATCTAGGTTCAATAAACTGTCTATCAAGGTTCAATATATTAACAAGTGACATAATCTAGGTCCAACAATCTTGTTAACTAGGCTTTGAGACCATGTAAAACGTGATTATGGGTCTAACTCACTTTCAAAACCGGTTCAGGAAATGAGATTTACACCTTAGTTATATATTATAATTTGGTCTCATTTTTATTTAATGTGAAATTTTTCTAACAATTTGACTTCTCCAAGGCATGGTTAGTTGGGGTAAAGATTATAATGAGGTGGTGATATGTATTTTGTCATCTTAGCCAGTAGAAAAAGGATTACACCCTATTTATATTGAATTGTTGTCTTTGTAAGGATATATTTTTAAAATTATTAGATGAAAAGGTTAACAATTTATCAAGAATGATAATTTTTTTTGGTTAATTTTTTTAAAGTTATAAATAAAAGATTTAAATATTTTCATTTCTCATTTATTAAAAATTATTCTCTCTAAAACTTATAATTTTTTTTTTACTTCTCTTTTATTTTAGGTATTTATAAAATTCTTCTTTCCTTTTTTTAGAGGCAGAATCAAAAATTTTATATGAAAGGGAACAAACTAACTAAAATATATATATATATATATATATATATATATATTCTACGGTTACATAATAGGTTAGTTAACAAATTTTTTAATATTATTCATTGAATTTAAATTTAGTAAATTAGAATTTATTTCGTTAATCTTATGATTTTAGATGATACTTGTTAAAAAAGAAATACATTACAAATAAGGGTATTTGCGATGTGGTTTGGTGTAATTTTTAATTAAAAATAAATCCAAATAAATATAAAAATTTTATACGGTTCAGTTTAAAAAAAAAAATGAACCAATACAATCCAACTGTAATGATTTGGTTTGAATCGATTTTTACGGTTTTTAATTTTTAATTTTATTTTATTTTTTATCAAACATGAATTTATTTTTATTTTTAAAATTAAAATATAATTATAATAAATATGTTACTTAAAAGTTGAAAAATATATTGAATAATAAATTAATAAAAATCTAACCATTACTAGATATCATATAAATATAATATTAGTTTATGAATGATTTTAGTAGGAAAAAAAATAGGAAAACAATAAAATATCAAACTGAAAATAATAATATTACATGAGAATGAGTGTCAAAACTTTAGTAGTTGTTATTCCACTACTTAAATTTTTAGTATTATTAAAAGTTGAAATCATATATTATTTTAAGTTAGAATACTAAAACTCTTATCTCTTAGTACTATCAATCATTTATTAATAAAATTTTATTTTGCATTTAAAGACCTAGATGAATACTAATTTAAAGAAAAATCTCAATTCTGTAAAAATATAAAAAAAATAAAAAACCCTAGTACAAATAAAATTAATTAAAATGGAACCTTGAATTCCAAAAATCAAAATTGAGAAATAATAGAACATTTATCCGGTGAATATTGAAATATATAACAATAAGTATGAAATTAAAATCAAAATATGACAGATAAAAGATAAACAATTAAAGAGTAATCAAATTAAGAAAAACTTATCACTTGAAACGAAAAGAATGATTTTTTAAATAGAAGATGAGAATGTGTGGTGAAGATGGATTGAAATAAGGGTTGATGATGAGATTTCTTAAGAAAATGAACCTTAAAATGTGTTTGACAAAATGAGAGTTATAGTAGGAAATGTTAAATTTTCTCTTCAAAGTAATATTAAAAATATAATTATATTTCAATAAGGTATTGCGGTTCGGTTCGTTTTGGTTTGGATCGATTCTGAAATGTCAAACTGCAATCTATCTATTATCATTTTTTTATGGATTTTCGGTTATTTTTTTGGATTTGTTTGATTAATTTTCAAAATATTGATATTACAATTAATATTTTAGTATTTTAACTCTGTATGTAAATTCATGTTGCCATATTAATAAAAATTTTAAAAAGTGCACAACTAAGAAATATCTTTCAAAATCAGTGACAAATTTAATCATCAACAAATTCAACAGTGAGGTTCTAAAACTAAAAATAAAAAGAATGAGAGTGAATTAGTAACACACTAAATTTGTGAATATTTGGATTAGAATCTAAAATAAAAAACTTCAAATATAATTATCTTTTAAATACGGTGTAAAAATTTTTATTAAATCTAGTTCACTTTTAAAATTGTTTTAAAATTTTTAACTCGAACTTGATCTGTTAATAAGTAACCCAATCTAACTCTAACAATCTTACTAACAACCAGAATTCTACATAGCGACTTGTTAATAACCTTGTTAATAATTAGAGTTCCTCAAATCATCTAAGAAGGTAATAATCTATTAACAGGTAACCTAATCTAGACCTAACAATCTGTTAATATCAAGTGGTTCAATCTAAGTTCAACAACCTACTAATCAGAGTCGAGTATATTAACAAGTGACCCAATTTAGATCCAACAATCTTGTTAACCAGATTCTAATATCATATGAAAAGTTATTACGAAATTTAACCTACCCTCAAAATTAATCTTAAAAGTGAAATTTAGGACTTAATTATATATTATAATTAAACCTAATTTTCTTCTATGTGAAATTTGACCAACATCCCAATCTACGGACATATCAAAATGGTTACAAAATACTTCTCAAGCTATAAATTATTAAAAGTTTGCATTCAAATGAATCCTTTTACAATTTTCCGAAGAAAAAAAGCTTGAGATTAGTCTATGTAATATTTCTCAACCAATCAGTTTGTTATGCCATGATTAACTTAAATAGAATCAATAGGTTCTCAAAAGAAGGTCCTGTTACCATCCTTTCTCTTATTTTCTTTTAGAAGTTTGTGTAAATTTTGTTGCTGCCTCGTACACTGAAAATACGTGAACTATCAATTACTGGGTTTTATTTTTTCTCTAAAAAATGTTGGCTTTCATTTGTCTTATATTATGTAAATGAACATATTAAAATCTTGCACCCACTAAGCGGGTTACATGTTTGGCATGTACCTGCTTTATGGTTCGTTTCTCTAGGTTTTACTGGAATTTATAATAAACTAAGAATGGTATCACTCTTTTGAGAGCAATGAATCATGGTTGTAATTATTAAGTATTTTTTGACGATCACCAAAACAAATTATTATTTTTTGGCAAAAGTGCAGGGTCAGATCTAGGTGCTGGTGCTGTGCAGTACAAATAACTCTTTTTATCATTTTCATGGCTTCACAATTATGAGCAGTGCAGTTGATTGGAATAATTATTGAAATAACTTATAAAGATTTGAAGTTTCCTTCATACCTCGTGAACATATCCTTTGATTCTTCACTCATGATTAGTCCATTTTCTTTTAAGTTAGGATTGATCTTGCCTTAGATGAAATCATAGGTTTAGATTGTTGATTTAGCCCACACTAATTTGTTAATGATTTTGTCTCACATTATAAGGATAAGCACTGGTATAAAGGACATAGATATATGTGAGAAACTAATTTAAAAACTATTATGGCAAAGTAAGAAACATGTTTTCCACTTACCTTTGCCACCTTTTTCCTCTCAATTATGTAGACATGGAACTATGGCAGTGTGTTGAAGTCCAGAAAGTGAAGTTCGGGAAATGATTTGATTGGACTTGAACCATGAACTTGGCTCCAATCTTGGAACAATCGCAGTGCCAGTCAATGATTTCCTCTAGGGCATTGGAATTTTAGAAGAATTCTTCAGACTTCTTTTGTATTGTTCATCCTATTTTTAAAAATCATAAAAAATAGCCAAAGATTAAATTTTGCCTCAATTTTTTTTTTTTGGTGACTTCTTTTATAGTAGAGTAGAGTTTGTGTATCTGAAAATTATTTTGTAAAAAAAGAAATATAAAAAAAAAATTAAAATAACTATTACTTTTTATATACAATTTAGAATGAGATGAGTAAATTATTTATTTTACATGTAAAACATCATTTAATCGTGTTTTTTAATCAATTTTATTTTTAATTATTTATTTATTTTCATATAATATATATTCATTATTCATTAATTCTAGTTTTGTTTAGTAGTAAAAATATTTGTTTATGATGGATAATGAGTGATAAAGATGAGTTATTAAAGTTAGTGTCCAAAATTAGTTATAATTATTTATAATATATAATACAAGTACGTATTTAAAATTATGATGAGATATATTAGAATGGATTAATAAAATTAAAAATCTTTATTAATTAACTAGATCATGTAAATTATGGAATCAGGTGGTGAAAAGTGTATGGAGAGATGATAATAACACATATAAGACTATAAAGAAGTATGTCATGATGTGTGAGAAAGTACATCAATATTCCTACACATAAATGTTAGTTTTTAAATTAAAACATAACAATTATATTTTTAAAAGATGTGAGAATTATTAGATGAAGTGATGTGAATCAATATTTTTACATATAAATGTTAGTTTTTAAATTAAAACATAACAATTATATTTTTAAAAGATGTGAGAATTATTATATGAGGTGATGTGAATTATATGATGAAATGCAATATGATATGAGGATATAATAAGATATCTTCTATAAAATGTGAAGATTTCAAATATATATTATTTTTTAATTAATAATTTATTCTATTTTTTTTCCTGTGAATAAATAGTATATAGGAACAAATGGTAGAGCAAACGATAAAAAGAATATTTGAATGATAAAAATAATCTAGAAAATATGTTGGAATAATGTTTTGAAAATAATATATATAATTTTAATAATTATTTTTAAGGTTTTTATATTTTTTATTTTAAATATAGTTAAAAAAAATATTTATAAAAATTAAATTTTAAATTTTTTTTTATTTTAAAATTTAATATAAAACCACCTTACATTTGCATGAAACAAAAATAATGTTTTATGCACCTCAAACTCTATGCAGCACATATTTTTCCATTCTCCATCCATAATCCATATTCTTCTTCTTCGATGATGGGTTTTTGGGGTCCACAATTTCCATGAAATTGAAATTATATATTCATTCGTATTAATGGGCTGAGGAGACAAAAAGGATACACTTTAATGGGCTCAAATATTCTCCGATTCCCTCTTTGTCTTATTTCATTAATACATGAAAATAATATAATAAGTCCTCTCATAAAATTCTAATAAAATAATTATAATAAAAAAGTATTAGTTTCAATATTTAAAAAAAAAAGACACTTTTGTTATCTACTCTATAAACTATTCTTTCAGCTTTACATTATTTACTGTCTCAAATTTGAATAATTCCACATTTTTTTTTTCAAAAACATTAAATAACCTTTATCATTTTCCAACTTATGTGCTAACATAAATATAAAATTTGTATAAATTTTTTTATTTATTATTTTTTCATAAACCCATAAAATATTAGATCGATGTAAGTATTTGGACTCAAATATTGTGGATGAAAATATATAATTGAAAAGGAAGATTTCATTAAAAATAATCAATTCAATTTCTTTATAAAATTTATCATCCAAAAAGTCAATAAATATTTTACACCAATAATATATCTTCTTAATGAGCATAAAGAAAATGACATAGCAAGCAATGTTACTTTGCTTTGTCAATACAAATAAGGAGTGTATTTAAAGGGTACACAATACATTCTTTGATATTGTGCTACATTATAATTTAAATTAAGAGTTATAAACAAATTTAATAAAAAAAAAATCTAACTTAAATAATTATAATCTTTGTCGGCATGTTCTTGGTTTTTATTTTGGGTAAATTTACACCACTAATTGTTTGGTTAGGTGTATCTGACTCTTCATCTTCTTTATTCATCATAATTTTAGATTAATGGAATGAAGTGGAGTAGAATACAATTTTAAGTTATTTTATTGTTTGGGTTGTTTAAATTCAAGAGAATGGAACTTCATAATAACATTATAAAATGGTGTCCATTCAATACTATCCAAAGTTCTTATTTATTTATTTTATACATCATAGTCTTGTTTCAATTTGACGGAAATTTAATACAGTTATAATATATATATATATATATATATATATAATATGTTTACTTTTATGAAATTATAGTTTTGGCCTTTTTAATTTAAATCCTAACACATTTTTTGTCATTTCTACAACCTTTTATCATATTAGTCTGAAAAATTAATTATGTTTCATTTGAATATCTAAGTACATTATTCCATAACAATACAGTTTATTTTATTTAAATTATTTGTTATCAACTTATCATGTTATTATATTTTAAAAATATTTGTATAAAAATGAGATAATAGTAAAATTACAACTCATTTCATTCTCTATTCTCACTTAAAATAATAAAATAACTTTTTTATTATAATTCATAATAAAATATTCAAAGAAGATATTTTTATTTCATTTTATATATAAAATATCTACTCTAGTGTACTCAATATGAGATATTGAAAAAAAAAAATTCTTTGTTTTTTATTTATTTGTGTTTTTTATTAACATATTTTTTTGTTGTGTCGCATAATGATTCTCATGACAAGATGCAACAAAAATACGCAAAAAGATGCATGAATCAGTTCAAAATTGTTCAAAGTTCAAAGCCAGTGACAATAATATTTTTGTAAAAGAAATTAATGATTATATATTTTTATATTTAACATTCAATTATAAATTATCATCAATTACCATATTTTATAAAAATCAACAAATTCATTAAGTAACATATAAAGCTAATTTATACTATTAGTATATTGTATTTTTCTCTTTTAGAGATACTAGTATAAAAAATTATAAAATAAAACAATTATGTTTCTAAATAAATTCAACTAAATTAAATACCCTTCAATAATGATGGTTTCATTATATTCTCTAATAGTAAGCAAATAAAATATTAAATAGAAAAAGTTAAATTTTAGAACATACATTAGAATATTGATGATTTTCAAATCATAAAATTGTCCCTTTTGATTTTCTGAGTAACATTACTTCTTAACAAAGTTTCAAATCACAAGAATATCTTGAAATACAAAGAGATAGAGTATCAAAAACATTAAATAAAATTAAAATTTTGTAGGGTCATACCAATCTCAGAGTGGTTGGTTGTTCATTTGTCTAGAATGATCATGCAACCTCAAGAACAACTAATATTCAAATTAAGATTAATCGTTGTGTTATGATATTTTACCATAATTATGATAAACCATCTTGTTCAGAAATTCATTCTGCAAAAACACATTTATATATAAAAATACTAACATGTACTTCTAAAACTCACATTTCATAAAGATTTAATACTGTGATGGTCATTAATTTAATAATTTCTTTTCATAAAGATTATATACAAAATTTATTAATCTTCTAACTTTATATCTTTAATCAATTCTATTGAAAATTATAAATTATAATATATATATATATATATATAAGAATGTACAAATTTTGTTTTACAGATTAAAAGATTGAATTTAGTTTTAATATAATAAAAAAATGAGTTTTAAAAAAATATAGTAAATCCCTTGCTATCAATAATGCATTTGAGGGGACTAAGGGTGGAGCATTTCGTAAGTTATGCATGGTGACAGTGTTGAGGGACAGGGTGTGAGAAGGACATGATAACAATGTTTATCCATATTAGGGTGCCCTAAAAATTGGAGGACACTTGAACCCAAAAATCCCAGCATTGCAGACACATTAAGTCATGATAAAGAGGAACAAGATAGATTCTGAGTATTTGGTCCCTGGCTGAGGGGTACATAATGAAACGTGTATATTTTTCCTTCAAAATTGGGTACGGTGTCCTATTCCAATAATAACATTTAAAAGATTACAGAATAATGAAATATATGTCGGCCTATTTATGGAACTGCAGAGAACATATAATAGAACATAAATAAATATATATATATTTTTTTTATTATTTTTCAACATATTTATGAAAAATTTATATGTAAAATACATTATATTTATATTTATGTATAATAGTATGTAGAGAGTAAATTATATGTCTAGCTTATCCTAAAATAGTTTAGTAAATAAAATTTATTAAGAATATTCGTGGTGCGGTTTAATTTGATATTTTTGTTAAAATATATCCGAACCAACTATAAAAACTATTTGCAGTTCGGTTTGAAATAAAAAAAAGTTTTGAACCAATCCAAATTAATTTTAACAATTTGATTTTGATCGATTTTTACGATTTTTTATTTATTTTTAATTTTATTTTTTATTAATAATTGATTATTTTTATTTTTTAAATAATAAAGTAATAAAAGTATAATATTGTTTAGATTTTATATGATTACAGTACTAGTTTATAAATGATCTCAGTAAGAAATGGTGTGATGAAAATGGATTTGAATAAGAATTAATGATGAGATAATGAAATTAATGTAAGGGAGTTTCAAGTAAGGAACCATAAGATACGTCTAATAAAAAAAAATTGTAATAAATAATCGTAGATTTTTTTTTTGTAAAATAAAATTAAAAATAAATATAATATTATTTAATAATTGTGATTTGGTTCGATTTTGAAATACCAAACTGCAAACCGAATTGAACCGCGCGGTTCTGAAAAAAAATTCAAAGTGATACAAAAACTTGCCGTTTAATTAGTTTGCAATTTTTTGGATCAATTTTTGATATTTTTAAATCAGTTTGGTTCTGAAGGTGTTATTTCACATAATTTCTACTACTTTAATTTACAAAATGTTACAAGGATATTCATTAAGTTTTGTGGTAATATATTAACATAATTTATAATATTGAAAAATAAACATTTTTTAAATATAGATTGTATGATAATTTATGGAACATTGAATCAAGTGGATGTTATGATTATTATTGATAGGCACATGCCAAGTCAATAATATGGGTGCTGATGTTGACTATGTTTGATGTAAAGTATTAACTTTATTTTGACCAAATGAGTTTTATTCCTTTTGACTGTGGAATAGTATTAAGTATATTTTATATTATTTGCAGTATTATCTAAGGTATTAATATGAACCCCTCTTATTATTATAATATTATTGAGTTTATTTATATTATTTGTATGTAGAAAGAGTAAATTTTCTTTTATCTTAAAATAAGTATGTGAATTAATAAAAAGTAGAAATAAATTTAATATAAGTTTATTTTTTAAAAACAATTTATATATGAAAATATTTTAGATTTTAATGAAGAATTAAAGATATAATTTAAGTGGACTTTAATGGTAAGGAATATACGATTATCTAAATATAAATAAAAGTATGCATAATATAAAAGTGGGTAAAGAAGAGGTTTATTATGTTAATACTGTATAATAATAAAAAATTAAATAAGGAAGTATGCTTTTTTTTATAATTATTGTTATATGTATAATTTTCATTTTTTTTATGTATAAATAAATTATATAATTTTATAATTAAATATTATAATATAAATTTGTTACAATATTTGAATATATATATTATAATTATAATTAAAATATAATCTTCTTAACTTGTTAAATTTATCTAAATATATAATATTTAAATATAATAAATATTTAAATTTATCTAAACATATAATATTTAATTATAATAAATATTTAATTTCATTTGGTTGAACTTTTTAATTTAAAAAAAATGAATCAGTAAAGAAAACTAAAGAAAATTTAAGTTTCATTGCCAATGATTTTTTCATCCTTATTAAAACTATGTTCATTTATAAATAAAAAAATTAAACTTAAATAAATGAATAAATAATATATTTTATAAACATATATAAAATTATTAGATAGAATTAATAATATATAAACATTACTAATACATATTTAATTACAAATTTATTAACTTAAATGTACTAATAATCTTAATGTTAGGAATACATTGACCAAATTATAAACATTAATAAAAACTATTCAACAGTCATAGTTGTCCCTCGTTAAACTTTTAAACAAACTAGAGGTTCTTTATTTCAAAATTTCTAAGACTAAAGTCAATCATAAGTGCCAAAATTATTTATTTATATATTTTTTAGAGTACTTATTTCATGATAGGATAATTATTTATATAAACTCCTAGTAAAAGTATTAATTATACAAATTTTGATTTTTTTAGAAGAGATAATAGTTTGTTTGATAAATTTTTAATATTTTAATGCAGATAAAAAAGTTCAACAAAAATAAAGATCCTAAAACCAATCCGTCGAGCGTGAAGTCAATTTACTCAATGAATGAAGAAGATTAATAAAGGTTCTTGTTGCCAATAATTTGTTGAGTAAGTTGAATCAGCATTAAGCAAAATTTGGGTAGAGAAGAAAAGCCAATAAGCAAATTTGAGGTAGTAGAAACATACACGGTTAAAAATCCTATATCATTTAAAGATAAAGGCAAATTAGAATATATTAGTGAGTGTAAACTTTATCTCATTGTGCTGATTTTATGAGGATGAGTTAGGTTTAAAAATCCACTACTAATATGGTATCAGAACTTATTTTAATAAGATTTTTGAATCTATTAGGTCACTCTCTATTGAACTGTTATCGGATCACTTATAAATTTTTAATTTTATAATCAAATTTAGAGAATCTCGACGTGAGAAAAGTGTTATAAAATTCGTTAAGTCAAGTTGGAAGCACTAAAAAAAATTACGATTTTTTAATAAGAAAAAAGTTCAAAATGATAAACAAACTAATTAAAAATCAAATTAATATAAATAGAAGAAAGAGAAAAAAAAACATATAAAAGTAATGAGATAGAAATTTAGTGTGAGGAATTATCTTTAAGAACATAAGTTTTTTCATTAGAACACTTCTTTTTATCTTATTGCTTTATTATAGTTTAAAGAATTAATCTCTTCACTATAAATGACTAATCCTGAAATTAGATTTTAATACATAACAAATTTAAATACATATTCTTAATATTTCTAAGCTCAATAGATCCTTCTAAATTAATTTTTTTGAAATTCTAAAAATCTTAATTAATTAATAAATTTATTGATAAACATAACAAGTTTCTTTCATTAATTTTAAGAACTTTAGAAGACTAAAACATTAATTTTAAATATTTTTTAATATAAATTTTTTTAGTTTCAAACATTAAAAATAAAGTCATATTAATAAAATGAAAAACAAAAGTGTTGGTAATTATCATTTTCTTTTTTTCTATAAGATCTCTTTTTCTTCTTTTTCTTCATTCAACTCTTTATAAATTTTTATTGACTTTTTTTCAATCAATTAGATTTATACATTTATTTCTTATATCTTGAATAAGTTTTATTATGACACTCATAATTTATAAAATAAATTCTCTTAATATTTAGAAAATGTTTCAAACTTTATAGATAAAAAAAAAATTATATACAAACTAAAAAAATTTAACAACTTAAATATTTATCATTCAACAACGAACAAATTCATAAGAATAAAATGAATTCAAAAATTTCTTCAAACACTATACACATAGCTAAAGGAAAATATAATTTTTCTAAAAAATCTAAAATAATTATATAAATATATAAGAGAATAAATCTAAAATAATTACAGAGAATAATATTTGTTTAAAATATATATATATATATATATTATTATTATTTTTCAAAAATTTAAATAAGAACTTGAATATTGAAATATATATCATACTTTAAAATAAAAACGAGAAATATAACAAAATATTAAATGTATAGATAAGAGATAAAAAAATAAGATATCTTCTTCATCGACCCTCAATATGTATATCAATTCTAATCATCCTTTTCCACATAATTCTAGTGGGTAACCTTAAAGGTCTAGAAGTTCTAACTCTTCTTCTATACATATAATTGGTGGTTATATGTTAATTTTTCTATTACCTTCAAAATTAAAGGATATATTATAATATATATTTATGTGAGTTGGGTCATCTACACTTAGGATTACGAGGATTTTATAAAACTCTATTTATTTATATTCTCTAAATATTTTATTAATTACATTATTATATTGTATATCTACTAATCTAATGTGTTTACAAGAGTTTGACATGCTCTTGTTCTGAAAATTTTAAGTATAAAAGTGAGTTTCTTCCAAATCACATTTTTTTTATCAAAAAATAAATTTCACATAAAACAACATTCATTAATATTGTATAAACAATTTAGCACTTCTAGTTAAACTCAAATATAAATTGTCATTAAATTTTTTTTCATAATTTTTACCATAAACTAAGTGTTGATGGTCTTATGTTGACGTGGATTAGTCATATGATAACAATACACACCACGAATAACTCATGTATCTCTATAGCTTATTCACATACTCCTTAAAGGTTTTAAATAATACAATTTTCGACATTTCACACATTTTATATTATCACGATACCATGAATTTTTCTTTATAACTAATTTTTTACAATTATAATACCATAATTTTAATCCAAATAAATTATTTAGTGTACCATCTAAACTTGTCTTATTCAAATCATTATATCATCAATTCACAATTAATTACAACTATATCTAATAAAAATTTATTTCTAATCATAAAACTTCAAATAAATTTCCTAACAAAATATCTAGTATAATTTTATCTTTTAGAATTTAACATAGAATAACCAATATCACTTTAATAATCATTATATAACAAATCAATACAAATAAAACTAATTTAGAATAAAAAAATAAAAACTTAAAATATGAAAATTTCGTTGAGCAACCATTAATTTTGTTTAGCAGAATGAGGACAAATTTAGATCATAACCTTTGTCCCAAATTCATTTTTATTTTAATTTTAAATTTTGTTTACAAATTCACTCAACTCACTAAAATTCCATATCGAGTATGGTGGTTTGGAAGGGTTCTAATTTGTTGAGTAAAAATTGGCCAACAAAAAAACATTGTTTCACTTTGCACTCCAGTTAAAGCTTCTAATCCCAAAAAAAAAAACATGTTTCCAACAAATCAATCATCAAAATATTCATTAAAAAATATAATATATATATATATATATATTATAAAAAAAAATTATCTCGATGATGTATTGTAATATTAAATTACCAGAACAATTATGTAATATTTGGAATAGGAATTTAAATTCCTAAAGAAGGATTCAGGAATTATAGGATAGGTTTTAATTATACCATAAAAATTATTTTTATAAAGTAAAATACATTTAAATATTATAATATGTTAGAATAATAGAAAAAGAATTAAAGATTTGAAAATTATTAGGAGTATGATTAAACTCAATTCATATACTTATTAATAATAATTTTTATTTAATGAATAATATTTTGTATAATATGATGATATATTTATAAGAAGTTTATTTATTTTAAAAAATTTGGTATAAAAATAATTAAATTTAATTTTTATAGTTATTCTAATTATATAAAATGTTAAAATACTATGTAGCTGTTGTAGCAGCTATTATGTGCCAAATCGTTTTCTTATTATATCAAAACGTGGTATTATGAACCATTTTGTCGTAAAAGCTACAGATTTTCAGACAAAGAAAAGTTTCCATTAAAAGAATTAATTAAGTTGAATTGAAAACAAGGAAAATTCAAAAACCCTCTTTTCCTTTATTTTCTTTAATTCTGGTCCACCTAAGATCCTCTCTCTCTGAAACAAACACTGACCACTGAACAAGGTACTGCAAATTAAACACAAACCCTGTAGCATGGAAAATTGTTTGGTTCACCCAACATCATTTTCAGAAAACTTTTTATTGAAAAATTAATAATATAACACCCACCTTTTTTTAAGATAATAATGTGACACGTATAATCCGTTCAATATACTAATATACTATATTTATGTTTAATTTAAATAAAATATAAAAAGTAAGTATGGTATTTAATTAATCCCAAAAACTAGTTTAAAAGATAAGATTTACACTTCATTTTATATACTATAGTTTGTCTTCATTTTTAGTCAATATGGATTTTCTCAAAACTTTCTCTTAGGCTTTTTCAACTCGAATGTAACTGGTAACTCAATCTAGGTCTAACAACCTTACTAATAATCAAGGCTCTACATAACGCTAACAAGTTTATTAACAATCAAGGTTCCTTAAACCAAGTAGAAGGGGATCATAATCTAATCTAGGTCCAATAACCTGTTATCCAAGATTTAATATATTAACAAGTGACTCAATTTAGGCTTAACATTCATGTCGAAATACAATGGAATATATTTCTGTATTATTCATCTTTCTAAAAAATATATATATATATATATATATATTATTAAATATGTATTATTTCTATTATTTATTATTTTTAATATTTCTTTTTTATAAATTTACTAAAAATATTATATATAATAATATTATATATATAATTATATTATAAAAATTTATACACTAAATATAAATATAATACGTTGAGCTAATAATAAATAATAAATATCATGTTAATATTTTAAAAAAAAAAATAGTGTTCTGATGGCTCTCCTTTTTATATTAGTAGTATTGTTGTTTATATGAGGTAGTTGCTTATGTTATGTATAGTTCCAAACCTTTTGAATTTTGAATTTGACCTAACAATTGATACGTATACGCTGACAACTATATTGTTTAATGCAATATTTAATATTTATTATTCAGTTTTTCTCCTGTTCGGATTATACCTAATTGAGCACCAATGAAGCATGGGTTAATTTCATATTAATATTAGTGCGCCATTCTGTAAAGTTTTATGTTTAATTATGAATAAGAAGAATGGAGTTAATTAATTAATTAATTAATTAAATTTTAATATAATATGGTGTCACTTTCTTTGCCTAATTTTGTATGGGTTGATTAGGTTTGATAAAGTCGAAAAGACCAACCTTTTGGTAACACACAGAGAGATAGGTTGAAGAAGATGAGATGAAATAATCTCCATTAAAATAGTGTGGCACTTGTGTGCGCATTTCAAACAACAAAGAAAATGAAAGAAGAAAGAAAACGACATCGATAACAACAAAACAATTCTTCCATCAACATCCATTCACCAATTTCAACCCAAACACATCCTTATGCTTTTTTACATTATTCCATTCCATGTCTCGCATGATACATTGTTTCGCGTTTTATAGCCTCATTTTCAATTCCTTATACGTACTACTAATAATTAAAATTATTTTTTATTTTATTTTTAAAACCATTATTATCATAATTTATATATATATATATATATAATTTTTTTACTCATCATCATGCTTTATTTAAAAAATATATTATTAATTCTTTATTATAATTATAATTATTACATTCATCACCATAATTATTGAGTTACCATCCTTATAAATTATTCTTATTATTGAAATTAATATTTATTAAAGATTTTATATAATTTAAAAATATAATAATATAAATAAAATAATTTAAATTTTACTTTATTAAATTAATTTTATAAAAATAAATTAAACTTCTAATATAATATTAGAGAAATTATTATAATAAGAGCCTTGAACTAACAATTATTGACTACTCATAAAATTTTCAAACTATTATCAAATTATTTATAAATTTTTAATACAAATTTTACTTTATTGAATAATTTTAGGAAAATAAGTTAAATTTAAAATATTTTATATAATTTAATAATCCAATTTTTTTTTTTGATAAAATATTAATATAGGATAAAAAGTAAAAATGTTTCATCAATCGAAAACTGGACTATCAAAATTTTGTATAATTAAGTGGGATGGTACAAAGTTAATTAGAGGTGAGCATGAACTCTACCTAATCTGTCATGAGATACGGTCAAAAGTTGAATTGAGTATTTCTTTATAGTTTAATTTGATTTGCCCCAAGCTAAAATATAATTTAATTTATATTTTATAGTTTTTTATTATATAACTTAACTGTATATAATAATAAAATTAATATATTGCATTTCAAAATCTAAATATCTTCATTTCATTCCATTTATTTCGAATATAGATGAATTAGATTCAAACTTAAATTAAATAATTTAATAAAAAAAAAAGTAAATTAAAACATATAAAAAAAAATGAATCTAACTTAAACATGCTTTCCTAGTATGAATGATGGAAGGATATAACCCAAAACATTACCCGACAATAAGTAATAATTAATTCAATTATAAAATTATTTTTAAATTTTTTTCAAGAAAATGTTATTTAAATATTAAAAAACATAAATAAAGATTCAAAAATAAAATTTTAATAATTGTAGGAATTATAATAATATATTATATTAGTTTAGTTTACCACTATTAAAAAAAACATATATTGTAATATTTAAAATTACAAACATAGAAATGATGTTATTGATTTTAATAATTTAACTGAAAATAATATTAGAATGTCAACGAAGCAGATCAGTTTACGGAATCTAATTTAACTCGTACAACTTGTAAATCACAGGAACTAAATAATAAGAATGGGTTAATATGCATAAATAAAATAAATAATATTTAATAAATTCAATCTAATTATTATATATATACATTCAATTTAACATGATTTAATTTATATTTTTTCTAATCTCTTTTTTATTTTCTTTTCTTTGTTTATTTATTTTCTTATTAAAGTATAATTTTATCTTCTTGACTAATTTATTTATTTTATTAAATTTTTTATCATTTAAAAATATTATAGATATTATATACAATTTTATATTTAAGATTTAAATATAATAAAATAGTTGTTAATTTAAGTTATAATATGTAATCAAGATGTTAATTTAAAAATTAAAATATATGAGAAAAATAAATTATTGATTTTAAGAGGATTCAATCACTCTCATGTGTTCGCTCTATGAATAACCTCCTATGGAGGAATTTTGCCCTAGTTGGTCTTCACTGCCAATATGCAGTTTGTTGCTACTGTGCTATTACGGCTCTCCACTGTTGCAATGCAGCAACCATCATCTCCATACAGCATTCATATTTATTGGTAATATAAGGTCGTGGAATCATCATAAATGAAATACAGATGCAAAATGTCAGAAAAATTTCGTGTAACCAGCTATTCCAAAATTTGATGGTCATTATGACCATTGGTCAATGATGATGGAAAACTTTATAAGAAATAAAGAGTTGTGAAGTCTTATAGATAAAGTAATATCATTATTGACAATTGGAACCACATCAACTAGTGACGCATAGAGAGAAAAAACATGGAGGAAGTCAGAATTAAGGATTTGAAGGTTAAGAATTTCTTATTCCAGATTATTTATAGAAAAATTCTTAAGACAATTCTTAACAAGGGGACTTTGAAGGCAATCTGAGTGTCAATACGGCAAAAGTACCAAGGTTTCACAAAGGTAAAGAGGGCACAACTTCAAGCTCTGAGAAGAGAGTTTGAACTGCTTGCTATGAAAGAAGGAGAGAAGGTAACACCTTTCTGGGAAGAAACCTCACTATGGTGAACAAGATAATCAAACGGTGAAAATATGGAGCAAAGTACGGTGGTAAGTAAGATACTTAGATCATTGACTTCTAAATTCAATTATATTGTATGTTCGATAGAGGAGTCAAATGATTTAAGCATCTTAACCCTTGATGAACTCCATTGAAGTCTTTTTGTTCATGAACAAAGGATGCAGGAACATCAAGTAGAGGAACAAGTGTTGAAAGTTGCTCATGATGACAGTTCTGGTAGACGAAGAGGACGTGGAAAACAGTCCCTAAACAAAGCAATTATTGAATGTTTTAAGTGTCATAAGCTTGGACATTTTCAATATGAATATCCAGAATGGAAGAAAAAGGCAAACTGTGCAGAGATGAAAGAAAAAGAGGGACTCTTGTTGATGTCACACATGGATCTACACCAAACTGGACAAAAGGAGGTCTGGTTTTTGGATTCAAGATGTAGCAAGCACATGACAGGTAACAAAGCTTGGTTTTCTAATTTAGAAGGTCTTTGCCAAACTGTGAAATTAAGGACTGACATGATCATGGATGTGGTAGTAAAAGAAAGTGTAAGAATGCAAGTTAATGGTATTATTGTAGTCATTTCATATGTCTATTTTATTCCTAAGCTTAAAGATAATCTTCTTAGCTTAGGACAACTTCAAGAAAAAGGATTGACAATCTTGATTCAAAATAGAATATGTAAAGTATTTCATTCTAGGAAGGGATTAATCATGCAAACTAATATGAGTAGAAATAGAATGTTTTATGTATTAATCACTGCAACACCAAAGGAGACCATGTGTCTACAAACAGAACTGGAGACAGCAAAGGAAGCTCACAAGTGGCACTGTTGATCTGGGCACCTTAATCATAAGGGACTCAATAGAAGATCAATCCCAAAAAGCACATGAAGAGTCTCTCAAAGAAACTACAACTCATGCGTGCTGACATATGTGATCCTCTGAAAGCCTTCCTCTTCCTCAAATAACAAGAGTGTTGAAAAAAAAGTTGATGAACACATTGCTTGCTTGAGAACAGATAGAGGAGGTGAATTCACCTCACATGTGTTTGAAGAAGAGAGAAGTTGAGATTGGGGTAGAACCGATGAAGAAAGGAAAGTTGATGTGTTAGTATGTGAAGATGAAGAAGACAATTTTGAAGAAGAAGCTGAGCAAGAAGAAGAAACTAAGGAAGAAGCAAATGAAGATGGTGGTAGCAACTCAAGTGGAATTAGATCACTCACAGGTGAGGAATATGACACTGATAAAGAAAGTCCAGTTCAAGGGAGGGCCACAAGAATTAGAAGAAAACCAATATGGATGATAGATATAGGGGTTGATTTAGCTACAGAAGAAGAAAATCTCGTGATGTTGATGACTGAAAGTGAAAATTATCCATTCTCCTTCGAAAAAGCACACAGAAGCATAAAATGGTAAGAGACAATGAAAGTTGAAATGAAAGTTATAAAGAAGAACAACACATGGGAGTTAACAAATTTACGAGAGGAGTCAAGCCAATTGGAGTTAAGTAGGTTTTCAAAACCAAGCTCAATGAAAATGGAGAAGTAGATGTCGCCATGTTTAAATAAGCAGTTGAATGTTTTATGTACCTCACAACCACTCAACCAGATCTGATGTATGGAGTAAGTCTGATTAGTAGGTTCATAGTAAGCCTGATTAGTAGGTTCATGGCAAATCCAAAGTGATCTTATTGGCTTGTAGCAAAAAGGATTTTTTCAATTTGGCATACTCTATAAAAGAGACAGTAGAAATGCAGGTCTTGTATCTTATATAGATAGCAACTATGCTGGGAGTAATTGATGGACTTGAAGTTTAAGCTCAATGCCAGAAGCATTAGCTTAAGGGAGGAAATGATAGTCAAAATAAATTAATTATTTATTTTATAAATCGTGTGACTTTTTAGTTCTGTAAGTTTCTGTGACTTTTCAATTTTGCTTTGTTTCAGTATTCTTCTGTGCATGTAAAAAGCTATAAAATGCTCAATACTTATTCTCAGATATATACCAATCATTTCTCAAAAATATTTCATTTTAAATCTCAACAAAACTCACTCCTTCCTAAATTTATTCAAGATACTAATATTTTAATTATATATAGGGGATTAATTGTCAACAAACTAACACATTAATGAATAAAGAAACAAACTAACAACAATAGAAATTATTCATTATTCTAATACCCCCTCTCAAGGTGGGCCATGAATATTGAGAAGACTCATCTTGGACACAGTAGTCTTAAAAGGAACAGGATAAAGTGATTTAGTAAGCACATCGGCCAACTACTGAGAAGAAGGAACATACATTAATCTGACAAGTTCTTCTTGAATCTTGATCCTAATTATGTGACAGTCTACCTCAATATGTTTAGTTCTTTCATAAAAAGTACGATTCTTGGCGATTTTGATGGCAGACTGACTATCTAAGTAAGTAAAGAATGGAACAAAAATGGAAAGGTGAATATCCTTAAACAAATATTGAAGTCACTGTAGTTCACAAGTTAAGGAATTTAGAACTTTGTATTCAGTGCTTCAGAAGATGATATGGAGACAATAATTTTCTTTTTAGATTTCTAGGAAACTAATGACTGTCCAAGAAAAATACAGTAGCCAGTAAGGGATCTCCGAGTAGTAGAACATGTGACCCAATTAGAATCAGAAAAAGCTTATATTTTGCAAAGGATTGTTAGCTGGATAAAATAAATCAGCACTAGGAGCATTTTTTTCAAGTATTGAAAAATATGCATAACTTGTTGTAAATGAGGTTCTCTAGGTATAGAAACAAACTAGCTAAGTTGTTGAACAACAAATTTTATATCTAGCCTTGTATGAGTGATGACCAATAAGTCTCTTATAAGAAGAAGGATCTGGAAGAAAAGAACCTTAATCTATATATGATGCAGGATTGGGGGCTGGTTTGCATCCAAACATACCAACTTCAAAAAGTAACTCAAGGTAATATTTTCTTTGATTCAAAATCAGACCAGACTTAAACCTTGTAACCTTTAGACCAAGAAAGAACTTAAGAGGTCCAACATCTTTGATATGAAATTTTGAGTGAAGATGACTCTTAACAAACTGAATCTCAGAACTGTGATAGTAGTACCTTGAAGTTTGATGAATAAAGAATGATCAGCAAAACGTTCTGTGTAACCCAAGAAGAGTAACTCAGATGTTAGTTTATGATTCCAATTTCTATTGGCATGCTTGAGACCATAGAGAGACTTTTGAAACTTGCAAACCATTTTAGAATGAGGAAGAGTGAGGCCAAAAGGAGGTTTCATATAAACATCTTCCTTCAAATCGTCATGGAGGAAAGCATTGTCAACATCTAATTGGTGTAAAAACTAGTTGTTTGCACTAGCAACAGCTAATAAAACACAAACTATAGTGAACTTGATAACAGGAGTGAAAGTTTCAAACTAGTCAACCCTCTCTGTTTATGTGAACCCTTTAGCAACAAGTCTTGTCTTGTACCTTTCAATAGATCCATCAGATTTGATTTTAATTTTTTACACCCATCTACATCCAACAATTTTTTTTTCAAGAGGAGGATTAACCAAACATCAAGTATGATTCATGTCCAAAGCTTGAAGCTCACTTGCCATTGCTTTTTGCCAACATTCTTGAGAATAGACTTCTTTGAAGGAGGTACCCTCAACATGTGCAGAAATAGAATGACAAAAAGAAAGAAACATGATCAATAGAACATTTGTCATAGGAAACAAAGTATGATGGTCAATAAGATACTTAGATCATTGACTTCTAAATTCAATTATGTTGTATGTTCGATATATGAGTCAAATGATTTAAGCATCTTAACCATTGATGAACTCCATGGAAGTCTTCTTGTTCATGAACAAAGGATGCAGGAACATCAAGTGGAGGAACAAGTGTTGAAAGTTGCTCATGGTGACAGTTCTGGTAGAGGAAGAGGACGTGGAAGACGGTTCCTAAACAAAGCAATTATTGAATGCTTTAAGTGTCATAAGCTTGGAAATGTTCAACATGAATGTCTAAAATGGGAGAAAAAGGCAAACTACACATGGATTTGCACCAAACTGGGCAAAAGGAGGTCTAGTTTTTAGATTTAGGATGTAGCAACCACATGACAAGTAACAAAAACTTAGTTTTCTAATTTAGAAAGTTTTTGTCAAACTGTGAAATTAGGGAATGACATGATCATGGATGTGGTAGCAAAAAGAAGTGTAAGAATGCAAGTTAATGGTGTTACTCTAGTCATTTCATATGCCTATTTTGTTCCTGAGCTTAAAGATAATCTGCTTAGCTTAGGACAACTTCAAGAAAAAGGATTGACAAGCTTGATTCAAAATAGAATATGTAAAGTATTTCATTCTAGGAAGGGATTAATCATGCAAACTAATATGAGTAGAAATAGAATGTTTTATGTATTAGTCACTGCAACACCAAAGGAGACTATGTGTCTACAAACAGAACTGGAGACAGCAAAAAACACATGGAGAGTCTCAAAGAAACTACAACTCATGCATGCTGACATATGTGATCCTCTGAAGCTTTCCTCTTCCTCAAACAACAACAAGAGTGTTGAAAAAAAAGTTGATTAACACATTGCTTGCTTGAGAATAGATAAAGGAGGTGAATTCACCTCACATGTGTTTGAAGAAGAGAGAAGTTGGGATTGGGTAGAACCGATGAAGAAAGCAAAGTTGATGTATTAGTATGTGAAGATGAAGAAGACAATTTTGAACAAGAAGTTGAGCAAGAAGAAAATGAAGATGGTGGTAGCAACTCAAGTGGAATTAGATCACCTATAGGTGAGGAATATGATACTGATAAAGAAAATCCAGTTCAAGGGAGGGCCACAAGAGTTAGAAGAAAATCAATATGGATGACAAATATAGGGGTCGATTTAGCTGCAGAGGAAGAACATTTTGTGATGCTGATGACTGAAAGTGAAAATGATCCATTCTCCTTCAAAAAAGCACACAAAAGCATAAAATGACAAGAGGCAATGAAAGTTGAAATGAAATTTATAAAGAAGAACAACACATGGGAGCTAACTGATATACCGAAAGGAGTCAAGCCAATTGGAGTTAAGTGGGTTTTCAAAACCAAACTCAACGAAAATGGAGAAATAGATGTCACCATTTTAAACAAGTAGTTGGATGTTTTATGTACTTCACAACCACTCGACCAGATCTAATGTATGGAGTAAGCCTGATTAGTAGGTTCATGGTAAGCCTGATTAGTAGGTTCATGAAAAATCCAAAGATCCAAAGTGATCTTATTGGCTTGTAGCAAAAAAGAAATTTTTTAATTTGGCATACTCTACAAAAGAGGCAGTAGAAATGCAAATCTTGTATCTTATACAGATAGCAACTATGTTGGGAGTAATTGATGTAGTTGAAGTTTAAGTTCAATGTTAGAAGCATTAGCTTAAGAGAGGTAATGATAATCAAAATAAATTAATTATTTATTTTATAAACTGTGTGACTTTTCAGATCTGTATGTTTATGTGACTTTTCAGTTTTGTGCAAGTAAAAGGCTATAAAATGCCCAATGCTTATTCTCAGATATAGACTAATCATTTCTCAGAAATATTTCATTTTAAGTCTCAACAAAAGTCACTCCTTCCTAAATCTATTCAAGATACTAATATTTTAATTATATACAAGGGATTAATTGTCAACAAACTAACATATTAACAAATAAAGAAACAAACTAATAACAACAGAAATTATTCATTATTCTAATACCCCCTCTCAAGGTGGGTCATGAATATTGAGAAGACTCATCTTGGACACAACAGTCTTGAAAGGAACAGGATAAAGTGATTTAATAAGCACATCGGCCAACTTCTGAGAAAAAGGAACATATATTAATTTGACATGTTCTTCTTGAATCTTGATCCTAATTATGTGACAGTCTACCTCAATATGTTTAGTTCTTTCATAAAAAGTACGATTCTTGGCGATTTTGATGGCAGACTGACTATCTAAGTAAGTAGAGAATGGAACAAAAATGGAAAGGTGAATATCCTTAAACAAATATTGAAGTCACTGCAGTTCATAAGTTAAGGAAGTTAGAACTCTGTATTCAGCTTCAGAAGATGATCTGGAGATAGTAGTTTGCTTTTTAAATTTCCAGGAAACTAATGACTTTTCAAGAAAAATGCAGTAGCTAGTAACGGATCTCCGAGTAGTAGAACATGTTACCTAATCGGAATCGGAAAAAGCTTGTATTTGCATATGATTGTTAGCTGGATAAAATAAACCAGTACCAGGAGCATTTTTCAAGTATTGAAGAATACGCATAGCTTGCTGTAAATGAGGTTTTTTAGGTGTAGAAACAAACTGGCTAAGTTGTTGAACAACAAAACTTATACCTAGCCTTGTATGAGTGATGTAGAGCAACCTACCAATAAGTCTCCTATAAGATGAAGGATCTAGATGAAGAGAACCTTGACCTATATGTAATTTAACAGATAGATCAGCAAGATTGGAGGATGGTTTGCATCCTAAGATACCAGCTTCAAAAAGCAATTCAAGGTAGTATTTCCTTTATTCAAAATCAGACTAGACTTAGACCTTGCAACCTCTAGACCAAGAAAGAACTTAAGAGATCCAAGATCCTTGATATGAAATTTTGAGTGAAGATGTCTCTTGACAAACTGAATCTCAGAAAGGTTATTACCACTAAGGACAATATCATCAACATATATTAAGAGAGGACTGTGATAGTAATACCTTGAAGTTTGATGAACAAAGAATGATCAGCAAAACTTTTTCTGTAACCCAAGAAGAGTAACTCAGATGTTTGATTCCAATTTCTACTGACCTACTTGAAACCATAGAGAGACTTTTGAAACTTGCAAACCATTTTAGAATGAGGAAGAGTGAAGCCATGAGGAGGTTTCATATAGACATCTTCCTTCAAATCTCCATGGAGGAAAGCATTATCAACATATAACTAGTGTAGAAAGCAATTGTTTGCACTAGCAACAACTAATAAAACATGAATTGTAGTGGGCTTGATAACAGGAGAGAAAGTTTCAAAGTAGTCAACCCCCCTCTGTTTGTGTGAACCTTTAGCAACAAGTCTTGTCTTGTACCTTTCAATAGAGCCATCAGATTTGTATTTAATTTTCTAGACCCATCTGCATCTAACAATATTTTGCCAAGAGGAGGATTAACCAAACACCAAGTTTGATTCCTGTCCAAAGCCTGAAGCTCACTTGCCATTTTTTTTGCCAACAATCTTAAGAACAGGCTTTTTCGAAGGAGGTAGGCTCAACATGTGCAAAAATAGAATAACAAAAAGAAATATGATCAATAGAATATTTTTCATAAGAAACAAAAGAATGCATAGGATAAGGGGTAAAATGCTTTGATTGGGAAGCATAAGTAGTACCACAATAGTACTTATCAAGATAAGTAGGTTTGGTTTTAATTCTAGAAGAGACTCTAGTTGGAACAGTAGTGTTTTGAACATTATCATCAATAACAACATCAGTATTAGACACATTAGGGGTAGGAAGAGAAGGTGAGACAGAAAGAAAATCATAATGAAGAAATTCGGAAGAATTGAGATTAGGAAAAATTAAAATTTTCAGAATCAGAAGAATGTTGGAAATATTGAAATATATATTCATGAAAAATAGCATTTCTGGAAATGCAAAAGGATTTAGAGTGAAGATTGTAAAAAATATACCCTTTAGTACCATATTTATAACCCAAGAAAATACATTTAGAAACTCTTGAATCAATTTTGGATCTACTAGCAGTAAGAGTACTAGCATAAGCTAGGCATCCAAAGGCTTTAGAAAATCAAAGTCTTGTTTGTTTAAAAAAACAAGTTGATATGAGGACTTAAGTTTTAAGAAAGGAGTTGGTAATCTATTAATGAAAAAGACAGTATGTCTAAGAGTATAGGACCAAAAAAATTTAGGAATTTTTCCTTGAAAAAGTAAATCTCTATAGACATTTAATAAATGTTGATGTTTTTGCTCAACAATACCATTTTGTTAAGGAGTCTCAATACAAGAGGTTTCATGAGCAATTCCTTTAGATGAATAAAAACAGTGAGTAAAATATTTTTATCATTGTTAGATCTAATTCAAGTGACAATAAAATTGATTTTCATTTGAAATAATAAAGATTTTCAATGAAGATCTGACATCAGCTTTAGTTTTAAGTAATAAAACCTAAGTAAATTTGCTATAGTCATTAACTATAGTGAGAAAGTATTTAAAACCTTCAATATAGAAATAGAAAGGGGTCCCTATATATCAACATGTATAAGTTCAAAAAAAGTTTTGGTTTTGGTACTACTGTTTGTATAAGGTAACCTCTTTTGTTTAGCATAGGCACAAACATCACATGCATCTATAGGATGAAAAAAAATATCAGGATATTGAGATGATAGAACTTGGAGATTTTATTAGAAGGATGACCCAACTTCGTGTGCTACAAAGTACAATTGTCATTATTGATATTGAAAACAAAAGTTTGTAAATCAGAAATGTTACAATGAACATTGGTATTATTTGAAGAAAAATTCAAAACAAAAGTCATGATCTTTTTTAGCTACTCCAATCATCTGGAAGGTAGGCATCTGTAAGAGAAAACATTTGATTGTATAAAACAAGATCAAACAATAGTATTGAAAATAAGTTTAGAAATAGAAATTAAATCAATAGAAAATTCTGGTACATATAGAACATCATGCAAAATTATATTGTCAATAGTAATGATATTAGAAAACTTAGTTACAATAGAAATATTGTTAGGAAACTTAATAAAAATAGGAGAAATGGGCTTAAGATTCTAAAAAGCAGACTTGGTAGTGCACATATGATTTGTGGTGCCACTGTCTAAGATCCAAAGAGGTGCAGGAAAAGTTATACCTAAGGAATCATTAGTGCATTGATGAACAATATTGGCAGAAGATGAAGAAGACTGGGATTGTTGAAGTAAGGCAAATAAAGTTGAAGAAGAAGAGGATTAGGGTTGCGAATGCGGAAGGATAAAGCTGATACCATGTGAGTGAAAAGGAGAAAAAGGAGAAACAAAATAACTTGTATAATTCATTGTTATACATAAACATGCAAAAATACTTGTTTATACATAGGGGATTAATTGTCAACAAACTAACAGATTAACAAATAAAAAAACAAACTAATAATAAAAAATTATTCCTTATTCTAATAATAACATAAATTATTCATTATTCTAATAGAATCATCCTAAATGAAATACTAGTTAGAAAATTTCCAAGTTCAACCTATTTCATCATCCACAACAAACTCATAATAAACTCACTCCTTCCTAGATCTATTCAAAATACTAATATTTTGATACCATAATTGTAATGATCCTAGAAATCGCTACTAAAATTATCATTGAGTCTTGAAATAATTTTCATAAATTAAATATATATTCACATATTATCTACAATCATTACAAAATAAATATGTTTAAGAAGGAATTTGGATTCATGATACAAGATAATGTATACATTATATATATATATATATATATATATAATGTATACATTATATATATATATATATATATATATAATATTTTCAATAATTTTACACTTTAGGTTCTGAGTTACCTCTACCACTTAGAATACTATTTGCTCTCGTGTAATTAATACGAGCATTGCAATCTGTCAATAGACAAAAAATAGGGTAAGTCATGTATACAAATCATAATATATTTAAACAAATATAAAATAAAATAAATTCACACAACTTATGCACAATATAGACACTTTTGAAGCCCATTAGTTGTTATACCCAAACTTAGAGACTATCACCTATATGTTACATTGTGATCGGCATTACGTCAAACATGACCATCATGCAACCTAACCACCCTATACACAAGTAGGACTACTGGCGACCTCTCACCCAACTTGACATACCTCTTTATATACCAGGTACACCTCGAGCATCCCTCATCGACTTCTTACCACCTAATTCTATAGTTTACATATCGTCAATTAGTAAAGTTTGAGATCCCATCAAATATGTTATAACATACCTCACCACATTAAGTACATACTCATATCACATCAAGTACTACGCAATCATACAATCACAGCTGATTTTGGGCATCAACCCTCACAGCTCAGTTTGGCCAACAATAAAATGTTGATCCCAGATATTAACCCTTACAACTCAACTCACCAATCATACAACTCAGCAAATAACACACAACTCAACCATAGTAAAATGCTAATTTCGGGAATTAACCCTTATAGCTCAGCTTGGCAAATAACACACAAGTTGCCCAACAACATACAACTCGACCACAATAAAATGTTGATTCTATATATTAACTCTTACAACTCAACTTGACAAATAACATACAACTTGGTTAACAAATAAATTCTAATTCCAAATATTAACCCTTACGGCTTAACTCAGCCAATAATGTTAATTTCATGTATTAACCTTTATAGCTCAACTTGGCTTATAACACATGCTCATTTCAAGTATTAATCCTTACAACTCAATTCGACCAATAACACTAGTTGATTTCGTGTATTAACCCTCCCAACTTAACTCGGTCAATAACACAACTTGATTTCATGTATTAACTTGATTTCATGTATTAACCCTTTCAACTCAACTCAATCATTCAAGGTATTAACCCTTATAACTCAACTTGGCCAATATCTCAACAAGTCAGCCAAATACACTCTACACATTAATCATAAACAATCAACATCAAACAATTCACTCACTTGACTAGTACCTCAATAGGTCAGCCACAAGGCTTAGCTCGACCAGTAATACATGTTAATCCCAGGTATCAACCTATACAACTCAACTCAGTAATTAACACAACATTAATCTTAAGTATCAACCCGTACAGCTCAACTCAACAATTAACACAATGCTCAACTCAACCAATAATGAAATATTAATTTCAAGTATTATTATTTGAAATAACTTACCCTTACTTGGTATCTCTTCTTCTTGGGTGTCTCTTTTCAAACACTCAAGTTTGGCCAGTCAATGCACAGGTCAACTCTACTTTCTCTCTAGCTCCTTACTCTTCCTCTTCAACTCTTCTCTTTTTATAGGCAGTAAAATTCTCCTTTTTATTTATTTGTATTGCTATGATGATGTAATAAGAGAAGAGTTTTTATCCTTTTCCTAATCTCCTTATCTCTTGAATTAATTAGTCCCTTGTACTTAATTTATCTCTTTTTTCTTACATTAAATGTCTTCTGCATGTAGCTATTGGATAAGTGATCTATCCATAATGTTGAGTACAAGCTCATTTATTGAATCTCTACCAAATTGTAGAGTAGAGGTCAATTAAAGGACCTCTCTACCAAATTGTAGAGTAGAGATCAATTAAAGGATATGCCAATCTATTAAATAAAGTTTGACCAGACTATATTACCAAGTTTTCAAATAAAATTCATGCAACTAGTTATCTAAATTTATCCAAATTTTTAAGTAGAACTTAATTAACTAATCTATCGAGTTGTTAAGTACTCCTCTTAAAAAAATCACTAAACTTAATTTTTAAAAATTAAATATTTAAAAAAATATATAAAATATTATTCTTTATTTATAAGATTTAAAAAAATAATTTTATTATACGTTTCACACCTTTAAATTATATATAATATTATATATAAGATTTTCTAAATATAATAAAATACCTTTTAACTTCACTTATAATATATAATAAAAATTTAATTTAAAAATTAAAATAAATGAAAAAAATAAATTAAATATGTCTCTTAATAAGCAAAAATATATGAAAATTTTATTAAAATAATAATATAAAAATAATGAAAATAGAAAAATAAAAAGAATAAAATTATATTTAAATTTTATTATACATAAAAATATAAAAATGTTATAATAAATTATATGTAATTAATAGAAAAAAAATTATTTTTTTAATTATTATGTGTGTTAGAGCCATGAAATTCACAAACGTATAATTATGCGAAATAGGTTAAAAATTGGTGAGTGTAACCTACTCCATCCTATTTTTCTAAGTCAAATACGGAGGGTTCGACATAAGGAGAAGAATCCACGTTATGATGATTCGTAATTACGAAAACTTAATTAATAATTCTCGAATGATTTTGATGTATTAAGAAACGAGAAGAGCATGCATACATACGTGTCAATCATACCAAACTTCGCCACGCGTGAACATAGAGTCGTTTCACCATGAACACGTGGAATGCGTTAGTGACTGTTCATAATTCATAATCTCTCTATATACTCTTTACGCATTCTCTGCAACTTTCCATCTATCAATCTATCTTCATTTTCTAACTCATTACCTTTTCAACTTTTTTTTTCTTCATTTTTTTATTCTCTATTTTCTATTAATTAAAAAAAGTAATTTTATATTAATTAAAAAAAGTAATTTTATATTAATTAAAAAATATATATATAAAAAATAAAGTTCATTTTGAATAAGTTAAATTTATAATATTTTTTTACGTATATGGATATATTTCCCTCTCAAGTTAAAATAATTTTTCATGATAATTCTTTTTATCGAATAATTGAATGCAAAATTAGATATATATATTAGTTATTCTAACTAGTTCAATGAATAAAAATATCTTGAATATTCAATTTTTTTCATAAATAAAAAAATATATAAATTGTGAAATGAAGTCAACAAATGGTTTGAATGGCCGACCATAATGCTTTCAGAATGTTGTGTTATTTATTGAGAATTTGGTAGATAAGATGTATGTCAAATCTCAACTTACGTATATTCTTTATTAAAATTTTCCATAAAATTTTAAAAGAAGAAAATAATTAAATTATAAACTAAAATTACTTATACAAAAAATTTAAAATAATTATATAAGAAATTCTAAAAATTAACTTATAAAAAACTAATTTTAATTTAAAAAAAATATATATTTGAGAAACTTCCATAAACTTATCTTAACAAACATAAGTAGCAAAACACAGATAAAAACTGCAACTACATTTTTTTCACTTATCCTCTCTAATTTATCTGCTTTCTAACATAAGAACAACAATCTAAGCAAATCCAGAACCACTTAGAATATTCTTTTGCTACCTTTTATTTTGTTTTTTTCTTCTCACCTGGTGTGTCTCATTTGATTTCAAGCTTATATTTAAAATTTAAATAAAGTAAATATAAATTGGTAAAGATAAACTGTGTGAAACAAAGAAGTAGTTGATCCTATTATTGAGTGGTTCACCCATTTACACTGATATTTAATGATATACGTACTTGTATGGATAACCTTTTTCAAAAGATTTAAATAGTTTATATATATATATATATATATATATATATATATATATATATATATATATATATATATATATTAGTTACAACACCAGATAATATTTTAATATACTTTTCAAATTTCATGTATCTCTTAAATAAGAAATATAAAAATAGAATTGAAGTAGATAATTCTTTGGATAAGATAATTTATTTATAATATATTTTAGTAATTAATTATTTTGATAAATATAAATTAATTTATTTTTTAAATAACTTTCAAACAAATTTTACAGAAATCATGTCAAATTTAATCTAAATAGTAATTTCAGGTTATAGAAAATAATTATAAATATCTAATTTATTTTAAAACTAATTCAGAAATTTAAATTTTATTAATATATTATAATTCAACCTATTTTTAATTTATTTAATTTTTTTAATATATATATATATATATATATATCAGATGATCAGTCAATAAATATTTAATTATATAAATATTTATAAATTAAAATCGATTGATTAGTCAATAAAAAACTAAAAAAAATTATATATATTTAATTATAAATTATTTTTAATTTATTCTAATAAACCTTATAATATAAGATAATAGGTCAAATAATTTACAATTTTATAATTATTTTATTTTATTTTTTATTCTATTATAAAATTTAAGCATAAATATTTACATATCAGACGTTTACTTAAAGAATTTATCCAAAGATACTTTTCGTTAAAAAAAGTAATTGTAATTATAAAATATATTACAAACAAAATAAATAATTAATTAAGACAAAAAAAAATGTTTTTTCCGAAACATGAGGAATATGCGTGTGGAAGCATATGTTTTGGCTGATATAACTATGGTTCATGATTGTCTGCTATTGTTAGATATTATTTTATCTGAGGTTTTGGAAAGGAATTTAATTAGAATATTACTAGTAATATAAGGTTTTTTATATTATCATCTATTATTAATATTTTAATTAAATTCTTTTTCAAAATTTTACATAAACATCAAATGATACACATACATTCAAATTTTTTTAAAACATTCCTTCAACACCTTTCAAAATATTTTTTTAACATTTATTTAATAAAATTCTTATTAGAAAAATACTTTTAATAAAAAAAAATTAAAATATTGATATATAATAGGTGTTGGAAAATTTTAAAATATCTGTTTATCTTTTGTGTTTCTATAATACTGAATGAAATTGAAATCAAATATTTTAAGTTTATAAGGACATGTTTTAAAAGTTTTAAATAATATGGTTTAATTAATAAGAAATAATAATTTAGTTTAGTTTAAACTTTTTAAAAATATAAAAATAAAAAATTAAATATTTTATTTTATATTATTCTATAAATTTTTATTTATCTGAATTCTTTTTAAAGTTTCTATTTTTCTCGAGTTTTCTAACTCTCCTTTTTTTCATTTCAAATAAAATACATTAGATTTTATCAATAATAGATTATTATTACTTTATCAGAATTTTAATTTTGATAATTTTTTTTTTAATCACATGAGGTATCTATTTAAAAAAAAGGAATATTTAGTAATTTAGGATAAAATTATGTAAGATCAATTTGAATTATCTCTAAATATCCGAACTCTTTCTTGTAAAAGTTGTGTTTAATTAGGGAGTAATATTTTTACACATGAAAAAGAAAAAGAAAAAGAATTCAATTATTAATTGTATGATCAAAATTTTTTTTATAATGATAAATGTTTGTTAATTCTTATCTCGATTATCTTAATATTTATTAGAATAATATTTTCTATAATAAAGATAGAAATATTGGAGGAAAACTATCATTTAGTTTGCATAATACGATTCATATTATATATGATTTAAAAAATGATTTTTGAAATTAAAATTATTAGTTGAACTAATTAAGTTATTTTTGTTTAGAAAATTAAAAATGATGAAATTGTGAATTTAGTTGCATGAATTGATAATTGAAATTTACACTAATTTTATTATAATAAATGAATTATTGTTAAAAATGAGATTATTAGAATAAAAATTGATTATAAGTTTAATTCATTTTTTAAATCAAATTAAGAGATAAAATTTATTTTTCATTTATATATTATAATTAGATTTTAATTTTAATTAATATTGAATAATTCAATTATTATTAAATTAAAATAATTATTTAAGAATAGTTTTTTTTAATATTTTAGAAATAGATAAAATTTTGCATTGAATTAAGTTATATTAAAAATTTGAAGTTTTTTTATCAAAGGGATACAAAGTTGTGAATTTGGTAAAACTTGCAAAAAAAATTTATCTCATTTTAAGCATTTGACCTGAGTAGTTAGAATTAGAGTAAGGTATAACATAAAAAAATTGAATTAATTTTAATTCTTAATTACTTAACTAACCAATAATTGTTTAAGCAAAATATAAGCTAAGAGATTTGCTCTATTTCTAATAACATAATTTTCAATGCTTGTTTTAAACTCTTTAAAAATAAATTAATTGAATTGTATTTATAAGAATATCACTCAAATGATAATATGGTTGCACAAACGATATTTTTTATTAAAAAATTAGTTGAGTGTCTTAATTAAAACTATATGCATTCATTTTTATATTATTTAATTAAATAAATATGATAAATTGATATATGTTAAAAGAGTTATGAAGTGAGAATTGTATGTATTGATTATGATTTGATGTTAGAAATAATACAAATTAGTAAAATATTAATAAATTATGATAAGTAATTTGTGTATTTAAGTTAAAAATTCAATAAAATATTTAAATTTTATTAATAATTTAAATCATATTAAAGAATGCATTAAGTAATCATATTATTTAATAAAATATTTAAATTTTATTATTAAATCATATAAATAAATATAAAGTGAGAAACTAATATAAATTTTTTATATTTAGTTTTGGGAAATAATTTTATATCTAAATAAATATATAAAAATTACTTTATTATATGAAAATTATCAAAATAATAGTAGTTCATTCGATAATATTTGATAATTAATATCGTTGTGATATCTTATTATAGTTAATTTTTAGAATATAATATCTATTCATCTGAATTTAGAAGGTAATATATGATATTTCAAAAAATAATATAAAATATTGTTATATATATTTGATTAAAATATCTATTCATCTGAATTTAGAAGTTAATACATGTTATTTTAAAAATAATATAAAATATTATTATATATATATTTGATTTATACGAATGTATAGAATTAAAGTAATTTGTTTGGATATAATTTAACCCTTTTAAATAATTTGAATTTAATGGTTAACTTTTTTTTTAATTATAATAAGTATTTATAACACAAATAACAAATAAACCTATATTTGTGGACCATCTTTAGAAATAGTTTAATGTCCAAATAAATAGGACTTATATATATATATATATATATATATATATTATTTACTTTAAATTGTTTTGAAAATCCATATATTTGAAAATTAATTATATTATAACTGGAACATATTTTGAAATAATTAAATTACTTATTTAAATATACAAATGAATTATTTATTATAATTAAGTAATAATTTCTCATGTACTTATGAAGTTAATAGAAAAAATCTAATAAATATAAAAATGTATATATATATATATATCAATAAAAATAATTTAAGTGGATTTAAATAATGTATTTGCTATTAAAATTGTTCCAAATATTTTTTATGATTTTTTATATGAATTTCGCAAGATATATAAAAAAAATCACAGAAAAAATTATAAAATGTAAAAATTCTAATAGTGGTTTTTTTTAAACATTTTTTAAATATAAAAAATATAAAATATATTTTTTAAAATTCTTGTATCTTAATTTTTATATTTAATGTAGTTAAATTTTTGTTGTTAATAATAAACACACTTACCGTTCTCTTTAATGTAGAGAGAGTTATTTTGATACACTAAATTATTGTAAAATAATGAGAACATGCAGACTACTAAATTTATTTAAATAATTAAAATTAAAAGTAGCTATATGAAATTTATTAAGTAATTATATAATTTTTAATAATTTATATATATATATATATAAGAAAATAATCAAATATTTGAAATGAAAAACTCTTTTTTCCGATGTATATATACAGAGACCCTACGCTATTAAAATGTAATATTATTTTTTTTCTAAATAAAATATTAGAAATCATTTTAAAGTTACTATTATCATCTATGTGTTTACTTCTTAATAATTTTAATGCTATTATTATTTTAAAAGATTTAAATAATTTTAGTTTGTAAAAGGATAATTTTATTAACATATCTTATATTTATTTAAAATTAAAAATAATTTATTAACTTTAATGGATAAAAAATCAGAAATTAAATTTTATTAACAAATATTCTATTTTTCCAACATTATTATTATTCTTATCATTTGGTGATTTCGAGATATTCTTTGTTTCAAGTGCACAAATCAAGACACATATTTTATGTACATTTTAATAAAATAAATTAGATATTAAAAGCTCATCATTATTTTTTAAAGTTACAGTCTTGTAAGACAGTGTTATTATTCTTCTATTTTCAAGTATCTAAAAAAATATTTTCTTACTATTATTAATAAATTAATTAATTAACTCGAATTTAACTATAGGTTAAAAATATAATCAATAAATTTAGGAAACTGTTTATTAACATGTGAAAATGATACCTATTATTTAAAAATTGAAATCCTAAAATATATATATATATATATATATTTATATTGTTTAATATTTTTAAAAATATAAATATTTTTCTTAAAAAAATATATTTTTATCAAATTTTAATTATTATTAATAAATTTTAAGTTTAATTTATCTTGATAACAATTTGATTTAATAAAATAAAATTTATAATATTTTTTATATATTAATTTGGTTTCTAGATAATGTAAAATCTAAATTTTAGATTAAAAATTTATAAATAATTTAATAATAATTTTAATTTTTTTATTTTAATAAATGATTATTAATATTTTATATAATAATATATTTTAATGAATGAACCGAAATATACACAACTTTATAATCACTCGTATTAACATTCGGATTAACAGTACTATTTATCGAATTTTGACATCAATAACTATACACAATGACTAAGGAAAATACTTGGTGATGACACTATTGCTTTTTCCTATTTGATGTTAATTTTGTTTCCCCTGTTTTAAGGTGAAGGTTGAAAATGATTAAAAAAATGAGAGTGATGGTTATTGTCAAATATTAGGTTCTGAAAAGACAAAGAAAATAGTGTTAAAAAAAAGGGACATGTAGACTTTCCCAAACACCCAATGAAACTTTCTCTGAATATCAGATTGCACTTCACAACCCCACAAACAAATATTTGTGGCAAATATGAGACTCTGCTTATACACAACAACACTAATCAATTTCCTATTACTTTGATAACCTATCATCTCTAATCTTCGGTCAACACCACCACATTACTATTATTTAAAATTATAATAAAAAAAAAAAGAAAAAAAAAAAATTATAAATCTAGCTATTCCTCAAATCATATAAAAAAAATCATAATCTATTTTATTAATTTGATTCTAATACTATGTAAAAAGTAATTATAAACCTAACTCACCTTCAAAACCAATTCAAAATATAAAATCTTATTTATATATTATAATTCAGTTTTATTTTTAATTCATATAAAATTTTTTCAATACATAATCATCTTAATAACTTTATTTATTATTATTATTAACTTAGACAAAAACCAAAATACCCTTTCATCAATCAAATGTTTTAGCTTTATATGAATTTGACAAAATATCTCATATCAAACTGTCTCATTCTCTGCACTCTCTCTCCAGCTGTTACTAGAAGCAAATTGCATTTATTGCTCTTCTACACATTCTTTATATGCATGTCTCGATAGACCAACCCTCTGAGATTATCACTGGCCACACCAACATCACCAGTTTATTACCAAAACAAACAAAACAACGTTTGGCCCTATCAATTTCATTGCTGCATAATCACTTATCTATAACAACTCTTTCTGTGATGTCTACCAAACATAACATAACTCAATATAATTACTATATTGTTTCTCTTTATCATTACCAACAAAAATAATAATCTGTTATCAATAGTATTAATCATTTGGGACCATACATCAAACATTTTCATTTCAATCCTGGCTAGTACTTTAACTGTGGTGATGAACCTACCTGCACAGTTTAAAAAATGCTGACATAAATTTTCAGTTGCAGAATGTGTAGTTAATTAATTTTTTATGGGTCAGGTCTGACATGGACCCTTATCAATGTCATTATTGTAATACTTACTGTATGAGCATAGCTTTATTTTATTTTGAAACTGAAGCTGAGATTAATCAGTTTTTATTCCAAGAAATGCGTTTTACAGTGCCATATTTATAGTAAAAAAGTTAGATGCTTATAATATTTTTAATCAAAAGGGACACATTTGTTCTATACTTGTTAAAAACAATATAAATTATTGTTTATTTTTTCTTTGGAACAGTTAAGAAAGAAAAGAAAAAGTCCAAGGTAGTAAAAACTGTGAGTTGGCAGCAATTAATTCCCAGAACAAATAACAAACAAGGGAAGAAAATCTGATAAAGAAAAGAAGAATCATGGTAGTAAAAGCATTCCATAAAACTGAGATTAGATAAGCGAAACGTAAACACATGTACAAAGATGAGAATGAGAAAGAAAGATTGAGAATGTTTATTTAGAGAAATTAGATGATTCAGAAATTTGAGAACATAAACCGTGTGAGTCAATGCTTCTTGTTTATGAGCATGTGGAAAAGATGAGGCTCTTATCAGTAATTGCCCAAAAGCAAGAGTAAACTAAACTAAACCCTACCAACCCCACCACTAACTTTCAATTTTCCATAATCCTTCACTTTCTCTTAAGCACACACGCAAACTAAACTTGGTTTGGGTTCAATTTTTTTATGCACACGATTCGTGGCTTTTCGTGTTTTCTCTCAACCTCTTTTTGTTGCACGATAACTTCTCACATAAGAGAACCTTTTCTTTCTTTTCTTTCTTTTTCTTTCTTTTCTTTCCCTTAATCTCTTGCAATTTAATCGAATAAAATAATGAAACCCATATTTCGTGTGCATCTTCGTTTCTTCAAATAAAACCTACAAGCTGGGAGGGTCGTTTTCCCAGAGTTGAATCTTCTTATTTTACTCAAAATTTGGATTCCTTAATTTTCTTTAATACTCCGTCATCGATCTTGAAAGTTACTTATTGGATATTATTATTAACATATTATATTTATTACTATCAGATAAATCGTATTTATTACTATTAAAAACTAACAGATTTAATTTTCCTTCTTTCTATTTTCTCAATTAAATTATTTCACACTCAAAAAATATATATACCACACTCAATTTCTTAATGTTGAACTAGTTTCAGCAATTGGGTGATCTTCAATTTTTCTTCAAGAATGCTTCTCTGAGACTTCGAATACGCATGCGATGATGGATCTAGAAGGTGGAACTCGTCGGTACTCTGTTAAGGTGAGAGAACCAACCAAACATGTTCTGAAACCAGCAATGTTTCAATTTCGATGCAAACAACGTTGTTGTTGGTGGTGTTGGTGTTGTGGTTTTTATTGTTGTTGTCTGAGAATGCAGAATTTTTGTTTTTTTTTTTTTTTTTTTTACAGAGAGAGTCGTGGAGAACGGTTCTGACTCTAGCGTACCAGAGTCTGGGTGTGGTGTACGGTGATTTGAGCATTTCGCCGTTGTACGTTTTCAGAAGCACTTTTGCGGAGGACATTAAGCACACGGAGAGCAACGACGAGGTTTTCGGCGTTTTGTCGCTGGTGTTTTGGACCATAACGCTGATTCCTTTGGTTAAGTACGTGTTTGTTGTGCTCAAAGCTGATGATAACGGCGAGGGAGGCACGTTCGCGTTGTACTCGTTACTGTGCCGCCACGCGCGGGTGAGTTCGCTGCCGAATTGCCAGGTCGCCGACGAGGAGTTGACGGAGTATAAGAAGGATTCGCGCGGCGCGGCTCCCGAGAGGAGCTTCGCGTCGCGGCTCAAAAGCACGTTCGAGAAGCGCAAGGTTCTGCAGAGGGTTTTGCTCGTTCTGGCTCTGATTGGGACTTGCATGGTCATTGGGGATGGCATCCTCACTCCTGCTATTTCTGGTGAGGTCAATGATTGTGTTATTGTTTTGTAGAAGCAATCCTTTGTGTGTGCTTCTCTTGTGTTTTTCGATTAGTATTCAAGTTTCATCTCGATATTTTACATAAATGTTTACATTGAAGGTCAATATAGTTTCTCGAAATGAAACTCTGATTCTGATTGGAGAACAGAACTAGAAGCACTCGAAGAACTGGGTGTAAGTTTTGTCCTTTGAATTTGGAGAAAACTTAGATGCAGTTTTTTTGTGTGTTTTTGGTGTGGTTCTTATGTTAGAATGGAAGTTTCATCTTGATAATTCGCGTAATATATGTTTAAATTAAAGGTGAGCATAGGTCTTCCAGGTGAAACTTTGATTCTGATTGGTGAACAGTAGTGCAAGTATACTGCATGTGAGTTTTGTTCTTTGACTTTAGGGGTTTTGTTGAGGAACTGAGTTGGACTGTTTGGATGAGTGTTTGCAGTTTTCTCGGCTGTTTCTGGATTGGAGCTTTCAATGTCCAAGAAGACGCACGCATGTGAGTTCAGCTTGATTTTTTTTGTGTATCTTTAGAAGTTGGATACTGGTCATACTTGGAAACTTTATGCATCATTTTGTTGCCTGTTGATCTAAAGGAGATTCCTGTTGACCTGAACATGTTTTATTCCATGAAAAAAAGTTCTGTTTTCTCCAATAATCTTACATCACTAGAAGTTTATCTCTTCAGTTGTGTATGCTATATTTTCTCAGCTTTGTGGGTGTTTCTTAGTAGTTTATCTCAATACTCGCCTTGTGAGGAACTGTGCATAAAGGACATATGTTGTTGCATTTGTCTGTGCACATCCTGAGTAACATGTGAAGACCAGCAATCACAGAGAATGCTTCAGGGATTGTATTTAACATGTAACTTCAGCAACCTGTTTGATAAATTGGGTGGACTGCGAAATACTGCGCTGCATCTTCTGAATTTGATACTTCCCATATTGGTCTCACTCAATTGTGGTTTTCATTGAAACTTGGGTTACGTGTTTACTCATAAAATTTCATTTCAACAGAGTTTTTTTAGGGATCCTAAGATCAGTTCAGCATCATTAACCTAACTCTAGAGCAGTAACCTGCTATACTGTGGCTACCGTGAAAGACAGTTCTTTCAATGCGACAGGAGGCGGGATTAATCATCAGTTATTGTTAATATTATGAGTGGATACAAATCTGTAACTAACCTATTCTTGTGCTTTTGCTGATTCAGCACTGAGTGGTTTCTTATCCTATCTGTTTAAGCTTTAACATAAAGAGTGATTATATGATATAACTATTTTTACAGCTTTTTCTTCAGAGGCTATTATTTTTAGCTTTACAGAAAATTACTATTTTTTCAAAATATTTCTTAATTATTATAATTTTCATAATTGCATATTTTTAATTAAAAATATTTAATAAATCCCAAACAAATAGTCCCTTTATCTGATGAGGGGGAATTGCTTTTCTCTTATAGCTGTTTTCAAGTGACAGGACATCTTTAAACTTGGATGTCCATTATCAACTTTTATTATATTTTTTTGACAAATTAGAGTTTGGTTCCAGAGAATTGGGGAATAATTGACAAAGAAAATAGTTGCTGGTCCAATATGCTTTAATTTTTGTTTTCCCATATCGGTTTTGCACTTTTTACTTTCACTTAAATTTTGATATCACTCTTCTGTACTATCTGAGAAATGTGGAACATTCCTTGCTGATATGAAGTTTTAAACATGATGCCTGGCAGATGTTGAAGTTCCAGCTTCATGCATCATATTGATAGGCTTGTTTGCTCTTCAACATTATGGCACGCACAGAGTTGGCTTCTTGTTTGCTCCTGTAATTATCGTGTGGCTTTTCTGCATTAGTACCATTGGAATATACAATATATTTTACTGGAATCCACATGTATACAAAGCGCTCTCTCCATATTACGCTTTCCATCTCTTAAGGAAAACTCAGAAAGGAGGTTGGATGGCCCTTGGTGGAATTTTACTGTGCATCACAGGTTGGTCAGTCTACATGATAATTAACTTATATTTTATATCAATATGTTGTCTTGTCAATATTCATACCATTTCAATTGTACTTTTGCAGGATCAGAAGCCATGTTTGCTGATCTTGGGCACTTCAGCCAATTATCAATCAAGGTATGCTATTTTAAATTTAGTTTTATTCGCAGTAAGATAAGCTGATCTACCTAATATTATATACTGTAAACACGATACAGTAGTATATTTGGCAATGTGACATCTTGAAATTGTATTTCTGTTGGGTTTGTTATCTTGACTGGTTCAGTTAAAAAATTGTAATTTATGTTCCTTGACAAGTGCTAACATCTCTTCTCGCTATGATTAATTTACTAAAACATAGTATAACTCTTGTCAGTTTAGAAATGCTTATTTATTTACCACCTCTTTTGCAGATTGCTTTTACTTCTGTGGTTTATCCATCTTTAATTCTTGCGTATATGGGGCAAGCTGCTTATCTATCTAAACATCATGACATTGAGCAAGATTATCACTTTGGGTTTTACGTATCTGTACCAGGTAGGTGGTGTAACCCATTCTTTTTGAGGGAGAAAGTATATGATGGGGAATTGTCAGCTATTTGACCGTTTTCATTCTTTTGCTTTCCAGAGAAATTGAGATGGCCTGTTCTGGTTATAGCCATACTTGCTGCTGTTGTGGGAAGTCAGGCCATTATCACTGGAACATTCTCAATCATCAAGCAGTGCTCCGCATTAAGTTGTTTCCCAAGAGTTAAAGTGATTCATACATCATCAAAAATTCATGGGCAAATATATATCCCTGAGATCAATTGGCTATTGATGATGTTGTGTTTGGCCGTAACTATTTGTTTCAGAGACACAAAGCGACTGGGTAATGCCTCAGGTACGACACTGATTGCTATTTATGTGTAGATTAATTCTGCAGCAATATAATATGGAATAGAAGCATCAAGAGCTTGCATTTTTAAGAATATGCAATCATAGTTTTTTCTGGGGAAGAATGCAACTCAAAAGTTTAACTTTGCTAAATTTCAAGTAGCTTGGCTTTGCATATTAAGTAGACATTTGGTTCTCTTTTTGAGTTGGGATCATAACTAGGGAGGGGGAGGGGAGTTTTAAGATAATTGGTATGTACTTTTTTCTGAGAAGAATATGACACTTTACTTTGCACAACAGGTTTGGCAGTTATCACAGTGATGCTGGTGACCACCTGTTTGATGTCACTGGTTATTGTGCTATGCTGGCGCCAGAATGTCCTCCTTGCACTTGGATTTGTTTTCATATTTGGCACCATTGAGGCTCTTTTCTTCTCTGCTTCTCTTATCAAGTTCCTGCAAGGAGCATGGGTGCCTATAGCATTGGCACTTGTATTTCTGACTTTCATGTATGTTTGGCACTATGGCACACTCAAAAAGTATGAATTTGATGTTCAAAACAAGGTTTCCATCAACTGGCTTCTCGGCCTAGGTCCCAGCATAGGTATAGTTCGAGTGCGTGGGGTTGGCCTTATACACACCGAGCTAGTTTCTGGAATTCCAGTAATCTTCTCCCACTTTGTAACCAACCTCCCAGCCTTCCATCAGGTCCTAGTTTTCCTCTGCATCAAACATGTGCCAGTTCCACATGTTAGATCTGATGAAAGGTTTCTAGTTGGTCGCGTTGGTCCAAAAGAGTTCAGACTCTACCGGTGCATAGTGCGATATGGATACCGTGATGTCCACAAAGATGATGTTGAGTTTGAGAATGATCTTTTGTGCAGCATAGCAGAGTTCATTCGCACAGAGAAAACTGGATTGAACTCTTCAAATGATGAGCCCGGAAAGGATGACAGAATGGCAGTTGTTGGAACATGTTCTACACATTCCCTTTTGATGAGTGAGGATAATGTAGATAATGTAGATAATGTTGAGAATTTAGACAAGCCAGGGCCATCAGAACTGAAGGAGATAAAGTCACCCAAGGTGATCCAGCAGCAGAAGAAAAGGGTAAGGTTTTTGGTACCAGAGAGTCCAAAGATTGACATAGGTGCAATGGAAGAGTTGGAGGAGGTGATGGAAGCAAGGGAGGCTGGGGTAGCTTACATTATAGGACAGACACACATGAGAGCAAAACCAGGTTCTAGCATGGTGAAGAAAATAGCCATTAATTTAGTGTATGAATTCCTAAGAAGAAACAGCAGGGCACCCTCCTTTGTCACTGGTGTGCCTCATGCATCATCTCTGGAAGTTGGGATGATGTATCAAGTTTAATTTTTGGTTTCACATAGGATAGAGCTATCATGTACATATTGCATCTTATAGATGATAGTCAAAACCCACAAACCCATCAGGTGGTCAAGGAAACATAGTATAAAAGTTTTGCTCCTTTTTGCTCCAAATATTTTCTCTTATTCCTATGACATCTTTATATGTTTTTCCCAAGTTTTGGTGAATGATGGGGAAAATTAAATTCAGTAGCAAACCTCAGTCATCAAGATATTAAAAATAAGAGAAATTAAATTTTTATCTTCTTTAGAATAAACATCATAAACTTTAATTTTATTATCCTTAAACTTTCCTCTGAGTAAAACTAATAAATGATTGAAGTTTAAAATAAATGAATTATTGATAATTTTTCTTGGGTAGCAGTTTAATCTTAATTTAATAATTAATACAGGAGATTATTTATGGAAATTAAATTGCAAGCATTAACTGAGAAGAAATTGAAATTAAGTTGTTTATACATAAAAAGAAATAAAAAATAAGAATCAGTTAAGAGAAATATTAAATTTAAGATGTTTATTTGTTAACTTCTTCCCACTAGCAATAATAATAAAAAATGGAGCTTGTAAGTGTTTGGCGAAGTGAGAGTAACTTGTAAATGCAAGTGAATGTAAATAGATGTTATTTTTCTCTCTGGAATGAAAGTTGAAAGAAATATTATGAAGAAGGATGAAGTTAGAGATGAAATTGGTGATGTTAATTTTGGTGATTTGAGTTGTCACAGACATCATTGTTCATGAAAAACATTAGACAGAGACATAATAACTGGGTCATGTTTTAGACCAGCAATTGGTCACGGGCTACAAAATCATTATGTGGCTAAGTCCAAGCTGGGCAATTGACAAGAGTGAACACTCAAATCCAACACCTAACACAAATAATTCTTTTTAAGCTTCATTAAGAAATTATAAAACAAAAATGAAAAAAATAAGTTAAAACCAGCTATAAATGTGTTTTATGATTAAACAAAATTGAAAAATAAACCAATTTGATAAGCCAATTGTCATTCAAAAGAGCCAGAATCTGTAAAATCATAGAGCAGAAAGGTGGAATTAAAATAGAGATGAAACTAAGATTAGTATTTAGTAGAAGTTTAGTATCAAAAGTGATGTATTTTTGTAATAGAAAAATAGATAAATGAGAAATAGTGAAGTATGGAGGTTAGGGCATCCCATAGTTTAAGCCGGGGTGGATGTATATTGGTGTCGCCCTTTAGATAATTTTTTAAAATTTATGTATTTTATAAAGAATTATATTTTTTTACAAATATATTTATATTATTTTTTATCTATTAACTTTTTTAAAAATAATATTTATTTTTAAGATAATCAAACGATTATTTTTCTATGGTTGAAAATGTGATTTCAATTTTTACGTGAATAGATACTTTTAACATAACTAAGATTTATTAATTTTAAATAAATAATTTTTTTTCTATTTTTTTCTTTTATTCTAGTGGAATTTTTATCATTATTATAACATCATCAAAATTAATAATAATTTTCCAATTATAAATTTATGGGAAGGTGTATCACTAAATAATATATAAGAAAATACAAATTAAAGAATGAGTTTTATTAAATATGAATTTCACATGAATTAGATTAAATAAGTGTAAAATGCATATTTAAGAGGAAAAATGAATTAGATTAAATAAGTGTTAAAAGTATATTTAAGAGGAAAAATAAGAAAGTGAAGAAAATGAATGAATTATTTTCGATACAAGTAAGAAATGTTGAAAGAAGAAATAAAGATAAAAATAGAAAAATTATGGAGAATCATTATTTGATTCAACACATCAAGATAAGACTTAATAGAAAAGAAAATTCACTCTCTTAAAACTTAATACTCTCAAATTATATTCAAAAAGTAGTGTCATCTTTATTCAACATGTTTTCCATGTCATGTATTCCTTTCACACTTCCTTCACTTGTTTCATGTCTTGTCTTGCTTTATTCTTCCTTTTGGTCGCAATATGTGTCTTCTTTATAAGATGGATCGTGACCCAGTTTCAATCAAAGTGTGTTAAGGATCAAGGTCTTAAAATCCGATCTAAACTCAATTATAAGCTCAAAACAAAGAAAGCAAAACTACATCCAATGGAATGTAAAGAAATACAAAAGATGATGTTAATCCCTTTATGCACTTATCATTCTCTTCAAGTTGGAGAGAATTCATCTATAAATTTTGAGTCTTTATTATAATATTAGAATGAGTTATTGGAACTTTAACGTAAAAATCTTCTTCAAGGATCAAACATAAATCTATAAAGAATCAGAAGAAACATAAAATCAATCAAATAAAAATACATAATAATTATTGTTAACAAAAGACCTAAGGTAAATATTATTCTAAGATAAATACTCCTAAAAAATATGTTTGGATTTACAATCATGAGTTTGATAATTTGGTATGGTTTATTTGTAAGTTTTGTTTTGATTTTTCTAAGAAGGCTAATGAAAGGGTTTTTTTTTTTTTTCTCTTAGTGTATTTTTCTTTGTATTCTTTTGAATTTCTCATTTCTTACTCATCGCTTCCTATCTTCTCTTTTACTTCTCCTTCTTCTTTCTTTCCTTTCTTTAAATCTTTCTTCTTTTTCTTAAAACTTTTTTTGAGAAAGCATAACATTCTTAATTTTCTTAAATAAGATGAAAAGATCTTGTAACATTATCACTCCTTACTTGGATGCTATTTTTTTAAATTTTTTCCACTTTCTTCTAAGTTTCATTTTATATTGATTTTTTTTTACTTCCTCAGGAGAAAGAGATTTTAATGTAATCTTATATTGATGAAAATTAAAAAAAAAATCATATTGGTAAGACCATTGTGAATTATTTGTCTATCAATCTACTAAGGTCTTTCAAGTAAAAGATGAATAGTTTTCATGAGTACAACATCACTATATTATTTGATAGAAAAAAAATATGAGGACTTATTTATTTATTATTATTATTTTACCTTCCTCACTCAATCATTGAAGCTTATATGATTTAGCATAAGGAATGACAGGTAAATCAAGTTTTTCTATCATTCTTGTCCTTACCATATTAATACAACTTCCTCCATCTATTATCACATAACACAATTTGTTGTTGATAGGACATCATGTGTGAAAAATATTTTCTTGCTAATAATTGTCAAAGTCTTTTCAAACTTGACCAAATATTTTCCTTACCATCAACAAATTATTTTCACATGGTACTTCATATTCATGGTCACTTGATGAAGGCGATGAATGAGAAGAACTCGTATCAAAATTAATTAGAGAATTATGTTGACTAGTGTCCCCCCTTTTAATGCCATAATTGTCTTGTTAAGGCCTTAAACACTAAATTGATGCACTAGTGCAAAAATTGGTTTGGTCAAGTTTCCTTTTTGGCATGATTAGTGACAATTATGGTAAGGTTAGTAATAACACTAGTAAGGTCAGACTTAACAATGAAAATAATAACATAATAGCAATCTTTATTTTGATAGATATGTAAATTAAATTTGACCTAACTAAACCTTTCAAAATTCAACCAAAACTCTGAACACCACATGATGTGAGTCCAATTATGAATTGATTGGAAGGTGTATTATTAAATGATTCTTAAAGAAATGTAAACCCAAGAATGATTATCATTGGATACGAATTTAACTTAAGTTGAATTAAATAAGTGTGAAAGTTCACATTCAAGAGCAAAGAGGAAAAAGAGATGAAGATGAATGAATCATGTTCTATGTAAGTGAAGTAAGAAATATCAAAAGAAGAAGTAAAGAGAAAATTGAAAGAACTTATGAAAGAGGTAGAGGTTGACACACCACTTGCAAGAACTCCAAGATAAATGATGGAAAGTTGTCACTTGATTCAACACATCAAGATAAAATTTAATAAAAGAGAATTCACCATCTCAAAACTCAATACTATCAAATTATATTCACAATCCAAAAATGACATCTTTATTTAATACATTTTTCATGTCATGCACTTCTTCCATACTTGTTACACATGTGTTATATCTTGCTTTACTTTGTTCTTTCTTTTGGTTACACCACGAATCTTCTTTTTAGGATAGATTGTGATCCAATTCCAATCAAAATATATTAGTGATTAAGGTAAAATAAAAATTAGAATAAATTAATCTCTTTATACACTCATTATATTTTATAATTATTTAATATAATATTAACTTTTTAGAGAATTATAAATATATATATATATATATATAATTATTAAAAATAGTTAACAAGTTTTTTGAAAAAAAAAAATATGAATAAATATTTACACTAATAATACATTATAAACTTCTAATATACAAGAATTTAGATTTTAGGTAGATTATTAGTTGGTAACATTGATGATTATGAATTTAATTATATGTAATTATAAAATTTAATTAATAATTTAACTTTAAATTTAAAGACTAAAAAATTTAATTTTAAATTAAAAAATAAAAGAGAATTAAATATATATATATATAATTAACTCATTAACTTATTAGAAATTTAAGAAAGTATAATTATTTTTAATAATTTAACATAATTTTTATTTTAAATTATGTATTTAAATATAAATTCAATTAAATTCTATGAATAATAATTTAGAACTATTTAGAGAATGAAGTCTTGTGAAATAAAATATTCAACATCTATTAAGTTATAGTTGATCTTAAAGATGTAATAATTTTTATTAATTATTTAACATAATTTTAATGTATGTATCTCTTATTTTTATTATATTTTTCTAAAATTCATTTTATTATAAATTAATCTTATTTATAATATTACGAATCTCAATCCAATAATTTTTTTTTATATAAAAAACAAACACAATTCATATGAATCTAACCACACTTTATAAATAATAAAGTTATGTGAAACAAAATATGTAACCTAAATGTGTTTATTAGATTGAGTATGTGATGAAATATCCAACTCAAACTAAAGAATTTAAATAAAATAATTTATTTTAATTTTTTTTCTCAAATATTTCAATTCAATTTTATTGATGTTAACTTTCATTTCAAGTAGTTGTTGATAATGAATGTAATAGTATAACAAATAAATTATCTAAAAATTATTTGTTTCATTTATTATTTTAAATAATTTTTTTTAATTTTATATTATTTAATAAATTGAATTTTATATTACCTTTTATCTTTTTAATTAAGTTATTATAATAAATTCAAAATTATTTAAAAATATCTAAAAAAATGTTTAAAAATTAAAATATTTTTAAAAATCATGACGTAGTTCTCAATCTATTCTAACCCACTTAAAGTGGATTGAGATAGATTTTGTTTAACATAAAAGTTATAAAAATCCATCTCAACTTTACCCTAATTTTTTTTTATTAAATTTGATAATAAATTTAATTAAATCCGACCAAACGCATTTCATGTATACTCTATTTAATTATTATATTTTCAGAATTTATATTAATTATAAGTAAATAAATAAAAGAAAAAAAAAAGAGAAAGGCTATTTATTACTTTTTAAAAGAGAAGTTTAAAGGATAAAGCCATTACATTACCACACTAAGGAATACATGCCATAAAGACGGTTTGATACAGCCACGCAGACACGTGTTAATTCTACCTAGATAGGTCCCCTCACACGTGCGACTCCCTCCTCACTCAATCACACAATTTTGACACGTGTTCATTTGTAAATAAAAAAATATTTAGACACTTAATATTTATATTATTAATTTAATCTATCATATTTATATTCAATATTAAATACATATAAGTTGAGTTTATCCCAATATAAATAAATGGAATATATTTCGAAATAAATCAACACTATTAATCAATAAATCGAGTATATTTTGAAATAAATTAAGACTATTAATCAATAAATGAATTGAATATATCTAGATATAATTAATAATAATAAAACTTAAAACATATTTAAATATAGTTAAGAGGATTAACGATTAAATATAATTATTAACACCTAAATATCCAATCAACAAAGGTTCAATATTAAATGTGTAGTCAATATAATAAATTTATTTAAATAATAATATAAATAAAAATAATAAATAAAAAATAAGATAATTCTAATTTTATGTACATTAATTATTATTAATTGCTATTCAACTTATCTTTTACTTTAACTTGAAAATATATTTGTAAATATCTACCGAATATGACAGAAAATAAAATGTATTTAATAAATTTTTTTATATATTTAATATAAATATATTGTATTTAACATATTATATATATATATATTATATGAATAATTTTGGAAAAAGTTATATTCATTTATAATTATTATTTATAAATTTTTTACTGTTTAGGATGCGAAAAATGGTAAGAGTTTATCATCTTTCTTATGCCTTTTCTCTTTGAAAATTTGCTTCAACAAGTTACATAATGATGTGATGTGATGTTAAATTCAACCATATCTTCTTCTTTAATTATAAAAATAAGTTACTTCTTAAACCAATCAATTAAATAAGGTGGGGTCAAAGCAATTTTTCAAAATGAAAAACAAAAAAAAATTGAGAAACGATAAATTTATTGAAATTAGAATTAAATAGAGGAGAGAAAATAGAGTTAAATAATTTGCATAAAATTAAAAATTGAAATGGTTTTGTCATCCATATAAAAAAAAAGGGTTTATAATGTGAAAGTCAACTTGTATTTTAGAGGTAATTATTGTTTGAAAAGCATATGATTGAAGCGTGGTTCACTTGTGTCACCCACCAACCGAATTTACCTTTTAAGATTTAACTATTATATCTTTCAAATCTTAAAGAAACCAACCACCTTATTAGCCTTATACAATTAACTATTAATACTAATATTATGCTTTTAATTTTATTTTCAAAAAAATAGTTCTTTTTTCTAATTTAATCTATTATTAATTTTAGTATTAATTTAATTTTATTTATTTAATATTATTTTTTCATCAAAATTATTAAATTATCTAACGTCATCCTTAAAAATATAATCTAATACTAATATGACTATATTAGAAGATATGATATTAACATTACATTAGTTTTTTTCTTTATATATATATAATATTTATATCATAATATATTTTTTTACATGATAATATATATATTATATATATATTATAATTTTTATTAGATAATTTAATAATATTGATAAAAAAGTACTATTAAATTATATAAAAGTAAATAAATTTATTAAAAAAAATTATATCAATTATTTTAATTTACAATTAATATGTAAAAAATTAATATTATTTATCGAATATAATTTATATATCAATTATAATTTATATATCAATTAGATAATATGATATTAAAGTTTATATTTTATTTTTATTTTCTATTCTAATATATTTAAGAATAATTATTGCTTAATTTATAAAATATTATTTATATATAAATTAAATAATCTTACAAATAAAATATATTAAAATTAATAATTAAAATATATATAATAAATATTTTTTATTTGTATATCACACGATATATATTAAAATTATGAAGGATAAGAATATAAATGATAAAAATATAATTAATTTTATCTAAAATTTGAAAATAAGAATTAAATAAAAAAACTTGGCAGTTAAAAGGAAAGAAAACAAGTAATATTGGAAAAAAAAAATACTAGTATATATAGAACACATAAAATATCTCATGCTTCTTCTGGGAGTTAAAACTAAAAATATAATCAGAATAAATACTTGAAAAACCTCTGAAATAGTTAGTGTGTTTATTAAAAAGTAGTTTAAAGATAATTAATTTTATCTGAAAGTAAGAAAATCAGTTTTTACATAAAAATATTTTTAAAAAATTACACAATTTAAGCTGTTTCAAATATTTAATTTATTTTTGCTAAAAAAAGTTATTAATAATGTTCTGTGAGTTCATAATTAATCTTTTAGTGCATCAAATTTGAATATAAAACTTAATTTAAGATAATATTAATACCTAAATAAATATAATAATTCTGATAAATGTATAAACTTTAACAAATATTGGTCAAAATATAAAAAAAGTTATGAGATGTGATTTATATTCAAGAAACTTTATCTACTATTATTTTGATAAAGAAATCAATTATCGAATTAGTGTGTATCATCAAATATAATATATATGAATTTAACTTAAAACGTTTAAAATATATATTGTACCTTAAAAAAAAAATATTCATCTAAGATTAGTTATATTTATGGGTATTTGGATTATCATTAAAGAAAATTACAATAACATTTTAGTTCTTGAATTTTTTTTTTAATTTTATTTCATTGTTAAATATTTGTTGGGAAAATTTTACATTAATTAAAAATAAGATCGAATTATAGTATATAAGTGAGGTATAAACCTCACTTTTTAAACCGATTTTGAAAATGAGTTAGGCACCATAATCGATTTTGAAGGTGATTTAGATACTATAATCACTATTTTTTACATGGTATGCTTAATGATTTCCTAAACGCTACAAATGTAATGAATATGATTAAAGAGTGATTAACATAACAAAATAACTTTATCTTAACGGGAAGAAATACTCTCTTTTAATTTTATAGGTCTTTCACTTATCTCGTACAATATTATTATTTTTAATTATATTTTCTTAAATAATTTAGTAATTTCAATTAAAGAGATAATAGTAATTTATTTTTTAAATTAATATTAATATTAAATTATAAAAATAGAAAAAGTAAGACGAAAAAAATGTTTAACTTAAATTTTACTTAAATTATGTTACATCATGAAGTAGTTGTTAGATAATGTTATTAATTTATAAACACACATTTGCTTATCTTATCTGTATCCTTAGTTTTATAGAGAGAAAAATCATCTATCTAAATAATAGAAGAACAATAACACTTTTTATGGTTTTATATTCAATATTAGTGATTATTTAGCTGAAAATGAATATGATCTTTTGTGTTTCGTATTCGAATTTTCGAAAGGCCATTGAAAAAAATAAATTAAAAACTCTACATTAATGTTAATATAAAATAAATAAATATATGATAAAGATGGATGATTTTGACAATTAAATGTAATAGTTTAAATAGGTTAAAATTTATAATAATGATTAAGAGGACCAACACATGCTGCATAGTAAAGAGTATATCAAATGGACCAATGATACATAATCTTATCATATAAAATGCTGCATATTTTATTTTTTTAATAAACCAATCAATAACATGTAATTATACCTACATAATATAACTTATTTTTAGGATATTGCTAATTTTTAATTGCTAAATCACTTCTAAGACTATTTCTTCTGCTCATTAATTTACATTTCATGTTTCATGTTTAATATTTTAGAAAATAAAATAAAAATGTAGGTTGATAAACTTCACAAGCATTTACTCATATAAACCCATTTATTTGATAAATTATGTTTAATTTGAAATAGAAAAAAATGAAATTTCACTATCTGATTTACATTCAAGTTGAAATTATTTTGATATATTTTTAAAAATGAAAAAATTAAATAAAAAAAAGTTAAAAAAACTATAAAAAAACATATATTTTTTATTTTTATGGAGAAAAATAAAGGAAAAGAAGGGTAAAACGGTAACTTGGAGAGTTTGGAAAGGAAATGGATATCCATTGAATTGAAGTGCGGCAAAGTGCAGTGTAAAGCTTGCAATTCTAACATTGACATTGACGTCTATTCTAGCTACTCTACACACAAAACAAATGCATTTTTTATTTTTATTTTTATTTTTTATTTATTTTTTATTTTTTATTTATTTTCCATTCTAGAAAAACAAAATAAAAATAAAAAAAGAAAAATTCTATCCACTGAAGTTGTAGTTGTACAGTGACCCCTGCTATAAAATATTACCTCTTCGCAATCTCCTTCTCCTTCACTCTCAATAACTCACTTTCTCTCTCTCAACTTCTTCGCAACGCACCACCGTCTAATCCGTTTCCTTCGCCGCGTTTCTTTTTCTCTCAGATCACTCTCCCGCCGTTAACTCGCCGTCGAATCCTCACCCTCGCCGTTTCAAGGTCATCGATCCTCGCTGCTTAGCTTCCTTTTTCTACTTTTTTTTTTCTAGGTCTCTAATTTTAATTGATTTTATTTTCTGAACTCTTACCAATCCTGATCCTTTGCGTTTTAAATACTTTTATTTATTTATTTATGGACTCTTTTGCTTTTATTTTTATTTTGTTTGTTTTGTAATTACGAGTTGTTATTAATTAGCTTCTTCCAACTTTGATTTTTCAGTAGGAAATTGATTATTGAAGCATGAGAATGTGGTTATTGAATATTAATAGCCTAAATTTGCTAAAGGTGCGTAGATTAATATCTTTTTTTTTGTTAATACTATTTATTAATCTATTATTGTTAACTTTTGGTTGTTTTATAGATTATATTTTCTTTTATTTTTTAATATTTAGTTTTGGAAGTGATTTTTACTTAGTGTTTTACTTGATTTGAGTTTCTTCGGGTTCATCGGAATTTTTCAACCATAGGTGCCATGTGCGGTTTCCGTGTTTTTGATTTGTCTCTTTGTTTCTATTTTAAGACATGCTATTGTCCCCTACAGCATAAAGCATTTACCCTTCGGCTAAAAAGAATCTCGACCAATGTGTTTTGTTTTAGTTTTTTTTGGCCCGATGTGTATTATTATTTGATTCTAGTAGTTATCCAATTTCATCAAACACGATTAAAGGTCCTAGTTATCGTTGTTTTAGGTTTCGTCTAGTTCAAGCGTGTTTTGAATACATTTGAAATCTCAAAATTTGATAGAGTTATCCGTGTTGCTCGTTGGTTGTTGCTAACTGTACTGTCTCTGTTGTTTCAACTTTGGAGTCAATTTTCTGAAAATGGGTGCGTATTCAATTGTGTCTGCAACCTTTGGGGAATATAATTTGTGTGTATTGCTTTTACTGTTATAGTGTATTAACTGTGAAGGGTATGGCTATAGAATATTGATCGATCAGATTCATGATTCGAGATGGACATTTAAACAGTAATGTTACGTTATTGACAGAATTGAAAATTCCTGTTTACAAAACACTTCCTCTACCCGTTCTTGCCGTTGCAGAATTCTTAAACTAGACTCCAATAATTCTTTTCTAATTTCTAGTGTCAATAATGATGAGGGGCTACAATTATGTTTATATGGATGTGTGGCTTAGTTTGAATTTTCTGGAGATAATGTTCCCTTTTGGTACGTAGTGAAGTCAGTATGTTCCTCAATCTAGTGAAAAAAATTACATCATACATGGTTAAGTCTTTAATTTTGGACTGGCGTTCCAGGGTTTCAAATATGGTTATTTGTTCATTTGCTTTTACTTTTCTTTGGGCTTGGGGAGCCTAGAGGTAAATAAATGGTACTCCTGCTTAGTTATTTCTAATTGCTTGCGGAATAATAATGTTTGGTTTCAGCAATTCTAATGACCCTTTTAATGTTGTCCAAACTTTTTATCATAAGATCCATTTATTAGAGTTAGCATTCACCGATGAATTATTGTAAGGAATCTTCTGCTGTTTATTAGTCAATAATAGTACATAATCTGAACTGCCTTTATCATCAAGTCATCATAGCTCTGTGGAGAAAATCTTATTCGGTGTTATGTAGCCTGAAAATCTATGTTTTAAGTTTCGACTTATTGTTGTGGGTGTTAATGAATTGTCTATCAACTATTTTATTTATACAATTGAAAATTTTTTTTTGCTAATTGCCATTGTTCAAGAGCCTTTATAAACAAACCAAAGCTACCAAACGTGCCTGGAAAGGTTCACAAGTGAGAATAACAGTAGATAATTCTGCACAATTATCTGTTAATATTTTGTAGGATACCAATTAGAATATGTGTTTCTTCAAATCATTTATTTATTAACAAACTTTTGAGCGTGCGAATTGATAGGATTCAAGGCATTAAAGAAAAGTTTCCTTTTGGACCATTCATGGCATCAAGATCATATGCTAATTTACTAGACATAGCTGGAGGTTTACTCGATATTCCTCACACACCAAGAACTGATCCAAGGATTATGACAGTACCTGGAGTTATTTCTGACCTGGATGTTTCTGGTAGATATGATGGGGATTCCGATGTTAGTTCTTCTGGTTACCGGGAGCGGAAAATCCTTGTGGCAAACATGTTGCCATTGCAGGCTAAGAGAGATATAGACACTGGTAAATGGTGTTTCAGTTTGGATGAGGATTCAATTTTGTTACAATCAAAAGATGGTTTTTCTTCTGACACTGAGGTGATCTATGTGGGATGCCTCAAGGTTGAAATAGATGCCCATGAGCAGGAAGAAGTTGCTCAGAAATTATTGGAGGACTTTAATTGCATACCTACCTTTTTACCCCACGATCTCATGAAAAACTTTTATCTCGGCTTTTGCAAACAGCAGCTTTGGCCTCTGTTTCATTACATGCTACCTATGTTCCCTGATCATGGTGATCGGTTTGACCGCACGCTGTGGAAGGCTTATGTTTCTGCAAACAAAATATTTGCAGACAAGGTTATGGAAATAATCAATCCTGATGATGATTTTGTTTGGGTTCATGACTATCACTTGATGGTTTTGCCTACTTTCCTGAGGAAGCGTTATAATCGTGTTAAACTTGGATTCTTTCTTCACAGTCCTTTCCCTTCATCTGAAATTTACCGAACTTTGCCGGTAAGGGATGAAATTCTGAGGGGATTGTTGAATTCTGATTTAATTGGTTTCCATACATTTGATTATGCTCGCCACTTCCTCTCTTGTTGCAAAAGAATGCTAGGTCTTGACTATGAATCTAAACGAGGACATATAGGAGTTGATTACTTTGGCCGTACTATATTTATCAAAATTTTGCCTGTAGGCATTCATATGGGTAGGCTTGAATCTGTATTAAATCTCCAATCTACATCGGCTAAACTGAAAGAGATTCAGGAAGAGTTTAAGGGTAGGAAGGTGATTCTTGGTGTTGATGACATGGATATCTTTAAGGGCATCAGTCTGAAGCTTCTTGCTGTTGAGCAGTTGCTGGAGCAGAATCGAGATTTGAAGGGCAAATTTGTCCTAGTACAAATTGTGAATCCTGCTAGGAGTTCTAGCAAGGGTGTTCAGGAAGCAAAGAAGGAAACATATTTAATTGCCCAGAGGATTAATGATACTTATGGGTCAAACCATTATCGGCCAGTTATTCTTATTGACCGTCCTGTTCCTCGTTTTGAGAAGAGTGCCTATTATGCTGTAGCAGAATGTTGCATTGTCAATGCTGTGAGGGATGGTATGAACTTAGTCCCATACAAGTATATCGTCTGCAGACAAGGAACTGCACAGATGGATAAAGCTTTGAGTAGAAAAAGTGATTCTCCCCGTACGAGCACGCTTGTTGTCTCTGAGTTCATTGGTTGTTCTCCTTCTCTAAGTGGAGCAATCAGGGTCAATCCCTGGAACATTGATGCTGTGGCCGATGCTCTGTATTCAGCTGTTACTATGCATGACTCAGAGAAGCAATTGAGACATGAGAAACACTACAGGTACATCAGTTCTCATGACGTGGCATATTGGGCGCGCAGCTTTATGCAGGATTTGGAGAGAGCATGCAAAGATCATTACACCAAAAGGTGCTGGGGAATGGGTTTGGGCCTTGGGTTTAGAGTTGTTTCTCTTTCTCCTGGTTTTAGAAAATTGTCTGTTGATCACATTGTTTCAGCATACAGAAGAACTAGTAAAAGAGTCATATTTCTTGATTATGATGGTACTATTGTATCAAAATCTTCTATAAATAAAACCCCCAGCGCTGAAGTCATATCCGTGCTCAATGATATGTGTAACGATCCTAAAAATACCGTGTTCATTGTGAGTGGAAGGGGAAGAGATTCTTTAAGTGATTGGTTTACTTCATGCAAAATGATTGGACTTGCAGCCGAACATGGATACTTTCTAAGGTATTTATTGAAGTTTTAGAAAGATTTAGGTACCATTCTTTGCACACACACACCCTCCTCCCTCTTTCCCTCTCTCCTTTCCTTCCTCTCTGCTTGAACACACATACTTTGCCTGACTCTTCATTTTGTGGTTGCAGGTGGAATAAAGATTCTGAATGGGAAACTAGTCACTTGTCTCCTAATCTTGATTGGAAGAAGATTGTGGAACCTGTCATGCAATTGTATACGGAGGCAACTGATGGTTCTAATATTGAAACTAAGGAAAGTGCTTTGGTGTGGCATCATCAAGATGCGGACCCTGATTTTGGCTCTTGCCAGGCCAAAGAATTGTTAAATCATCTGGAAAGTGTCCTTGCCAATGAACCTGCAGTTGTCACCCGGGGCCAGCATATTGTTGAAGTCAAGCCACAGGTACAGTTCCATAGTTTTCTATATTCCCGCCAAGTTCATAAGCTTGATTGGACTGATCAAAGTCTTCCTCTATTCTCTGCAGGGGTTAAACAAGGGCTTGGTAGCGGAAAAGGTTCTTTCCACTATGGTTAATGGTGGTAATCCGCCAGATTTTTTGATGTGCGTGGGAGATGACATTTCTGATGAAGACATGTTTGAGAGCATATTAAGGACAGTTTCATGCCCATCATTACCAGTAGTTCCAGAGATATTTGCCTGCACTGTTGGTCAGAAACCCAGCAAGGCCAAATATTATCTTGATGATTCTGCTGATGTCATGAAGTTGCTTCAAGGCCTTGGTGCTTCATCTAAACCAAAGCCCAGGCATCTAGCACAATTCCAAGTTTCCTTTGAGAGCACGGTTTGAGTTATTGGTTCTTTTGCTTCTCTAGTTGGGAGGATTCCTCACATGTGAATAAGGGAATGTTAGGTTATTAATGTTACCCTGACATATGGTGGGACCGTGGTGTTGCAGATAGGATTCTTTGCCTCTAAACCTGTTTGCATGTCTTGTGGAAGCATTTATTTTTTATGTTCAGTATAGTGCAGTTCATAAATGAGCTGACAATTCTTCTCTCGTACATGGTTACATTAATTATTGTATTTGCTAGTGCCACCTATAGCTTTAGTTGTGCTTAGAACTGTAGACCATAATACACTTGTTTGCATGGAACATGGGGCACCAATAGCTTGTACAGTTACACTATTTTTCTTCACTATACATAATCCCCATCTGCTTTCAGATATCTTGCTTCAACCTAATGGCTAATCCCTCATCCAACAAGCTTAAATTTTAACAATTTTTAAATTCAGTAGTATTTTCTGGAGCATCCACAAGTTTGGAACTAGGAACTAAATAGAAAATTCTTCTATCAAGATTACTTTAGAAAGTAAATTAACTATTGTGCTAAATAGTTTCACAACATATTCAGTTATAATTTCCTTTGGTGTAAGACCACAATATTCTTTGATTAATGAGTAAAACTGTGGGATAAGATTTTCTTTCCTTCCAAACATTTAATTATTAAGTTTAGTTTGTAAATTTATTAAGAAAAACCCTATGAATAAAATTGGACATATTCGATGTTCGGAATAATAAATGCAGTAAGTGGCTTGGACTTTGAAGTCTTCTGGCACATACAAATCTATGGAAACCTTCATGGAATCTGCATATTCGTCTGAATACTAAGCATTTTGTGTTATTGCCCTGTTTTGACCAAGTACAAAAATCGATTAATATGCAATATTACAAATTAAAATATATAGTATTTCTTTTTTATCCATCAATAATATACACTGAAAAAACAATGGGAAAATTATGAGTACGGTCCACATAATTCAATGTGAAGCCATTAAACCTTTTCTTTTTCAGTCAATGATGGTAGCTCAACATTAAAACATGGCGTATACTAAAAGCATGACATGCTATCAAAGCTTTGTAGAATATTCGCATATTTTCAGGCTTCAGTGACAAATAATACGAACTCAAAATTCTGATATTTGTAATGAATTTAATACTTATACACTCAATAGTATAATTTTTTTTTTTTTATCATCAAATACTAAAAAAAATTACTTTTTAATATGATTTTTATATTTGTTATTAAATATTATGATGTGTGATTGAATAAAATATAATTTTTCATACTATCTATCCATAACTTTTTTTTTAAAGAAAAAAGAAGGAAATAAAAGAAAAATATGACATAAACATGCAAACATAGATGCGTATAAATTAAAAATACTTTAACAAGTTTTGAAGAAACTAATCTTTAACTATTAACTAAAAAAAACCTCTCAGAAATTAAAAAAAGTATAACAACTCAAAGAACATGAATTTTCTTATCCAAAAAAACTAGTACGCTGAGAGTAAGAAACATAGTAGAAATGAAGTAAAATAATATATGACTGTTTTAAGTCCTTTTTATAAGAAATATATGATTTTAATCATTAAAATAAATTAACATACTTAACTTATTTGATTTTAATTAACTGTGTTATATATTTTTTAAAATACTCATAAATTAAAACAGTTTAAGTAATACTTATATTTAATAATATTACTAGTAGTTTAATTATGATTTTTCTCCACAAAAAAAATGTGTGACTTACTTGTATAGTGAATAGACTAGTAAATATATCAAATTGCATTAGAAATAATTGAATTCACAACAAATTAAGAGTATAAATGAAATTAAAAATATATTGGTAAATGATTTTATGTTTCTTAATTATAATTAGGACCAAAAAGATTAAATATAATATTTAAATTGATATAATAAAAGGATAAAAAAGTAATAATAGAATTGTATTTAGACATGTGAAGTAGATAAATTAAATAAATAATCTGTATAAATTATTATTATAGTAGTAATAATTTAAAATTTTATTAAAACATTTTTCTAGACAAAAGATCATTTCTATTTTTTATATAAAACTGAAATATTCCAAATAATTAAGATAAAAGAATTTAGAATGTAAACCATAGTTTTTCTCCTGTTTTCCTTTTCTTTTTTCACAAGGAAGAAACCCTATCTCTCATTAAATTAAAATAAAAATAAACATAAATTAAAAATAAAAATATGAGTGAGAAAAAGTAAAAAAAAAAAGTTAAAGGGAAAGATAGAAGAAATAAGTGAAAAATATGAATATTTTGTATTTAATAATAAAATAAAAAAGAAAGTAATAATTATTATAAAATGACATATTTATCCTTGTTTTAATAGTATTTTAATTTTAAACTTGGGGTGAAACTTAGTGTATTCAAGTGTGTGTTAATTAACAAGATCATTGTATCTCAAAATTAGCAACAGATATAACACTTACATTCCCCAGAAATCCATGTGTTTATTTATTAATATAAACTCAAACTGATAATGCAAAAATTCAGATTTGTATAAAAAGCTTAACCTCAAATGTAAACAACCAATTAGCAAGGCATATGAGAACACTCGTTGATGAACAATTGATTACGTAACTTCCTGATTACATGTCTTTTTCAGCAAAAAGAAGAAAAAAAAATTGCTATAAGCAGTGGGAAAGCATAGATAAGAGGAGTTTCATGCCTCTTATCATGGAATGAGTTTCAAATCAAGTGAGTTTGATTAGAAAATGACAATTATCGTATACTATAACCAATTAAAAAATAACAATCACTTCATTATGAATGACTTTAAAAGTAAAAGATAATAAATAATTTAATTATTCATTAAAAAAAATATACGAGATAAATTAAGTCTCTTAAAAAGACTAAGTTAATAAATTAGAAAAGACATAAAATATATCATAATCTCGTTAAAATTGATTCTGATATCTTCATATTATTATATGAAGAATATGTAAAGAATAGATTTAAGTTTAACTCATTTTTGTGAAACCAATTTAATAAAATGAGATTTGTACCATTACATAAATTTTAATTTAGTCTTATTTTATTTTTAATCAATATAAGATGTTTAAAAAAAAAATGAAACAAAGTTACATCATTCGTGTCTGTTAAATTAAACTTATTTCTTTCTCCATCCGGGTTGAAAGCAAAGATAACCTAAAACTTGAGGAAAATTGAGAAACATTATAACTTAATTTATATTTTGATTTGGTGTGAATTTTAAAAGCAATTGGCATGGTAAGTTGACAAGATGTTACATGAGGTGTTGAGAGAGAGGGTGATGTCAAATCAAAATGAAAAAAATTTTGGTGATGGATGTACCTTTCTTTAGCAGAGACATTGGGCATCTCATTCATTGCAATGCCAACCAAATGAATGAATGAATTCATAATGAAGACATGGGCGGTTTGCAAGGTTATTCTTGATAGATTCAACTCTTGGGTGGACATGACAATGACACCACATATATATATATTATATATATATATATATAAAAAGCTAAAACAAGAAAATGACCATAAAAAGTGAACAAAAAAAAGGTTTTATGTATATCATATTTATATATTGTTATACAATGATTATATTTAGACAAACAACATATTAAAAAGATTCATTTATATATTCATGTTAAGAATCCAAATGGGTAAAATATTGAGAAAATTCACATCAAATTTACTATTACACTTAAGATATTTTATAAAATATCTTTATCAATTCACCATATTATTAAATTTGAGGATTGAATTTTCTTTTTCAAATTTTTTAAGTGATTTCAATTTTTTATTTTTGATATAGGTCTATTTTATAGATTAAGATTTGATTGATAATTAAATTGATTTTAGAAAAAAATTTCAAATAAAATCCCCATTGAAACATTAAGATAACATGATGTTATTTAAATGTAAAAGTTTATTTAAAATAAAATTCGAAGAGAAGAAAAAAGAAATATGGTACTGTAAAATTAATCAAACATATAATAGGTGCATAGAAATTAAAATCAACACAATATATAATATATGGAATGTAACAAGCTTATGAACATGAAAAGAAGATAAGAATCAAATGAAGTGAAATAACAATAGATGAGTAAATTTAGGTAAAATTCGAAGGTGAAAATATTTTTAAAGTTCGTTTATGGTTCGATAACTAGAAAACATCATCAGGTGTTAGTAATAAAAAATTTCATATAATTTTTTTAAAAAATCTGTTTAGAATATTAGATATATTTAAATGAGTGAGAATAATAAATGTATGTGATTTGAATACAATTATATTTGTTTGAATACGTTAATATATTTAGATAAGATATCTTAAAAAAAAATTAAAAAAATTGAAAATTAATTGAATTTTGTTATATGATAAGAGTTGAAGAGAGAAGAAAGAATATAAATAAGGTATGTAAATGTGAAAAATATTAAAAAATAAAAATAATATATAATTTTACTTTTTCAACGATATCAAAATTATTATCCTCATTTTTCTATCATTTTATATATATATATATATATATATATATATATATATATCAATTTACAATATTATAATATTATAATATTAGACATTAAAAATTTTTTATTATATTAATTTATGAATTATATTTTTTTATTAATTTTGTTTATATTAATTTATTTATTTTTATTGTTTATTGTTTATTTTTATAATTTTATTAATATAATGATAATTATATTATAATAAAAGAATAAATAATAATATAATAATATATTTTAACGGTAATTTTTATAATATTTTGAAATTATTAATAATATATGAGTAAATAATATAAAGTAAATATTTTTTTCATTATAATAATAATAATAATAATAATAATATTATTATTATTATTATTATTATTATTAAAATTCTAAAACTCGTGACATCAGATCAGATTATTGTTTTAGCCTCTGCAGAAAACAAGGAACAGGTTTGGTAACTAGAAAGATTATTCCAAGATTCCATTTTTGTGAATGGTGACACTGAAGTAGAGTTTGTTGTGTTTTATGAACAGAAATGTTAAACATATTAAGCAGAGGTGTCTCAAATTAAGGTCTTATTTCATACATTTTATAATTATGATTATAACCCAAAGGCCCTGCTATTTAGCCCAATTCTCACCAAAATTTGGACTCCGAACCAACCGTGGACATTACTATTCATTGTCAATATTCTTCTTTTTGACTCTTGAATGTTATTTCTTTTAAGAATGTTATAAGAGTGAATTATTAATCAACTTTCTCAATCTTATAAAATTTTCATTGTTTCTTTTTAAAGAAATATATATATTAATATGAAAAAAAAAACTATTTAAAATAATTTGTATTTAAATATGAATGATAAGTTTATATTTAATTTCACATGACATAAAATCATACATACAAATCAAACCTATTTTTTATATTTATTTCACCTAAATTTAAGGATGTTTAACCATTCAGTTTAATTTTTAATTAAATATTCAAATGAATCAAACATAAAAAAAACTCGTGATTTGATTTAATTTTAATTTAATGTAAAATTTAAATCAATATTTTATAGTTTGATTTGGATAAATTATATAAATTTTTAAATATTTTTTAAAAAACTATAAAATATTATTTTAAAAAAATTATTATATATTTTATAATAAAAAATTATTAATATAAATATCTTACAATTTTTATTTTTATAATTATTATTTTAATCATAATTTTAATTTTTTTATATTTATAAATAAATTATATAATTTTATATTTAAAAATTATAATATAAATTTATTATTATATTTATAAATATAATACAATTAAACTAAAAAATAAACATACTTATATATTTATCAATTATTATTTAATTTTTAATTTAAATATAATAAATAATTTAGTTTAATTTAATTCAATTATTCAAAAAAGGTAAAATAAATTTGATTTTAATTTTATGAACTGATTTTCCATTATTTTTTTAATCAATTCAATTTTAAATATCTATTTTCATATTCTAAAAAAAAATATTGAAAAGTCATCTAAGAAATTAATGTGAAATGTAATAAATGATATCTAAACTAGATAAACACAAAAAAGTGTAATGCTATAAAATAATGTATAAATATAATTCTTATATTCACTTCTTTTTCTGTTCTGTCTCTTTGGCAGGGAAGAACTAGCTGTGTTCCAATACAACTTGTCAAAGACACACACTTTCCTACTGTCATCAAATATTATATAATAATACATTGTAGGATAAATATTTTTTATTTATATTTTTCTTGAAAATTGATTTTAATTTTTTGTCTTTTTATATAAATTAATTTAATCTTCAAAATTTTAAAAATATATAAATTTAAATTTTCATTAATTTTATAATAATAAATAAATATGATATTTAAATATGAATAATTATTAAAATTATTTAATTTTTTTATTAATTCTGTTAAGATAAAAAATTATTATTAAATGTTAAATATAAGTAAAAAACTAAAATTATATATTTTTAAAAGTTAAAAGTTAAACTGATGAATATAAAATATAAGAATAGAGATCATTTTTAAGAAAAGATAAAGAAAACATTTAATTTTATTTTTTTATAAACTTTTATAATTTTTTTTTTCTTTCTACTGCATTATATTGTCGTATCAACCTATTGTATTATATAACCTAGTTAGAGGTTGACTGTTACCACTAACATATCCTATGAGAATCATCTCATTGTTGAAAACCAAGCAAGGTATAGGAATCATAAAAAGTGTTAAATAGTTCATTCCTTCATACTTTTTGGAATAAGACACCACATAAAAAAACAAACACATTTCACAAGCATGGGAATGAGACTCAACAAATTGTTCAAATCAAAAATGAATTTCATGACGGTACATTGTGGAACATGGGACTAGTGAATGATCTTAAAAGAATATACTATATACAGATCATACATTAATGTTTCCAAGTTCTAACTCGATTGGACTGTACCATTGTACTTTTTTTCTCTGTTACAATGTATAAGGGTCTGAATTAATGATATTGCACCAAAACTGAGGAGCAAAATGACTCATATCACAGAATTTTGGAGAAGATATTCTGCAGAAATTAGCCAATTTTCTTGTTTTGTCTATCAGCTAGTTCATTAAGACACACCCAGTTTTCCTCTGCATTAGTAAAATGGCAAGTCTTTTTGTTGTTTCTCTAAGGAAGGAATAGAAAATTGGCCACTTTTGTCTTGCAGAGTCATAGTGTCACTATTTGCTTTCTCCTTTTGGAAGGATCATACATTGTTATATAAAATGTTGAATATGATCTTAATGAATTCTAGCATTTCTTGAATTGTCAATGGCAAATAGCAATGCAAGACAACAATCTCATCACGTGGCATTACATCATTGCCAGCTATGTATGTATATATAGCCAACATTATTGGTTAATGTAACTTGGTCTTGAGGATCATGGATTGTGCTTGTGCATAGCTAGATCTGAGGCATGATCATTAATTGAGTTTCATTTTCCATTATTGCAGAACAGAAAAAGATGAAGTGGAATTTTTGATGGTAATAACTAATTCTTGGTGATTCTACAGATTCATCATTGTGCTAATCATTCTCTTCCCCCTGTGAGATTTTTAAGCTTATCACTAGTACTAAGTCAAGGTTGAAATGATGTGGCCAAAGATGAACCTCTGGTTCATTAGTTTCTTCATGCTGTTGTGGACCACAAAACAATTTGTTTATGAGAAAAGGGTAGCTATAATAATACAAATTGTTGTAAGATATATGAAAAAAATAATACTATTTGTGAGGGCATCAACACTCATGTGATCATCTATGTTTTCTTTTGAATGTGGGTAGTTGGAGGAGAGAAGTGTTGTCTATTTTATATCTATTTTGATATTTAAAAAAAAACAAAATGTTATTATTCCATCAAATTTTTGGAGAAAAATGTTTCATGTGTATAGCAGAGTGTAAAAATTCATGATGTTTTATACTAGTTAATTAACATGTTGTTAATGTACTGATTATGTATTTTCAACATTCATACAAACAAATCATCATTTAATATAGCACCAAGAAAACACACTCCATCAACTAATGCATTGAATAATATAATGTGAATAGATCTTAAAATTGAATACCAGTTATTTTTTCTATGTTTTTAAAGAGAAATAGTTTTTAATAAATATTTTTATTTTAAAAATATTGATAAATAAATTATTGAAAAAACACCTACCTCCAATATTTAAACTTAATATGAGATACTGATACCCTTATGGAACATTGAGATAGGATTTGATGTTAAAAATGTCATTTAACAAGAGAAAGAGAGTAATATGAAACTCTTGTCACATGGCATCGATTTTAGGAAGTTAAATTTGGCATGAGAGAATATTTGTTTATCACTACTTTTTATTTACTACAATGACAAATAAAGACATAAAGACAAAGAGTCTTCCTTCCCTTTTTAAAGTAAAAAGGGAAAAATACACAAATTCTTATTATTAAGATTTTAGATAAGAAATAAAATCATATTTTCTTATATAATTGTTATTTATATTTATTGATAAAAATTTCTCAATGATATCTCCCTCTTTAGATACCTAACAGTAGTATTAAAGACAAACTTATCTATCTTATAAGGAATAAATAATTAATCTTAAAAAAATTTTTTTAACATAAATTTCTATAAATGTGTCCTGTTGGACATTTTAAGTAGGAAATAAGGTTGTATTATCTTATATAATTATTATTTATTATAATAATTATCTTGTATATATGCTCTCAAATATTTTAATTTTTTTAGTTTAAAACAATTCACTTTTCTTATATTTATCAATAGTAACAAGATTTAATTTTTAAACAAAACATATAAATACTAAAAATACATTATTTTATTTGAAAAATGCTGACAATAAATTCTTTGCACACTCTTTTGAATATTTTCTTTTCTATCAAGTAAAATTTATTAAAACACATATTTTTTTAATCTACTTCTTATTTAAATTTTCTCTCTTTATTTTATAGATTTCACTAAGTTTTTTCCAATAATAAAATGTGTTAGAAAAGAATATGTTTGAGAGAGCTTCATTAGCATTCACGGATTATATTTATTCTAAAAACTAAAATTGTATTAGTAAATAAAAATTTTCCACAGTTGAAAAACAAAAATTACTAGCTTTTGTGTGTGAATAAATTTTTTTACAATTTTCAACAAATTTAATATGTGGAATTTTAATGTCTCTTATTTTAAATTATTTAAATATTTTATTTAAATGATAGAATTTAAATTTATTAAATTTTTATTCAGATAAATTATTTTTATTATGACTAAATATAAAATTATAAAATATAAAAAATATTATTACTAAATTTATTAATGTGATTCAATTCATATAATTTTACTGTCATCATAAAAGTCAATCCAAATTAAAGTAAATTACGATAAATTAAATATAATGAAATGAAGTTTATTTTGATAAGATTAAATCGAATTTATCTCAATTAATTTGAATTGGTAAGGTAAGATTGAAAGTAAAAATAAAACAAAACAAATCAAATTAGATCATAAAATAAGTAATAATAGTTTTGATTAGAGGAAGTGAAATGTATCAAGATTAATTATATAGATTAGTTAATTGAAGTTAGATTAAATTAAATTTATTCAAATCAAGTTAAATTTATTTATATTAAATCGAATTAGATCAAATTATATTAAAATAATAATATTAAAACTTGATTAAAATAATAATATATCAATAAAAATAAAACTAAAAATATTTTAATTAACATTAAACCAAAAAGAAAATATGATATCTAAATTTAAAAATATAAAAATTTTTAAATTCTTATTTTTTTAAGATAAAATTTGTAATTATTTAATTTAAATAATCAAATTATTATAATAAGTTTTTTAAATTTTAATTTAGTTTAATTTTTTATTAAAAAATATATTTTATCATAAAATATTTTAAATTTCATATAAAAATAAATCATTTTCTATAAATTTTATATTCAAACATAACTTAAGACTACTGTATTTGATAAATCATAAATAAAAAGAAAAAGAGAGGGGAAGTAGAAAATATTAATTGTTTGGTACAATAAAATTGTGTAAAAAGCATGAGATTCAGGTAAAAGGTTCTCAGCGGGAAGGACAATTTGGATGAAATTACCTAATGTGTGATCCTTAATCTATTATTCTCTCCGTATATCTTAAATTATATTATTGAACTAAACAAATTATAGAACAATAATAATAGTAATCAAATAAAATATGTATTTATATAATATACAAGAATAAAAATGATAATATAATGTTTAAAATTTAATATCTCAACAAAATAATTATTATTTTACATTTTTAATCAGTCTATTTTTATTTCATTTTTTGTTTTTATTTATTTCTTTTTAGTAAATAATATTTATTTATTTTATTACTTATTTATTTATTAATTTTTTCTTGTAACACTCAGACATTAGTATTTTTTATTTTTATTTTATTTTTATTAAATAATTATCCAAATTATTTATTAAAATAAACGTAGCTTTGTTTGATTAATTTTAATTTAATATAAAATATGAATTAATTTTAATGTTTTGTAAGTTTATTTTATATTATTGTTTGTAGTTTTTATTGTTATAAATTTACTAAATATTTAAAATATCTTTTAAAGTTATTAAAATTTTTCAGTAAAAATTATCAAATATAAAATATATAGTAATTTTTTATATAATTGTTGTTGTATTTATAATTTTATACTTTTGTTCACAAATAAATCACATAATTTTATAATTAAAAAAATAAAAATTTACTATTATGAATTATTAAATATAGATATATTATAAATAAAATATAATAAACTAATAAAATAAGTTTTAAGAGATATAATATTTATTTTTAATTACTTATGCCTATAATATTATATTTAAGTGTGTAATTTAGTATGGTTGATTGATTTTTAATTTCAAATCCGTAAATAATGATTTGAATCGATTTTTTATTTTTAATATTAATAGATTTATACATTTAAATATAAAAATGTCAATAACATGAATTGTTTTAAACTTCTGATAAAATATATTATATTAATAATAAAACGTATTGAAGAAGAAGTATTGGGTAGAAAAACGTATATTTCACCTAAAACAAAAGAATTAACACGGTCGTGAATACATACATACATGACAACTACGAGAAACGAAGGTAGACAATAATGGCGGTTCATGATTCTCTCCATTAACATCACTCTTCTGTACTATGGTCCACCACTCCCTCTTCCTTTTTCCATTTCCTTTTTCTTGTCTCTTTTGCCTTTCCCCTTCCCTTTTCCATCCCCTCCATGTCCACACCACACTCAACTCTCAACACTCTCAAAACCCACTATTTCACTCTCTGCTAAAACCTCTCTTACCTCCATGATTTAGGGTTTCCCTCCTTTCTCAGACCCTGCATTTCCTACCTCCACCACAGGAAATGGCCAAGCCCCATTTCGCTTTTAGTTTCACATTTTTTCTTCTACTCTGCAATGTCTCAGCTGCACCATTTACCACATTACCAGCTAGTGAGTAACCCCGTTTTCTGTTTTCACTTCGGTTTCATCCTTTCAACTTCTCTAGCTCAAAGTTTGTTCCTTTTTCAGAGATTGTTAGTGGGTTTATCTCCAATGCCGTGCCTGCATTCACCAAATGGGTGTGGTCACTCAAAGCACCCACCAAAACGGGTATGAACCAGCACAATGTAGATTGCATTTTCTTTCTCTCTCTCTTATTTTTTTTAATATCAATTTTCGGTTTATGTGTAATTGGAGTGTTGTTGCAGCGGTTGGTGGGAAGTCGATGATGAAGTTCGAGAGTGGGTACAGTGTGGAGACTGTGTTTGATGGAAGTAAGCTTGGAATTGAGCCTTACGCGGTTGAGGTGTTGCCTAATGGAGAACTTCTTATTCTGGATTCGGCTAATAGTAACATTTATAGGATTTCGTCCTCGCTTTCTTTGTGTAAGTATGCCTGTTTGATTGGATGATAGATTGAGTTTGTGATCTGGCTCATTTTCTATGTTCAATCTTTTTTTTATTATTTGATTTGTTTGTTTTTATTTAATTTGTAAAATCAGCATAAGTAGGTGATCTCTTCAATGTGTTACAGAGTACTAAGGTTTTCTTGAAATTGGACTTGCTGTGAGTTTGGAAATTATGAGCTACTCTACTTTGTGATCTATTAGGCAGTATTAGAAAACCTTGGAGTACTTGCAGTGGAAACTTGTGAAGTTTTGCTTCCTACCTACCTCACCACAGCATTCTCCTCAGAATTTCTTGCAAAAGTCAATTGCAATGCTGTTAGACCATTTTTTTTCCTCTTTTGTGCAGTTGAACTTGAAGTTCATTATTCACTATTGTCTGAGACTCAAGCATATAATTTTCGTGTCAAATACTTGTTATGGATGCCTAGTTGGCAACTGTCATTTCTGGTTTACGTTCCCCTTGCTCAACTCCTTTTTACATTGTAGAATCACAGATGATTGAATCAACGTGCTATGTGCCAAACATTACATCATGTCACTTTAGTTCTTACTTATGAGATTTGTAAAGATGCATCAAACTTTTATGACGTAACTATAATGCATTTGATCTTCTGCATGTGTGGTACTTCTTTTTTTATGAAATTTTTCTGTCACACTTGAAACCTTTTGGATGTGTACATTTTCTTTACTTAAAAAAAATAATAGCATTTGCATTGCAATTTTGCAGATAGCAGACCGAAGCTTGTGGCAGGATCTGCTGAAGGATATTCTGGACATGTTGATGGAAGGCTTAGGGAGGCTAGGATGAATCACCCAAAGGGGATAACAGTTGATAACCGTGGAAATATCTATGTTGCAGATATAATGAACATGGCAATTAGAAAGATTAGTGATTCAGGTAAACATTATGTTATACTCTGAAAAAATCTTTCTCCTCCTCTCCCCCATGAGGCCCTTCTTCTACTTCTCACATTAGAATCATAGGTGAGAGCTTTTTGTTGAGTTGAGGCTTCTGTTTCAGGGGTCACAACAATTGCTGGAGGAAAGTGGAGCCGTGGAGGAGGGCATGTTGATGGTCCAAGTGAAGAAGCTAAATTTTCTAATGATTTTGATGTGGTTTATGTTGGAAGTAGTTGTTCCCTACTTGTCATAGACAGGGGGAACCAAGCCATCAGGGAGATCCAACTACACTTTGATGATTGTGCTTATCAATACGAAAATGGATTTCCACTTGGTAAACTAAATCATTCCCGTTTCTTTCTCTAGTAAATCTTTTGATTACACATTAAGATTGATTACCATCAATTTTCAGGAATTGCAATGCTTGTTGGGGCTGGCTTCTTTGGTTATATGCTTGCATTATTACAGCGTAGACTTGGTACTATTGTAGCATCTCCAGATGTGAGTGCATAGTATTGTCTTCTTCCTTTTGATACATTATAATAGTAAATCAGATACAGACATTGTAAGTAGATTGTCTGGGGTTTTCCTTGTCATGCAGCTACCTCTGAAAGTAACTTATGCTATACATTGACAAGTTGAGAACTCTCATTTCATGCTATGCTACAGTTTTCAAATTATCTTTTTTTTTTTTTTTATTAGCTTTTTGCCTATATACTATAGCCGCAGTATTTAAAGTTGTCTTTTGTTTTCTGAAACTGCATAGTCTAGTGTTAATAGTTACATGAATTTATTAGAAAACTTGAGTCATTTATTCATCTCTTTTGTAGGCTGAGGGTCCAGCGATGTCTGGCATTTCATCAAGTCCATATCAAAAGCCCTTGAAGGCTGTGAGGCCTCCTTTAATTCTATCAGAAGATGAATCAGATAAGCAGCAAGAAGAAAGTTTCTTTGGATCCATTGGGAAGCTTCTTGCCAATGCTGGGGCATCAGTAGTGGAAATAATGGGAGGGTTATTTCCTGGTTTCAGGAAAAGACCTCAGAGCTACGAATTTCAGAGCCAACCGCTATTCCGGCAACCTCAAAAGCAAGTACATGCTTGGCCTGTGCAAGAAAGCTTTGTGATTCCAGAAGAAGATGAGCCCCCTTCTATTGACCCAAGAACCCCAACACCACGGAAAACATATCCTTTCATGTCCAAGGATGCAGAAAAAATGCAACAACTTTTGCAAAGCAAAGCATTCTATAGCGGATGGGAAGGAGATCTTCAGCAACAACAGCAACTAAGACATATGCAGCAGCAGCAACAACAACTTAAACATCATCATCGCCATCAGTATCATTCATCAATTCCTCACACTTACTATCAACAAAGCCACGAGGAAACCAATGAGATACTATTTGGGGCAGTTCAAGAGCAGGATGGGAAGCAGGAAACTGTGGTTATCAAGCCTGTGGAATATGGTCAATCTCTCTATGATCATCACTACATTCGACCTCGAATCAGTTCTATGGGTTATACCAACAAGCACTAAGTATATAAAACTACAAAGATTAGGATTTAAGTACTGTATCCCCAATCCAGCTTTAATTAGAGAGGGGAGAGTGAAATCAAGTACAGGAAGTATAATTAATGATTTATTTTAAACAGTGTGATCCTTATAAGGAGAAGCTGGTGGTCATCAGAATATTAAATGTTTAATCAGTTTTGCCAAATTGTAGGTCGCTCTGGCCATATTTGAGGGTAAGATCAAGAAATTTTGGCATGCTATTTCTTGATTTTCTTATGGTGATGATGTTTTAATGTCCAGCAGAAGTTCTCTGCCATAAAATGTAAGACATATTATATAGTATATATACATATACTTCTCTCCTTTTGTCTTTGTTCCACTGAAAAGTTCTGACACAGTCAAGAGTTTCTCTTCTCTACTTTGTACTTGTTATGTGGGTACCATGCAAACATCTCATGTTTGTGATGATTATTCTAGACAAGGAAAAAAAAAACCTCTTCCTAGAGGAGCATGTCACAACTAGTGTTTGATGAGTGTTTGAGAATTAACTATTTTTTCAGTTCTTCCAAACACAAACATTTCAAACAAACTCTCTCATATTGGATCCTGACATTGGCAACGTAATTAAAAGTATGCTGGTGAATTGACCTTGTCAATGTAGTTAAGATTATTCTGAAGGTGATAGAAGTTAATATTAAAGAGAGAGAATTGAAGGTGGTAAATAATGAAGAGTAATAATAATTGAAGGTGGAATCTGATAACTGGAGTGACCACCGGAGTGTGTCAACTCTACATTTCCTCACAAGTGGATGACATGACATGTTGGGAGCCCCCACTAGCCACTGCATGTGACTGACATTATGGCCTTTTGCATTATTTAATTCTTTTAAGATTTTAATAACAGTGAAGGAATGTTAAATATGAAAAAAATAATAATACTTTATTCTATTGGATCTAAACTCAATTATGTTTGAAACTAACCATAAAAATTATCTAAATTCAAATAAACTACTCCTAACATGATCCTAAATCCAAAACAATTCATATAGCATTGTTTTGGTATTTTTCTTTTCCTTTGATATTCAAAATGAGTTGTCAAATGTTATATTGAAAGATTTTTATATTAAAATTTAATGAATTTTTAGTATTTATTTTAGAATCACCTATCAGTACTACTTGACAGTTGGATATCAAACACATTCTGGTACAATGCAACCTGTGGCTGTGCTGGGCATTGCATTGAAAATTGATATTCATAGTTTGACTTTTCTGCTTTTTCTTTAATATCTATAAATATGAAGTAAATATGTGTTCTATATTTCAATTTTGATATGGTAAGATTATTTTTATTTTATCTGCTTGATATGGTATTTGTTTTTGCAACCAATAAAAATCTTCGTACAAAAGTAAAAGGAAAATTTTTATACACTACAGAAAGTTGGACCTACAGGAATAATGAAAGACTAAACCAAAATTATCAAGCCCAGATATTGTGATATAGTCCCAATTTCATAATCCAATTGTAGCTGCACACCCACTTGCTATTTTTCATAACTGCACACTGGATTTTGCTTTCTGCACGACCCATCACAGTAAAATGAAAAAAAAAAATTAAAATCCTTGACACGAGCCAAATAATGTTATCTATGAAAATAAATTGTAGATTACATATTTCAAAAAAACTTAATAAGGTGAACTGTCTTCTAAAATGAATATTTGAAATAACGGTAAAAATAATTTAGAATGTACATTTCTTTAAAAAATGTATAATAAATAAATACCATTTACATAATTCTCCATAAATATTTTAGAAAAGTATATTCTAAAATGTGTAGTACATAGTGATATTTTATTACTGGGTGAGAAATGTTCCATAATGCATAATCTAAAATAATTCTGCATACATTTAAAATAATGCATTTCAGAATAAGGTTCCAAAATAGTGGTGTTGAAGTCATTAAAAAAAATTGTTCGTTCTATAGTTTTATGGAATCATTGTTAGTAGTATTACAAGGGATTATGTTTTTACAAAAATTAAAATTTTGATATAAAATAACATTTAATAAAAGAGTAATTTTAGAATTTTGAAAAATAAATTTTTAATAAAAATGATGAAATTAAGAAAAATGTTCGAAATATATAAGATATTTATTGTATTGTATTATTCGATAATTCAATCTGATTAATTCAATTCAATTGGGTTGAGTTTTCCTTATAATTGAGTCTAACTCAATTAAATCCAATTAGACTCAATCATCTATAAATTGGATAATGAGTTTTGAATATGTGATTCAATATCAAACTCAACCCAATTTCTTTATCTAATTAAAATTAAAAAAATTAATTCATTCTTTTCTTTTTCTTATGAAAAATGTAAAAATGCAAAAGTTAAACCTCAATCCAAATGAATCCTGATTCCCATCTTTTCCACAACTGTTAGACCTTATCCCACATTTTCTCTATTTGCATGGTCTCCACTCTTTCTTTACATTGAATCATTGTCACATAGGTAAATGGTGGGAGGGTGATCCTAATGGCATGAAGTTGAAACTTTTTTAATTCAACCAAGAACATAATATTCTTGTTGCACTTGCTAAGATGATGATAATTGATGAATTTTCTTTTAGGTTTGTTGAAAATAAAGGGTTTAGAAAGTTTATGCAAGAAACTCAACCTTATTTTAAAATTTTCTCATGTGTGGCTATTGCTAGATATTATATACATGTATTTAATGATAAAAAGAAAAAACATACATGTTTGTTAATAAGCATATGGTTTCACTTACAATGGATACATGGACATCAATTCAAAATGTGAATTATATGTGTAAGGGCTCATTATATTGATGGTGCATTTAAGTTACATAAGAAAATATTAAAGTTTTCTTTGATTATTCACAAAGGTGAAACCATTTGAAAAAATAGTTTGAGTAATAGTTAATAATACAAGCTCTAACAATGTAATCATTTCATATTTGATGAAAGGTCAAAGTGCTTGGAATGGTCAAACTTTATTAAATGGAGAGTTCATGCATATGTGGTGTTATACTCACATTTTGAATTTGATTGTGATTGATAGGTTAAAGGGAATTGACTCTTCAATTAATAAAATAAGGGATACTTGCAAGTTTGTGAGGTCTTCCCCAAATAGGTTGGCTACTTTAAAAAATGTGCAGAGAAAGTTAGTATAAATTCACATGTTATGTCTTGATATGTCAACTAGGTGGAATTAAACTTATTTGATGTTAGAGATAGCTGGAAAGTATGAACAAGATTTTTATTGATTTGAATATGTTGAGTTTTCATATGTACTTAATCTCTTTACTAGTGAAGGAGGATGTTCAAAAGTAGAGGATTGGAAACATGTTATATCTTTGTGAGTTTTTTTTGAAGGTTTTTTATGATGCAACACTTTTTTTTTTTTTTCTAGTTCATTGCATGTTACTACTAATAATTTTTTCAAGATATTGGTTAGTATTTAAAAAAATATTGAATAAGTTGAGACTCAGCCTTTGTTTGGATCCACTGATTTATTGTAAGTAAGGTTGGAAGTGGACGAATTGGGAAGGATTAGTTGTGTTTGATTTTTTTGATTTGTGTGGATTTGTAAGGAAAGATGAGAGAAGTTGGTTCTTGAAAATTTTCACACAAATATGGTAAGATTTGAAGAGAAAACTACTTTGACAAAAGAATTTTGCTTAATACCCTGCCTTTGGTCACATGTGACGCTCATGTAGGGGTGCTCATATTTTTTGCTTACCTAAAATCTTCTATCTTTAAGTTGGTAAAGACCTACCGTTTGTTTCAGTCTAAATGAGTCCTCGAAACTTCGGGGACTTCTACCAATAGTGGACTATTAAGGATCGCATCCCGCACACATTCTACGTTATAACCTGCCACTGATTCAGTTTTCGCTTCTGGGAGATCAAACGAAGCTCGATTAGTTTTTGCTAGATGAGAAATGAAGAACATAACCAATATAGGGAAGAAGGGAATATCATACCATATATGCTTTTGTGCCATGACAATCTCACTCAAATTATAGGGACCTACACATATTAAGTTATAGGGTTTACGTAGTTTCACACATAATTGATTATGTGGTTGAGCTTAATCAATTGTCAGGTTACACATAATCGATTATATAACTAAGCTTAATAAATTATGAGGCTATACATAATCGATTACATGATTGAACTTAATCATTTATGAGGTTACACATGATTGATTATGTGATTGAAACATTTGCCATTAATTGTGTCCTATTTAGGTGGATCGCAAAATTGGAATTTCAAAACCATATTCCCTTATTTGTTTTCCTTCATATTCAATAAATGGATGTCACTATGGATGATATTTCAGCAATTGAACACAATATTGATTTTAACCATAAGAAAATTAGGATGGAAATTTTCATATTACAAAAATAATTAATTAATTTAATTATATTTAATATTAATACAAAATTAAATTTTTACATTAATATGATTTATTATATATTTTATATATCAATTTAAAATTATTTTAAATAAGAAATAATCTTTATATAATAATAATAATAGCTTAAATTTTTTTTTTCATCCAAATTAAGGTTATATAAGTCATTTTGAATATTTTGTATGTAATAAAATTAAATTAATAATGTAAATTTTGGTTAAAATTTTAATATTTCAACCTTCATTTAATCATATTTGATATTAATAAAAAATTAAATATTCATGTTATTATTATTTATTATATATTTTTTTAATAAAAATGGTAATTTTACTTTTGTCAAATTTAATTACATGTTTAACCTAAAATTTAAATATTTATTTTATTATTATTATTATAACACCTCCACATAAGAATACTTTAGTCATTAAATATTTTATACTATTAATAATATTTTTTATTCTATTACATCAATCAAATTAACTACAAATTTTTATATAATTTTTTCTTATTTTTCACATACTTTTCCTTATTCAAACAATTCAATTTTTCACACACTTTCTCTTCCTTTCATTCCTTTTTCACTCTCCTACTTTCCCCAAACAAGGGCTTAGTGAGGATACAATGATTAAAAAAAAATTACAATTTATATGCAATTGGAGTTTAATAAGTATTCGTAGAGTGGTAAAATAAACTATCTCTTGTTTGTGACTACATTTCTTGATCTATATTTTAAAATTGAGTATATTCAAATTTTCTTCAAAAAAATGTATGGTGTTGATAAAAGTAAAGAAATGGTGAAAAAAATTAGATCATCTTATCAAGAAATTGTTTGTTGAATACTTAATAAAACATTCTATTTTTGTTGCAAGTAATACTTTGCCTTCAAATAATGACTCTACTATAGCAAGTAATGCAAATAATGATGATGATGATGATGAGGATTGGATGATCAATTTAGTATAAAAATGAAGAAAAAAAATAAGGTGATGAACAAAGGGATGAGTTGGATAGATATTTGGAAAATGATGTTGAGGATGATAGTCTTACATTTTATCTTTTGGCATGGTGGAGGATGAAATGAAAGAAACCAAGTATTATATTCTTTCTTTCATGGTTAGAGAGAGGTTGTGTACTTGATCCCTTCCATAGTCTTTTAAATCTCACAACAATTGAAGCTTTGATTTGTACCTAAAATTGGTTCAAAAGTCATGACCAATGTATTATTCATTTGCAAGACGAATTACATGAAATATAAAAGGTTGAATCAGATATGAAAACTACTATTATATATATATATATATATATATTTCTTTTTTTTTTCCTTTTGCTTACAATGTGAATAAAAATTAATATTTCGTTCTCAATGTTTAAATTGATAGAGTTGTATGATTTGGTATTAAATATTACTATTCTGGGAACTATTAATATTAGTACGACACTTTTTTAAGATAAAAAATTTGGCTTGAAATTCTACATTCTATTGATAAACTAGATCTTACTCAAATAATTGATTCAACACAACATAAGTCACACTATGGAAGACATCCTAATGCATACAACCAAACTTTATCAAGACTTGACTGGAAAGACAATAATACAACACCAAGTCAATGCCAAAAGTTCTTCAACAATAATTTGGATTCATAGAACACAAGAAACCTTTTAAAGTGCAAAATGTCAATGATACAAGAACTACAATGTGAATTAAAGTGTTGTAAAGAAGATTAGAATAAATTGAAAACTACTTACACTTTTGACCAAAACTAATCCTGAACTCAAACCTTAAGTTTTAGCCAACTTTGATTATCATTCTTCCTTCTATTCAAGAACTCAATTAATCATCAAGAACTTGTAGAATCAATGTGCATTTGAAATACATTCAGCACATCCTTGTTTTATTCTTAATAAAGATTCAAAATCAAGGTAAACCAAAGAAGGAAAACAACACCAAACGTTGAAAGCTTGTGGTTCAAGCAAGAATCGGTTTTGAATCAAAGTATGAAAACTAAAGCGCGAATTGAAATGAAACAGAAGTAAAGAAGATTGAGAGAGAGCATTAGACTGGTTAAGAAAAGAGAACTTCCATTATCAGAAAAATGTATGAACAATGCATAAAACTAAGAAAATTAACTAACCGAATTAACTAACTCATCATTGACTTTCTACTAGAGGAAAATTAATGATTCGAATTCTCTACTAACTCCACTCTATTACATTGCTCTACATACTCTATTACATTATCAGAAGCTCTACTCTTAATGGATGGACCTTGAGTTAATTGATTCAACTAATAACTTCAAGTAAACCCAGCTCTGAAATAGATGACAGGAACTTTTATTGACTTTTCAAAACATGATATCTTTGCCTATGTTATTTGAGTTATCATTAACAATAAAAACTACTTTCTCATTCTAATCATAACAACGATCTCATTCAAATATAAAGAATGTACACATTATAATCCATAAAATATATTTTTAATTACTAATCATATAAAGTAAATTAAGAAAGTAAAAGTATAAAATATACTTAAGTACATATTTAAAATTCAATTAAGAAATAAAGAACTTATATATATATATATATATATATATATAGATAGAGAGAGAGAGAGAGAGAGAGATACAAATATAGCTTAAGAGTGGTCTTTTCTTTAGTGACATCTCCTTATATAAATTTTAAAAAAACTCTCTAGTCTCTCTTCATTTAAGTTGTATTTGATTGCTTAAACTATATATTACTCATTGTTGGAGTTGCATCCATGAGATCAAGCTATGTGCTTCTTATTTGAATTGTATTCCATTGCTCAAATTGTATGTTCTAACAATCCTTTAATTTGCGAGTATCTTATTAAAATTATATTTTTCATTAATATTTCTAAACTTAAATTTAATAACTATTTGTAATTATCTCAAAATATTCTTTTATTAAGAGCGCATCTAAATATAATAACTCTATTTAGTTTATTTTTACGACATAACTCTAATTTCTTAAAAAAAACACACACATATATTTTATATTTTATATGTCCTTTCTTGTTTTTTTTTATAATACTATTAATTTATAATTGAAAAAAAAAATTATTGCAATAGAAAGTTGATGATAATAACTTATTATTTGAAAAAATTAATAATTTCTCTTTTATATTAATAAAGGATTTTTTATTTATTTAAATAGAATAAAAATATGATAACACACTAGAAATGCGAACATATGTTTGAGCCAGTTTTAGTAAAAAGAGTAATAAAATTGAATTCGAATTTCTTAATCCAAATAATAAACACTTTCAATGTTTGTTCCCAGTTAACAAATAAAAGAATCCCGAAATTTCAATTTACTCCTCTTTTCTAACATTTTTCTTTTCAAAATATTTTCTAACATTTTTCTTTTCAAAATATTTTCTAACACTTTGTTGATTTATAAATTGAAAATGCATTAGTTTCTGAAAATTAAAAATAAAATAAAAATTTATTATGCGTTCGTGACTCTAACAAAGTCTTCATCATCACAATTAAAGTAATAGTCAAGTAACATCTTTCTTTCACAGGTGAGGACTGAGGAACATTTTGTTTTTCAGTTTTTACTAGAACCAGTTTAAATTTACGAAACGGTCCCTGATTACTTTTCATTTTTAATTATTTGGAATTTGTAATTTTAACGCATTTTTTCATTTTTTTCCTTCTCAGAAATTTGAGACAGAAACGTTAAAATTGTAAAATCGTTGTAAAAGTGGAAGAAAGAAAAGGTGCGGTGGTGTTGAGTTGTTTTGTTTCCTCTGAAAATTCACAGAACTCCCACACACACAACACACAACGCAAACACTCGCTTCGTATCAGATCCGAATCTCTCTTCGTTTCGCCGATTCGGATCTCCGATTGATCTCCTTCTCCGATTTCTCCTTGTCGCAATTGGATCCGATTTAAGCTTCTCGCCGTACATAATCACCGTCAATCATGAACCCGTTCTCTTCAGGAACGCGTTTGAGGTAAACAATTAAATCCTTCTCTTCTTCGCTTCGTCGCTCGGTTTGGATCAACATCGAGTGCACGCACGCACACGCTCACACGCACGAGCACACTCTCCCGTCTTGTACAATGTGTTGGAATGTTTGTTCTTCTTTTTGCTGGTTTTGTAGCTGAGTAGGGCTTTGCATTTCGAAGAATCTTAAATTATTTCCGCATTTTTATTTTATTCGAATTTATTGCTCTTTTTAGTTGCATGGTCACGATTTTGTGTTTTTCTTTCAGCTGAAATTAGTGATATGCATGTTAACAATTCATTTGGTGGCTGGTTTTCTTGTGCTTAACTGGTCGAGGTTTTCTATTAGTGTCTGAATCAGATGTTGATATTGAACTCTAGATTCTAGCGCCGAACTTGAATTAACATTGCTCATCAGAGTTTCATTCCTGTAACAATTCATGAACGATATGCATTCTGTATATTGTTAGCATAAAGTCTTAATAGGCATAGAGATATGTAGTTGCAACATTTTAAGCGACTGAGTGATAGATCTTTGTTAGTTTATTTGTCTCCCTCTTCCACAGAATGACACTTATGATGTCCCTATTAAGTACTGTGACCTACCAGATTGATAATGGGTTTGAATCTGATGTCAATAATGATAAGGTTGTTCATACTGATTATTTTACATATTTCATTGTTTCCACATGTGAAGCAATGAATTTGTAAATTAGCATCCTACGGTTTTTAGTTGCAATATGTGGCTAGTGAGTCTCCCAATGAATTAAAGCATTATTTTAACACACTTAGCTGGTTTGGGAGGGGGCAATATGCTATGCCTTAATCACTATTGTATATTTGTTAATAGTGAGAGTATCTCTTGTCCTCTGCTTCCATACTAACTTTGACTCATTGAGATAAAACGTTATGTAAAAGAATTGGAACTACAATTCTACTATACTGTCACTTACAAAAGAAGATCTTGTTTTCTGTGTGTTCTTCCAGCTATGCATTTGTTCTTCTTTCGTGTATTTGTGATTGGGTTTTTATTTCCAAATTCCTCTGGTTTAAAAAATCAAATACACATTTTCCAGGTTTCTTGCAAGTTGCAAAGAAGAGACATGTTTAATTTGTAGTGTCTTTTTTTTTTGTTGAGATTAATTATAATCAATATCTTTTTCTTATCTGGTTCATATTCTTCAATATCCCAACTTGTAGGGACATGATCCGGGCCATCCGTGCTTGCAAGACTGCTGCAGAAGAACGGGCTGTTGTAAGAAAAGAATGTGCTGCTATTCGTGCAGCAATAAATGAAAATGATACTGACTATAGGCATCGAAATCTGGCTAAGCTAATGTTCATCCACATGCTTGGTTACCCCACACATTTTGGTCAAATGGAATGCCTCAAGTTGATAGCATCTCCTGGATTTCCAGAGAAGAGAATAGGTTATCTTGGTCTCATGTTGCTTCTTGATGAAAGACAAGAAGTTCTAATGTTGGTCACCAATTCTTTGAAACAGTATCCTGTTCTTAGTCAAAGTTATGATTTATTTTTATATATATTCCCTGCTTTTACATTGCAATTTACAAATGCGTTATTTTGATCTTTTATCTACTGAAGAAAAATGAGGGAAGAATATTAATAATGGGTTATAGATGAGCCTTAACTGAATCACAGAGATCTTAATCATACAAATCAGTATATAGTTGGGCTTGCTCTCTGTGCTTTAGGAAACATTTGTTCAGCGGAAATGGCACGTGATCTTGCACCAGAGGTCGAGAGATTGTTGCAATTTCGAGATCCAAATATTAGGAAGAAGGTGACTTTCATTGTACTTCATGTATTGCATCAGAGTTTTTATCTTTTCTAAAACATTTAAATTCATACATATAGTAGTTTTTTTGTCACATATTGGGGGAGAAAATGTAATGAATGCTTTTATGGTTTCATAATGACAAAGTAACTTCTACATAGTGACAATAGCATAATGTCCTTCACATAGGTTAGTGTTGAAACTTCCTCTACTTCTGCAAGAGGTTACTTATTATTTATAGTTATTTCTTGTTCTTTTTTCCTAGTTTCTTGTAATAAAGGTTTGCTTTATGAATTGCAAAGAATTCTCTTACATGTGTCTAGAAATTATTTTCAAACATTCCAGGATTATGCCTTTGCTCTATAAATTTTTTCATTATATTTGGCTCAAGGGAGTAATTCTGATGCACAAATACAATGGTGCCTTTGTTGGATGCTCATTTGAAGAATCTGCAATTTCATTATGTGGTATTAATAATAATAACAACTAATAATTCTCACTTTATGGTGTTCTGTTCAGTGTGCTACATCTATTTGACATGACATAGTAAATTTTGGTAATCATGCCTGACCATATATAACAAAAATAGTTTAATTATGAGAATGAATGTAAAGCATTGAGTGGTTGTACAATATCAACGTTCTTATTGATTCCAGTAAAATGTTGTTTGTGACTATATATCTTTTTCTTTCAAACATCATCCTAAGTACTTAGTTTGCAACAATTGGTTCCATAGCCTTGTCTATATTATCACATGTCAATGTTTTTTTTCTCTCCCTATTCTCATTTTCTAAATAATTATAACCTTGCACTATAATTTAATGTTTGATTTATAAATAAAACCTTTCCCATTTAACTGCTTGAATGATGACTAATCTTTAATTATTTAAAAAAATCATTCAGAGAAGGTAACTGTGCTCACTGTTATATAGGCAGCATTATGCTCTATAAGGATTATAAAGAAAGTTCCAGACTTGGCAGAAAATTTTATCAATCCTGCTACTGCCTTACTTAGGGAGAAGCATCATGGGGTTTTGATCACTGGGGTTCAGCTTTGTACAGATCTGTGTAAAATTAGCACTGAGGCTCTTGAACATATTAGAAAGGTAGTTTTTCATATCTTTTAAATTATATTTTCTATCACGTAGTGTACTTACCTATAACTCACTTTGTATATTGATTGAATTTTTGAGGTAAACGTATCTACTATAGCCTTAGCATGACAAATATTTTGTGCTGTAAATCAAATTTTCTATATATACGAGCATTTTTCTTGGTAGTTGTGAGTTAATAGTGTCCATGAATTCTTGACAATGTTACAACCTACAAGAAATTTAATGAGTTATAATCTGTAATATGGGACTTGTTAGGTAGTTAATTTGAAATTTCCTTGCAATATTAGAAATGCTTTTTTCATGAGCTAGTATTATATTGTTTGTAAGCTCTCACTTTCAAAAAAATAGCATACTTTTTGTAACGTGACAGCACCATGTGTTAGTTTTTGCAAGCTAGTTGTTGGTTATAAATGAAAGTGTATACTTATCTGAACTGTAAAGGCATATTCAAGGTTCATACATGAAACTTCAAAGTTAACCTCTGATTGCATTTTTATATGACGAACTCTGCAATTTTAGCCGTGATTTGGACAGCTTTTATTGTAACAGAACATTTTGTGAACAATTATAACAGAAATGCACAGATGGTTTGGTCAGAAGTCTTAAGGATCTAGCAAATAGTCCATATTCACCAGAGTATGATATTGCTGGTATCACAGACCCATTTCTCCACATAAGATTGCTTAAACTTTTGCGAGTGCTGGGTGAAGGTGATGCTGATGCTAGTGACAGCATGAATGACATACTTGCCCAGGTTAGTTGTGTGTTTGTGGTGCATTTTATGATATTATATTATTATAGATCTCATTAGTCATGCTGCGATGCTTGGGTTGTTCGCAATTTGTGCATAGCTATGTGTAGGACCTTGTATGTTGAAAACCATTTACAATATCTTGTCCATTTGCATATGATTTTAGTAAGAAGTTGAATTGTACTATTTAGTGAATTCCTTGAGTAAGAAAGCACTCAGCAGGTCATATTTATATATATCCAAGAGTTAACTATGTTTAAGTACAATAAAAGGCCGTAAATACAAGTCAAATTGAGGCATGGATATGGAAAATCATGTGTTTTAGAAATTGAAAGAGGTGCCTAATTCAACCTTTTAAACCAGCTTGTAAGGTGAGGATTGTTCCTCACTTATATACTATAATTTAGTTTTATTTTTAGTCGATATAAGATTTCTAACACACCCTCTCACATTAAGCATATGGGTGCTTTTAATTTCCAACACCCCCCCTCACATCGAGGATATGAGTAGTTTAATTATCTGCCTGATTTTTAGTGGGTGGTACAATAGATCCCAATAATTCTTGTTAAGATAGGTTCTGATACCATATTAGAAAATATTGTGGAAAATGAAGGTCTTCACTCAAGCTTGTAAACCGACTTATATTATAATTTGGTCATATCTCTGGTTGATATGTGATCACTAACACACCCCTTCACACCTAGGAATGAACATCTTGAGAGCGTGGAAGTTATAGGTGGTCCAACCAATATAGCCCCTCATGGTGAGGAATAGACATCTTTGAGCATAAGACTAGTTATTTGAGGGTGGTCCGATAGTAAGTGGTACAATAAACCCAACAAATCTCACTAGGATAGGTCCTGATATTATATTAGAAATTGGAAGAGGTACCTAATTCAACCTTATAAACCAACTTGTAAGGGGAAAATTACTCCTCACTTATTTAATATAATTTGGCCTATCTCTAGCAATATAAACTCCTTTTCTTTAAATGTTATGGAAAGACTTGTTTCCAACAAAGGAAAACCCAGGTACAAACACAAATTAATATGGATGTTATTGATAAGTTTTACTCTAGAAATTTCTTTCATAGAATAAAATTTTATTCAAGATAAGATGAAAGTATAACTACAGGTAGGATACTATATCCTCCAAGTAGAAAAAAAATGGACACATCAAGGAACAAGAAAAATTGAAAATTGAAGAATTGCAGCACATATGAAATAGTAACTCCCTTGAAACTACCATCATAACTTTGTAAGGGCAATTCCAAAGAGAATGCATGCTTGTATTACAAAATGGTTTAGGATTAACACAATTCTACAAAACCTAATTGTAATGTGGGGTTTGCAGTCACATAAATACTATAATTTGACTATAGTTGATGTAAGATCTCTAACCCCTTTTCATGTCGGAGACTAAATATCTTGAATATGAAATTAGATATTTGTGGGTGACCCAATAATGGCTTGATAGTGGGTGACCCAATAATGGCTTGATAGTGGGTGGCATGATAGACCCAACAAACTATGCAAGGATAGACTCTAATATCATCATACAAAGTGGTTTAGGCCTAACTCATGCAACGTTTACACTTATATATTTTAATTTGGTCACATTTATTAATTCTCACCTTATAAGCTGATTTTGGTAGGGTTAAATTATTAGGTCTTAACCCACTGTTTAAGATGGTATCAGAGTCTATCCTAGAATCATTGAAAGATTCATTTACCATGTTATCCATGTACTAAGCCTAATAATGTTGGACATGAGGGAGTGCATTGGGAAAAACCAAAGTCTCACATTGACTAGAGATAGTGCCAAAATATAATATATAAGTGGGGATAGTTCTCACCTTATAAGTCAGCTTTATAAGGTTGAATTAGTTCAACTTACTTTTTGTAAGTACTTAATCCTATAACCCAACACATATAGGGGCAAGGAGTTAGCCTTAGTTAGGTTGTAAGGAAAGAAAGTGCAAGGAAAGAAAAAAATAAGAGAGATGAAATAAAGTGGAAAGTGTATGTGTTTGTTTGATGAGAATGTGACTTGAAAAGGAAGAAAATTTGTCATTTTAAAAAATAATATATACCCTAAACCCATACATTTATTTTGGAGAATGGTAAGTGAGGGGTGATTTTGGAAAAATACCACTTTATCACTTTCTTTGAGTAGAAAATAAAACATGTGGGGCCAGTGCAAGTGATATATTTCTTTATCACTTTCTTTGCTACCTATTGAGGCAAATACTTTCTTCCTGTTCGTTTCCTTGCACCAACCACTTTCACTGTACACTTTCCCTTCCAAATGAACCGACCCTTAATGATACAAAATTTCTGCTCCTGCAAAATGCATCAAAGGGCTATCTAGATGTAGCTTAGATGGCATCAAGCGTTTATTGTGATTTTCCATGTTGGTGTTTTGCACTAATTTAAAGTTACTTATTAGAATATGCTTAAAGTTAAAGATATGTTTTAATTTTTTTTTATTTTTTTCTCTTGTGCATGTGCATGTATGTTAGTGTGTTTAAGGGGGAGAAATAGCTCTTGATATGGAAGCATAATTGAGAAGCTGGATTTTCTTCTATCTTCAAATTTAGCTGTATATTTCTATCTAATCTTGGAAGGATTATAAATACTAATTCTTTAAAGGATTATAAATGGGGTGAAAGAGAAAGTAGGGAGTTTTATAATATATAAAATGATCTGTTTTTTTTTGGCAAGGAACTAGTATTTATGCTGTAATATGAGATTTAGTTACTGTTACAATGCTCTAGTTAACCGGCCAAACTAAGTTTTTTAATCATGTTAACCACTTGTTGCAATGAAGAGTTAGGTCATTTGGTTCACTATTCTTAGGTTTTCTTTGCTGTTTACCAAATCAATGTTATGTGGGTAAATGTGTTTTAATCTACTATTTCTTATTGTTGGTGGCCATCTCTTCTGAAATTTAAGGTTGATAATTTTACACGTGCTGCCTGTTTTAGGTGGCTACGAAGACTGAGTCTAATAAAGTTGCCGGGAATGCCATTTTATATGAATGTGTTCAAACAATAATGAGCATTGAAGATAATGGTGGCTTACGTGTACTAGCCATTAATATCTTGGGAAGATTCTTGTCAAACCGTGACAACAATATCAGGTTTATTTCTGGTCATTGCTTCTGTTTTGTAAGTAACAAAAAATTTTGATCGAAACCTACTAACACTAGTAGATTGAGTGTTCAAATTGCAAGTTTCAGTATAATAGCTAAAAGAAACACAAAATTAAGCATTGGATCCTCCAACTATGGAATAATGTTTGATTTCAGTCCAATGAATTGATGCAAGAATATTGGAAGTGCTTTGATTAGTAGGATTTGATCTGTTGACCCCTTTAAACTAAACATTCTCCTGTTATGCTCCAACTTACAATTGTTACACTCATGGAAAGCGTCCTGGATGGAACTGTCTATTTTTATGTGTCAGAATATTCAGATTTTGCCAGATTCCTCCAAACCAATATTTGTATTGATATAAACTGAATATGAAAGAGTGTATAACATTTTAATGATAATCATTGTGAGCTTATAACTTGAAAAAGAGCATCTTGGATTTTATTTTTAACTGGTCTAGAAATTATCTGTTATCTTTTACTGATTATTATGACATGTTTTCCACTTTTCCTAATGCCTTTTTATAGGAGAATTACCTACTGGATGTGCATGTGTTTGTGTGAGAACTTGTGTGAGTGTGTTTGTGTGTGTGTCTGAGAGAGAGAGAGTCTTGAATGAATAACAAAAATGTCTAAAATTATTGGCATAATCATCTGGTAGATGTAGTCTCGTATAATTCTATGATTGATGGTGAGGTATACAAAAATAATTATGATTTAAGAAAGATTTAAAATGTAATTGATGGATGGTGCTTCTTAAATTGAGCTATAGTAACCTGGACCCTGTCAATCATTTTGGAGCTATCTAACTATTGTGTTACCAATTTAACACAGTTAAAATCTTAATTAATGGCCATTTTATTAAATATTAAAAAGAAGTGATTTTGATATGGAATAGTTTAGTGATTATTTTTCATAGATTTTTATAGTAGTAGTTAGTTCATGTTTGTTTACATTTTCAATAACTTTTTGCAGAATGCAAATTTAACCAATCCAACCAATGAATTTTATGATATTTTCTAACCAACATGTATATCAAATTTCACATAATTTAAATTTTTATAGATGTGTTATCTTATAACGAATATTTACATGTTTCTAAATATCATGTTATACATCAAAATTAAATGATGAGAATGATTTTAAATTTTATAACATTTTGTATACATGCTCTAATTAATAAGAATATGAAATTCAGCAGTTTGATTGATTAAATTTGCATTCTATAAAAAGTTATTGAAGGTGTAACTTGAGTTATTGAAGGTGTAACTTGATTAACTTTTATACCTTGTATAAACAGATCCTAATCCATTTCTGATTATTTCCTGATTATTTGAAAAGCTGTAACAAACATGTAACAGAAAAAATGATTACCTTTTGAAAAGAAGTGATCCTTTGATTAAAAAAAAAATTAAACAAATGTGACCTAAAAAAGAATGGGATCCCAAATATATTGACAACATTTGCTTGATTATAACAAGGACTAGGTTTGTGGTTGGATTAAATTTAAGTAGCTGATACCTGCAGTTAGTACTTGGCTGTATTCTGAAATTTTTGTAGTTTTGAATTTATTTTAGTCTAAATCTTGTTTGTAATATTGACTATGTTGCTTGATAAAAATACATGCTATGCTGTGGCTAAGATTGTGTCTTTGGCCATTGACAGAAAAAAGCACATATAACTTCTATATTACTAATAAAAGAAATTGTGTGCCCTTTCAATTTTTTTAACTTCGTACTTTATAAAGGTTATAATTAATATGGCATCTAGTCTAGTGTTCTTCTAGCTCTATATTCATTCCATCCCTCTGTTTTGTTTTTTTCTTTTGAATTTAATTATTGAAGTGAGCCTTTCTCTTCTACCTTCTTCATTTAGATATGTGGCATTAAACATGCTAATGAAGGCTGTAACAGCTGATGCTCAGGCAGTACAGAGGCACCGTGCAACAATTTTAGAATGTGTGAAGGTATTAAATTTATCTTCTTCCTTGCTTACATAGTGACAAAAATGAACGTTTTCTTACAATCCAAGGAGTTGATCTCTTGACTCTTCACTTCAGGATACAGATGCTTCTATTCGGAAAAGAGCCCTTGAACTTGTTTATGTTTTGGTGAATGATACAAATGTGAAGCCCTTGGCAAAAGAGCTTATAGATTACCTGGAAGTCAGTGATCATGATTTTAGAGCTGACCTTACTGCCAAAATTTGCTCCATTGTTGCAAAGTGAGTCATAAGATGCTAAATGACATTCCTTTTCAGTATGCTTCATTTTGTTTTATTATCTTTTTTATCTTTTGGGCAAGGAGAGAAGAGAAGGATGCCAACTGTGTGAACTTTATTTCTTCTTTTTTAATTTCTGGATCACATATGATACTCCATCATTATAAGACGTTTGATTTGTCAGAGGAACATGCTTTATTTAGTTCTCGATACAAGTGCTTCTCATGTTACTAGTAGTGAACATGTCTCCAATGTTGGTCATGCAATCTTTACATTTTGGACATTTCTGTTCTTTCTTCTCCCTCTCCTCTTTGGTAAAATAAAAAGGAAGCCATTTGACCCATTTTGCATTGGTCCTTATCTTTGTTACCCTCTGTAAATTTTGAACTAATTAGAGATTTTCTTTCAATTGCACACATAAATATTTGGTTGACTAGCATTTATTTATTAATGCTTCAGGTTTTCCCCAGAGAAGATCTGGTACATTGATCAGATGCTCAAGGTTCTGTCTGAGGTAATAAATATAAGCAAGCTTTTGTAGTGAATTGACATCTTAAAGGAAAAAATTCCAAAGCATGCCAGCTTTTTAGGCTATCCATGGCATGTGATGTATGCTTACATGTAGATTTAAGTCCTCTAAAGTGAAAGTGATTCACTAGAGAGAAAAGTGAGACTTCTCAACCATATATGAGAAAATTAAGGGAGTAGATTTGAACAAATCCATGATTATACATGTGCATGTAATATCAATCATTCTCATCTATGGTTAAAATTCCTTGCCTTTTCTTCTAAAGTGAACTCCCTCTTTAGAGGAGCTAAATCCATGTGAATATGATAGTTCATTTGCATCCCATTTGGTATGCAATATTCTATAAAACCATTCGGATACTTAAAGAAGGATAATGTTAACATTTCCCAACTTATTATTATTATTTTATGATTTGGTGGTTCAGGTATCCATGTTAAAAATCTGCTATGTATACACTATTTCATGCCGTCAATTTGTTTGAGTCAGAATTGTGTGTGTGGGTCACCAAATGTCTACCTAATAAATTTGAATTTGATGGTGTGTTGAGGTTATTGTTTGGAAGGTGTGCCTTGACACAATAATAAGGTTGCTACCATATAACCTGGTGATCACAAACTTCTAGTTGTAGAAACAACCTATGTGCTCACAGGGATGTGGCTATATTTTACCTTCCAAGGCACTGAATGGTGGTACCTTTTTGCATTGGACTGTTCTTTTATTTGTGATTGTTGTTCTGGTGCTAGCTGTCTCCATATTGAGCCGTTCAATTTATTTGTGTTTTTATATTCGGTGCATGTACTGATCTCTATTCTATGTTAGTAGGCTGGAAATTTTGTAAAAGATGAAGTATGGTATGCCTTAATTGTTGTGATAACAAATGCTTCTGAGCTTCATGGATATACAGTAAGAGCATTATACAGAGCATTTCAAACGTCAGCTGAACAGGTGCTCACTTTTGCTTTAACAAAATCTAGACACACTGTTAATTTTCTTTTGATGTCATTCACCAAATGTTACCTAATACTTTTCATCAGGAGACTCTAGTTCGAGTTACAGTGTGGTGCATTGGGGAGTATGGTGACATGTTAGTCAATAATGTTGGAATGCTTGACATAGAAGATCCAATAACAGTGAGTTCCACTGCTTGAAAAGTTTCTACATTTGTCTAACTGTTGCTTCAGGTTGCATGAATATGATATATCACTTGACCAAAGCAATAATTTAACAATTTGATATATGTATTGGTCTGAACCTTATGGGAAAAGATGTTCTAACAATGCCCGTGGTCTTTGTACTACTTACTCATTGTCTCTTTTGTATTTTTATTATTCGTTCTTATCGTAAGAGGGTAGTGAGGGTAGGATTTGGTTTACATGTTTGATTAGTATATTTAACATGCTCTCTGGCAGAAACTGCTCCAAGTTATTGGCTAATTGAATGAAATCTGGGCATGATATTTTGTGCTAAAACCATATTACGATCATGTCTTACCTTTTTCATTTTAATTCTTAATGCATAGTTGGATTTTTTTTATACAAAGAGTGAGTTTATTTTCCTGCTCATTTTTATTTTTTTGTGAGTTGCAGCTTTACAGTGATTGGACTACTAGCAATTGTTTCCTAGATCTGCTCGTATATTAGCAGCACATAGGAAAATCTAAAAAAAAAATTCTTTCCTTGCATCTAATATTTAAAACAAATATTAATTAGTCTTTATCCTTCACTGTTTCATGCTTCCAGGTGACTGAGTCCGATGCAGTTGACATTGTAGAGATGGCTATAAACCGCCCTGTGTCAGATCTTACCACAAAAGCAATGGCTTTGATTGCATTATTAAAGCTCTCTTCACGTTTCCCTTCATGTTCAGAGTATGATCTGTTTTTCAAATTGTTATTATCTATTACAGTATAACTTAATTGGAGTTTTCCAATAATCAATTCACCCAAAAGCTTAAGTTGTTAGATGAAACTTCATTGATGGTTTCGTATCTAATAGACTCCCTTACACAAGAGCCCTTTGGACTCTAAGTTTTGGCACCTTACTTTGTGCTGAAATTCAACATTTATTTAAAATAATGGAGGTGGAAAGGATTGAACCAATGACCAATTGACCATAGAGGCTTTAACACCATATCAAAAAACTCTCCCAAAAGAAATCTGGGCATGATATTTTGTGCTAAAACCATATTTTAGAGAAATTTGGAATATGATATTCTTGTAGAAATTCACCAGACCAGGTTAAAGGTAGTTTTAAATTGTTTAATTATATGCTTGCAATTTGATCTCTGAGAGAAATCAGTGGAACTTTTTACCCCCATGCCTAAGAATCATGCACCCAATGCAAATTTATTTTCTCTTATATTTTGTATATTTAACATGGGAATTTTATTCTCTGTTGAATTTGGATATAGGAGGATCAGAGAAATTATTGTTCAGTTCAAAGGGAGCTTTGTGCTAGAATTGCAGCAGAGAGCTATTGAATTCAATTCGATTATTGCAAAGCATCAAAATATTAGGTAAGGTTAATTAAGCTGCTCATTATATTATATCAGTAGTATGCAATTCTACCACACTTTCATAAGAAAATGTCACTGTGCAGGTCTACTCTTGTAGAAAGGATGCCAATTTTGGATGAAGCAACTTTCATTGGTAGGAGGGCCGGGTCTCTGCCAGGCGCAGCTTCAACTCCAGCTGTACCTTCAGTTAGTCTACCAAATGGTGTAGCCAAACCTGTGGCTCCTCTTGTAGATCTACTCGATCTAAGTTCAGATGATGCTCCTGCACCTAGCTCTTCTGGTGGAGATTTTCTTCAGGACCTTCTGGGTGTTGATCTTGCACCAGCATCACAACAATCTGGTTCGTATTTTTGGATATCTTATAAATTAATATGATGCCTGAAAAACAATATCTTTTGTATTTAATAATTACCATATTTATTTATGCATCTTTGCTTTCCATCCATCCAACATAATTGGCATTGTTTTATGAGACCTTCTTTAGTTTTTGAGCCACTTGATCCAGAAGAAAAACCTGTATGAAGAACCTTTCTCTCTAAATGGGTTTATTGAAAATTTAGGTTTTGATAAAACCTAATGACATTCTTTGATTCATGTAACCTCTCCCACCTGAAGGGATAAGGCTTTGGTGGTGGTGGTGCTTGTTGTTATTTGGATTTGTTAAAGAAACATGCTAACTTATTTAACTTATTATGAAAACTGAATAATTCCATCAAACATATTTGTAGCATGCCTGACTTTTATTTGCATTTTTAGGAGCTGGCCAAGCTTCAAAAAGTGGCAACGATGTTCTTTTGGATCTTTTGTCTATTGGATCACCTCCTGCCCAAACCAGTTCATCTACAGTAGACATCTTAACCTCCAATTCTAGTAACAAAGCACCAGTTTCAGCATTGGATGATCTCTCATCTGTTTCACTTTCTTCAAAAGCAACTTCGAATGCTTCTCCTATGATGGATTTATTGGATGGTTTTGCCCCCAGCCCACCAACAGGTTAACTTTGTTTAGCATTTGGGCAATATCATTGCATGATATTTTTTCAAAGTACTGACTTCTTGTCCTTTCTTATCTGGAATAGAAACCAATGGACCAGTTTATCCATCTATAACTGCATTTGAGAGCAACTCCTTGAGGTTGACATTCAATTTCTCAAAACAACCAGGAAACCCACAAACAACAGTTATTGAGGCTATTTTTACAAATTTGACCTCTAATACATATACAGATTTTGTTTTCCAGGCTGCAGTTCCTAAGGTATGCCAATGAATATGCTATTGAGATTTCTGTATGCAGTGCTAAGATCTTCATCATCATTGTAGTTATAGAGATATAATCTGAATTTATTGCTTTTAACATTGTGAGAAAATGATAAAGGAAATTTTGTGAACGTGCTTGAGTGAGTATCTTTTCAAATTAGCCAGATTGATTTATTTATAAAAAAAAGGATTGCAAAGATAATAAATAACAACTACTATTTTCAAGAGAACAATTAAATGTCACAACTTCCTAAGGAACATTGAACTATGATAAACACTAACTGAACTACTTGGAAAGATAATAAACATTAAATCCTCCTATTTCTGATGCTCCCTCAAGCTGGATAATAGATGTTTTCCATTCCCAGCTTGCATATTATTCTTTCAAAAATTGCACAATCCTTAAGTGGGAATATATGCAAGTTGACCTTGTGAAGGTGTGTATGAAGTACAAATCAAACCATTGTCCCACTTTTCTCTGATAAAATGCTTATCAATTTCAATGTTTATTAGCTATGCTGCTTGTTAACTTGTTATCACAATAGAGCTTCGTAAGTCCATCACCTTTAATGTTCAAGTCTTCTAAGATAATTTTCAGCCAAAGCAATTCAGAAATACCTTGTGCCATGGCTCGGAATTCAGCTTCAGTAATAGATTGACCTACAACATTTTGTTTTTACTTGTCCAAGTTACTAAATTTCTTCCAAGAAAGGTGCAATATCATTAGTGGATCTCCTATCAATTATGGACCCTACATAGTCAGCATCAAAATAGGTTTATAGAATTGTATTTCCATTACTTTTATATAAAATTCCTCTTCCTGATATCCCCTTAAGGTATTGTAAATTTATATACGTGGCCTGTAAGTGGACCTCTCTTGGTCAATGCATCAATTGGCTAACCAAATTAACAACAAATGCAATATCTGGCCTTGTGTGAGACAAGTACATCTCCTTATTAAGTGCTACACTATAATCTGTTTACCCGATTTAAAGTTCTAATCTATGGGAGTACTAGTAGGTTTAAAAGTTTCTAGACCTATCTCCTTAAGCATGTCAGTGACATGTTTTGTTGAGATATGAAAATACCCTTTTTGGAGTGGGCCACTTCAATCCCCATAAAGTATTTCAACCTCCCAAGAGTTTTTATATCAAACTCCTTTGCTACATGTTGATTCGAAAGTTGTTGTTCCTTCTAATCATTAACAAAAATGTCATATACATATACTATCAAGACAGTCACTCCCCTTAAGTACTAGTGTTTGATGAATAAAGTAAGATCCTCTTGGCTTTGTTTTTATCCTAAGTCTGTCATGGTTTTAGTAAATCTCCTAAACCATGCCCAAGTGGATTGTTTTAACCCATATAAAGCTTTTTTTTAACCTGTGAACAGAATTGACTACAATACATATCTCGATGGGACCTCCGTATAGATTTATTCCTCAAGCTCCCCGTGCAAGAAAATATGTTATTCATATGAAATTGTTGTAATTCCCAACCATATTTACAACAAGAGATATAATATTACCTGAACTTTATTCATCTTTGCAATTGGAACAATTGTCTTAGTAATCTATCCCGTATGTTTGAGTGAAACATTTAGTAACAATCTCGCCTTATATCTCTCAATCAACCCATTTACCTTTTACTTTACTGTATACACCCACGTATAACCAACAAACTTCTTTCCTTCTGATAGAGAGACCAATTCCCATGTTTTGTTCTTCTCCAATGCTTCCATTTCCATATACATAGCTTGTTTCCAATTTTTTTCATATAATAGCTCAAAAACATTAGTTTGAATTGAGATAGAGTTTAGGTTTACAAGAAATGTTTTATGGGTGGGTGAAAAATTGAGACATCATTTGAGAGAGAATATAGTCGCATTTTGGTGCATTTTCTTAAGGCAATTTGATGATGTAGATCATCTTCAATTGATTGGCTGTCTGTTTCATCTTGAATGATTATTTCATTTTGATCATTATCCTGTAAGATAGGAATATCGTAATTACTTTCGAACAAGCAGTACAGAATATGTCATCTAATGTGAAGGAGTTGGATTGAGCTCTTGGACATGTGTGGATCCAGGAGTGACCTTTAGTTTTCTCTTATACACATTTTTTCTTTCAAATCTTTTATCAAATTTAGGATCATTTTTAGTTGATGAGGAAGGAAAAAAAATGTTTGTTTTGACTCAGCCAATGGAATGGTAAACTCAAGACTAGGAAGAACAAGAGTATCAATTTTAGTTTCCTTATCTTCTTGATAATTCTCCCCTTGAAGATAAGGTTGTTCGAGAAAACCTTGAGCTTTATGAAAAGTTACGTCCCAAGATACAATTTTTTAGGAAGAGGATGGTGACACTTATATTATATCTCTTTTGAGTAAGAGGAATAGCCAACAAAAACATATTTTAGGACTTTAGGATTAAGACACACTCGAAGACCTTTAGTGTATGATTATTGTAGAGGAAAAATTAGGATAGAAAGAAGAAAGAATTCCCGTAGGACTCTTGAATCCCAAGATACTAGAGGGTAACCTATTAATAAGATATGTTGCTGTAGCCAAATTTTTTAGAACATCTTTTTACAGCAATGGTGTCCTAGTTTTATCCGAAATATGTCCATTGGTGTTTTGAAAAGAAGATTCATGAATTATGCCCGCTTTTTTTGAAAAATGGTGTGATGACTTAACTGAAACATTCTTTTCCATTATCAGACCTATGTCTCTTTATGGAAACGCCAAAGTGATTTTTAATCACGAAGAAAAAAAATTGGAAAACAAAACTTACTTGGACTTGCGTATAAGAGTAAAAGTGCAAGTAACTTGAGTACAATCATCAGTAAAGATTACAGAAGATTGAGCCTCCGACACGTTTGGAACAAGAGGCAGAGCTCAAATATCAGTATGGATGAGATAGAAAGGGATTTACTTCTCTTGTTACTTAATCAAAATGGTATATGCAGGTGTTTTTGCAATGCCGCACGTATCACATTGAAAACTTTGAATATTTAACACAACAGTGATGATTGTTTTAGTAGGATGTCTTAATCGGCAATGAAAATTTTCCGTTTTCAACAGTATAGACTAAATTTGGTGATTAAAAAGGGAGAGTTTTTTTGTGACATACAAACAAGGCTCCTCAAGATAGCAATGGTCATCCCCCTTCTCTAGTTAGTCCAATTTTCCTCTCAATCCTTGTTATCACGATATAAGATTGGTCTTATGTAAGTTTTTATATGGAAACAAGGTTTGTGGATAACTTTGGGACATGAACATATTTTAAGGTTATGAAATAAGTTATTTTAATATTTTCTATGCCAACTACCGCTACAAGTGTGTCATTTGGAGTGACAATCTTTTTATTGCTAGGACAAAGAGAATATGTTGAGAAATATTTGGATGAGGGGTCATATGAATTATCCAAAAAGATGGGAAGTGTGTTTTTGAGATATTAAATCTAGATGAAAGTGGAAGCATACCTGAATACAAAAGTATAAGTACCTGAATTTTTCATCCATATGAAAAATCTCTTACCCTTTCCAATTTTTGTAGTTGGAAAATCCCTTGTTCACAATGAACTGTAAATGCTCCAAGTAGGGGTTAGAAAAACCTTTATCAAAGAAGACTCGGACCAAAAAAAAAGAAACCCCAAGAAGTTGCTGAAAAGCCTGACAGTTGCTGGAAATTTGTCAAATTCACCAGAAAAATTTTCAGAAAATTCTCTGGAATTCTGTCAGTGGTCAGAAAAGTCACCAGAAAGTTGCTGGAAAAGTCACTTGAATTCTGATAGTTGTCGGAAAAACTGGCAGTCACCCAAAGCAAAGTTCCTTAGATTGGGTGCTCTGATACCATGCAACATTATGAGAAAGGAAATTTTGTCAATGTGCTTCAATATCTTTTCCACTCATTAAATTTATTTATTTTATAACAAGAACAATAACAAAGATAATAAATCACAACTACTATTTTCAAGAGAACAATTAAAACATCACAACTTCCTAAGGACCATTGAACTATGCTAAACACTAATTGAAGTATTTGGAAAGATAATACTTCCTCTGTATCTTTTTAATTGTTGCATTTTTAAAGTTTTTTGTTTCTATTTAATTGTCATTTTCAAAGTTCAAGATAACATCAATTGCTTTTCTGTCATTTATACCTGTACTCTTCACATAATTTTTAGTTAGTTTACATATATGTATTTATTGTGATATAGAAATGAAAAGGGTAAAATAGAAAATATTATAAATATTCTATTTAAGTAAAAATTTATTACATTTCTTGGTCTCTTAAAAAAACTTAATCAACAGTTATAAAGAAACAGAAGAAGTAAACATTAAATGCTTCTATTTCCAACTAACAATATCATGATGTTCATTGTTACTATAATGACTATTTGAAGTTCCATACTTCTGGCTGTTTGTTTCTCTCCATAGATGGATTAGCAATAAAAATGTTTGCAGCTGTCAATAGCTCAATAATTTTTTTTACTAGTTATCTGAGCTATTCAGTGCGAAATAATTACATTTATTCTTTAATATTTGATAATTGCTAGAAGTTCTGCTGGTTGCCCTGTTGGAATTTCAAAATCTTTTTAACTGCTTGGTTACCTTCCATCATCTAGCACTAACGTATTTCATTTTTGACTTTCAGTTTCTACAGTTGCACTTAGATCCAGCTAGCAGTAATACTCTTCCCGCAGCTGGAAATGGATCCATAACCCAAAATTTGAAAATTACTAACAGTCAACATGGGAAGGTAGATGGTCTTTTTTCTTTTATTATTGCTTTACTGTAATTATCCGTGTCCTTGTATGATTTAAATTATAAACGAAATGTTGATCACTGACATGTTGCTACATACTGCTAGTTTATTCCTTTGTTTTAATATTTGATATTACATGCTGCAAAACTGCTAATGATTTAGCCTGTGGGTTGTTGATTGATCACTACTTTTCAGATTGTTTATCAAAGCCAACAAGGATAGTACGTAGGATTGATCCAATATATTTTTATTGAACTGCACAAGCACTGAAACTTTCATTAGGCATTACACAGAAATCATATTTTCGTTGTTATTTATCATCTGAATGTATTGGATTAGTTTCTTACTGCTGCGTAATTATGTATCATTATTAATTTATATTTGAAGTTGTATTATAATCGTTGTCATCGTTGTTATCCTGCTATTTGCCATTTTGGAGGTTGGCCACTCCATGGCAACCATGGATTAAACTCCCCCACTCCCCCTTTTTATGTTTGTGCTTTGCGAGTATGAATATGGTGACTCTTACTGATGTGCATTATATGGACTTACTCTCGGTTATATGATGTATTTATAATGTGTCATGGCGGCTATACCTCTATTTTCTATCTGCCTTACCATTCTTGGGGTTGGCCACTTCATCACATTATCTGGGATTGAGAACAATTGATTAGACTCCCCCCATCCCCTCCTTTTCTCTGTTTGTGCTTGTGAGTTTGATTATGGTGTACACTTGCTGAGATTATTTTCCCAAAACATAATATATGAGTGCTTTTTAGAGAAGACTTGATTGCTAGCCACTATTCCTTTTTTCAGAAATCCCTTGTCATGCGAACAAGGATAGCGTACAAGATAAATGGCAAGGATACATTAGAGGAAGGACAAGTCAATAATTTTCCTCGTGATTTATGAAGTTCAATGATCAGGGGTCATTAAGGCAAATGCACAAAATCCTTTGTTTTCCCCAGCTCGCCATAATTACTGGTGCAGTTTTCATGTTTCATTCCTTCGAATGAGGAAGTATGGTTGGAGCATCTGGACCACTTTTTGGCTTTGAAGTCGATTCAGTAGTGGCTTCACTTCTTTGTTTTACCTTTTTTTTTTACCTAGGTGGTTTATGTACATTAGTACAAAATATTCCTGTATGAAAATGTCAGTCAAATTTTGCCTCTCAAGGCGGTGAGAGTTGTGTCATGTTGGGTACTTGAGGTGCTTTCTTGCTATTTTTTCGGAGGTAGTCGTTCGGTCTTGCTGTCTAAAGTTATAGTGTTGTTGAATGCAATTTGGTATCCTTTAGACGATTGATATATTTGATTTTATGTAACTTTTCCTCCTAAAGATTAATGAAATGTTATCTCAATTATGTCAAGTTTCTTGTTCGACGTTTGACTATTTCATTAAAATTTGAAAGTGAGAATTATCTATTGTGCAGTATGCATGTGACTATTCGTTTCAGTGTATGGAAAGTTCCAACTAATATATAATAGGCTAAAGTGTTGAACATTTAAATTTACCCTAGTCAATATGCAATGTTTGGTATGTTTAAACAATTCTAGAAGAATTTTCCACGCATTTTAGCTATTTTATAAGTATCAGGTCAGCTGAATAACTTGTCGGTGGTGATCTGGTAAAAGATTGTAGTTTTCTCTGCATCGAAAATCCAACCTCAAGCTGTTATATTTATTGAAGAATTCCGTGGATTCGAAGTTCCTTAGTTATTATTATTTGTAAATATTATGATAAGCCACAGTACGAGACTTGTGAGAATTTCAACCCCGCGCCCCCTAAACATCTTAGTTTTACGGATCCAAGGTGAATAAATAAAGTCATTTATTGCTTGCAATCATCACACTGAAATGTATATTTTTTTAGTGTAAGATTTTATTGTTATTGGTTTTTGTACTGGATTATTTTATTATTATGAAGAAATAAATGTACATCATTAATATTCATTATGCATGACATGTTTTATTTAGTAAACCGTCAAGAGTGTATTGAATTGATTAAATTATGTTGAAAATATACGGAAAACATAAGATGATAGAGAAGTGTTTCAGAAGATTTTTGGCACAATGAAACCTTTGTCAAACAGAAAAGCGCTCAAGAGCAGTTAAGGAAATGGTCAAACTGTACGAGTTTTTTTGAAAGATTCTCTAAGGCACAGTACTCATGAATAGGAGTTTAATAAAAATATTCTTATTGGTTTAAAAATTTTGTTCACAAGACTAGTGCTACGCATTTTTTTTTCTCTCACAAATCTCTTCGACCTGTGTCTCAATTTTTCGTTCTTCAACCTCTAAACACTAACAATGTTCAAGATACTAAAAAGTTGAAGTTTCAAATAATATTTGAAAGAGTTGTAATAGTATTTAAAAAAAAAAATATTTGAAATTGTGATTTTTTTTTTTAATTTTAATGTTATTTCTTTAATTTTTTTCAATTTTATTTAAAAAAAATATGAATTTTTAAAAGTTAAAATAACTAATTTAATATTTGAAATATTTTTTAATTTTTTTAATAATATTTTTGAAAAAAAAATATTAATGTGAATAGTTAATGTCAATATTTTAATATCTGGTAAAAAATAAAACATTTTTAAAGAAATAAAACATACAAATATTTTTATTAATACTTAAATTAAATTAATAAGTATATTATAATATTAATAAAAGAACAATTTAATTATTCATACAAATATACACATTTTAATATTAATTTATAAGGTTTTAATTATATAATATTAATTAAACACTGATATTTTAATTAATAAACTGACCTTATATTAATATTATTTATTTAGTATATTATAATTATTTTAATTTAATCACATACTTATATTCATATTCATAGTTATAACAATTTATACTTAATAATAAAAATGAATTACTAATCAAACTTAATTAATATTTTTAATAATAATATTAGTAATTAAAAATTTATTTAATTAATAATAAGATATTAAATAAATTTATTAGTTATAATATGAATAAAAATATTTTTTTATTTATATTATAATATAAAAATTATTTTAATTTTTTTTTTATAAATATTTTAATTAAAATAGTATAAATAATATATGTGTAACAAACAAAATAATAAAATAATATATACTTATTTTATATCTAAAATAAAATAATAAAATAATAATTTATTCTTAATTATATTAAATTTCATAAAATATTAAACTTCTAAATATATAAAATATTTATTTGATCTAAAATAAGATTTATTCTTTGAAAATAAAAAATTAAAAAAAAAATTATAATAAATTTATTCTTATTTGATCAATAAAACTTGAGCCTGCTTAACTTTTATCTCTATTATTATCTTTCTCTATATCAAAACATAATCATTATATTATAAAAAAAAATCACAAATGCAAACAGTAAAAAGTAAGTTTATATAAATAAAATCAACAATTATCTTTTAAATAGAATTAGTTGATTCTTAATATCAACCATTTGTTCAACTAAACCATACATGTTTCATAATATTCTTTAGATATTAGTTCCATAATTTCATTTAATCATTTTCTCTTTTAAATTAAGTAATTATTGTCCATCACTAATTTATTTGCGTTTAAGCTAATATTTCACTTAAAGCAAAAGTAAAAGTTAAGATCACATCTCTTTTATAATTTTTTTTCGAATAAGAAACTTACTCAAACCATTATTTTCTTTTTAGAATATTTTTGTTTGAACTACACACTCTTCCCTTAAATGAAAAGGCCATTGCCATGACTTTCGCTTCAACAAAAACTTCTCATTGTCATTTAAATGAACTGTCATAATTAAATATCACCTCTTCCACTACCACATTTTTATTAGAGTGGAAATTTATCTCTTGAACAAAAAATATCATAAAAAATAAAATTAAAACTAAAAACATATATTTTCCAAGGATTCTACATCATATAATCATAATTTAATACAATTCTCATTCACATCATTCTCAATTCACATCATTTTCAACTCAAACATATTTTTTAAAATAAAAACAATCATGAATACAATATACCATTTGAAATTATAAACTAATATAAAAATAACTTTTATGCTTAAAAATATTTTAAAATTCAAATAGATATACACTTTCACATTAATTTCTTTTTCAATCAAGACAATACAGAACTTTATAAACACATATTTTATCTAATGATATATCTTAATAGCATATCCCTCCATATACAACTTTTCAAACATCAATCACACTTCTTATTATTCATCCAACTTTATATTTTTAATAAATCATTATTCTTAAGTAATATTTTTTTTTTAATATCCTTACTTTAAACTTTTTTTTATGTAATCATCGTTTACTTTCAAAATTAAATTTATTAAAACAATTTCAATAAAAAATAAATTATTTACTTGTTCATCTTATCGGTAGAATTTTTTACTTTTTTTTTTCCTACTTTTTCCAAATTAGAAATTTCAACATATTCTTATAAAAACCTAAAAGATTTAAATTTTAAATAATTAAAATTATATAAAAAATAAATTAATCTAATCTTTTATTCATAATTTTTTTTTTTTAAATATTTTATTATTTTTAAAACTAAGCTACCTAAACTTTTTGAAGAATATGCTTGAAAAGTATTATGGACACTTAAGACCTACCAATTCTTTAAGATATGATCCATTATTATGAAATTAATATGTTTACAATTTTGTGGTATCTTATACAAGATTGAAATCACTAGCTTAACTACCTCCTTTGTCTTTTTTGCCCTACCTTACACCCACTCAATCCAGTTGAGAGAGACAAATCTGGTTAACTCATATCTAATATCTCTTAATAATCACATCCAACCAACCACCAATACTAAACCAACTTTCTTTTTCCTTTTTTTCCATTTTCTCCCTTTTTAGTTATTAATATTATATTTCATGATCAATAATTCATAATAATATTATAATTAAAAAATAATAACCATTATGAGGGGTGAATAATGAGGAGGTGGACAAGTTGTGAACTATTTCTTACCTTTTATTTAGCCCTAGCAAGTTGACCAAGCTATCAAATTTTATTTTTATATATACATCATGAGCAAATTGCTAATAATATTTAGAATCAAATGGTTTTTTTAGACTGGGTTGGTGAAAGCAGGTTTAAGTAAAAGACTTAATTATATTTTTAATTTCGTAATTTTTATTTTGATCTTTTAAATTCAGAAATATTTATTTTGATTTTAGAAAAATATTTTAGTTCATAAATGTTAAATTTAACTTATTAAAATAAGATTTTAAAATTATGTTTATTAAATTTAAGAAACTAAAATAAATTTTTAAATTAGGATGTACAATCCAACCAACCTATCATAAACCCTAATGAAATTTTACGTACCCTTTTTCTATTAGTGCCTCCTAATAAAATTGATATTTTTTAAACTTTTAGTCTAATTTAATAAATATGTAACTTTGATCATAATATAAAATGTTAGGATGTGTTAGACATACTTTTACTTGACATATAATTTTAGGAAAAATCAAACAACATATATTGCATATTTTTTTACCAAGAATTCATGAAAAAAAAATGGTTAGAACAGCTAAAACTCTAGTTTTCACCCCAAATCCTAAAAGATTTAGAAACAGAAAAGAAAAGAAAAGAAAAAATCTTTTAGATTGAGAGAGGTAGCAGCAGTGAGTGAGTCACAACACAACCCCACCACCATCCACTGAAGAGTCCACAATCCTGATCTGAAAATCTGGTGCACCCCACATTTGAGTTTCCCCCCCATTTGGTGTCATGTGCTATGCTCACCATCCAAAAAGGATAACTTCCATAGAGGGTCGTCTTACACAAGTATGACCTAACAGAATAAGGAATAGAATCCTCCTTTGTAACTTTCACTTCTTTTTAACCCAATAAAGCGAAAAAGCAAGCAAGCCTCTAGAGAAAACCACAGCATCCAAAAAGCAACCCCAATTTTTGACTTCTCCTTCATCTCCATCTCCTTGCTCCTTCAAAGAAATTGCTAATGAAATCACTTTTTACACTTGAATGAATAATCACATCACATGGCATTAGGGACCCACTTTCAAATACTATGTGACTTTACTCTTTTTCCTTACAATCTCTGCTAGCTTGTAGCTTTTCATGAACTCTCTGTGAGCAACACAGGTGATTGGTTCTGGTCATATTGGTCAGATGTATATTACAAACAAAAATGATTTGTTCATACATTTGAGTTTCATTTCTATTGTCGAACAATAATGTTGTCAGAATGACTTTTGAAGCAATTATAGTTAAAACTAATATGTTTATTATATATAATGATGTGTGACTGTATAATGATATAAAAATTCTTTGTACTGATGTACTAACATAGACTATTTACTTAAAGTTTTTTTGTCTACAGGGAATAGTGTAAATTTAGTTTTTTTCCTCCTTTTACCAAAAGGATAATGTAAGGTTCCTGTAAAAAACCAAGTGCCGTGTAATAAAATAAAGGTAAAGAAAAAGATTAACATCTAAAATATTCATTTAAATCATTCTAAGGGTAAATACATAATACAACACATGATAGAATTAAGAGTTATATTCCTTCCACACACACTCAAGATTAATTCTCATTCAAAGAGCATTGCCTGATTATGTTTATGGCACAATTTACAAATTCTGTCACTACAAATACAAAAATGTAAAATCAAAGTGTGAGAGGAAGCAGAAGCTCAACAAAAGGATTCCTTAAATGAAAATGTGAATTAGTTAACTAGCTTCATGTATCAAGTACCTCTGGCTTTATTCATCCATGGCAAAGTTGAAGTGACAGTAGAATTATGGAAGCGAGCATCAGATGAACCTGTCAACTTATCTTTCCTAGACCATTGCCAGATCTTGGAAACAGAAAAGCTTTCACCTTTCCTTGCAATGTTGATTTTCTTTCCCTCAAAATCCCCATCAATGAAAGAACTTCCATTTGGGGCTGTTCTTCCCTTCAGTTGTCTCATGCTGTCACTGCTCCCTCCATCACCTCTAGGAGGGCCTAAAGCCACTCTCAGATCTGAATCAGCCACCACATACTGAAAAGACCCCATTGAATAACATCTCCTTACATCCAAATTACCCCTACTGCTCTCACCTTCACGTCTCTCCACCCCATCTCCATTATTAGTGCTTCTAAATTTTCCAAGCCTAACAGAAAACACCCTTTTGCCATTCACTATGTGACTTTCTACAGTTTTGTTAAAAGAACCAGCCCCAACCCCACCTCCACCACTGCCTGACACCCCATCTTCATCAAGTTGACTCTCGAAGTCAAAAGCTGAGTTCTCAAAGGCAAAGCCTGGTGAATACAGAGTCCCTCTACAGAGAGGGCAAGTTGAATTGGACAACAACCATGTATCTATGCATTCAATGTGAAAAGCATGGTTACACATGGGTAACAATCTCAATTTGTCTTGTTCCAGGAACTCACAGAGGCAAACAGCACAATCAAATGGCTCTTTCAAGCCTATAATCTCTTTGTAAAAGAAGACAGGGAGAGCATCAATAAAAGCCTGATCCAGGCCTGAATCATGAAGATGGAAGAGCTGCTGTAACTGTCTCTGGTAAGCATCTGATTCGGACATGTCAGGGTATCTATTTGATTGGGAAATTGATGAATTAGAAGACCTGTGCTTTATGAGAAATCTAACAAGCAAGTGAAGGAGACCCAAGATGAAAAACACCACAGCTAAAATGACTATGATGAAAAGAATTGCAGGGCTTATTTTATTCCCAGATGAAGAAGTTGGGGATGGAGCTGATTGTTTCTGGTAGTTAGAAACATAAGGCACCGATGGTGAAGAAGAAGTATATGGAGAAAGAATAGGGGGGTTGGTGATAGCACCATTGCTGAGAAGGATTTGAGAGTGAAACCTGTACATTTTGAGAATAGGGTACCCAAAATTCAAATTAGACCTTGTTTAGATTTTGAGGTTGGGATGTGAGAAAGAGAGAGTGCCACTAGTACCCATGTGGTGGTTTTGAGCAAAGTTATTATCTTTGCTTGTTTTGGGATTAAATCCAACTCATACATTGCGGAAAACAAGCAATGATAGGCAAAACCAAGCATTTAAGGAAACATGCCTGAGAAAATGTCAACGTTGCAGTAGCAGTTGACCAACCACAGAGTTGTTAAAAATTTGAAATCTTAGCAGACACCTGACATGGGTTTCTCTTGTGAGGGAAAAAGAAACCCTAATAATGATAATAAGAAAGAAGTGATCATGGAGAGTGCATCTAATTTGCTCAAAATCTGATGCCAATAGTGACCATGTGAAAACAAGTCACTTCCAAAACCCAAGGTTTTTGGGTCCCCTACAACTGCAGACTATAGTACAGACCACATAGGCCTCACCTGACAAAAAAAGGCAAAAAGTTAGGCAAAATTGTCATTTTCTCATTTGACAAGTTGAGGCTGTTGTGTTACTTCATACTCATGTCCCACATTTTGTTCTTCTTAGTGGATTGCAATTGTCCCTTAATATTATTGGTCAAAAAATGTTTTTTATCATCCAAGAGATTGCATAAGGGCCCAGATGAAGTTCATCCATTGAGCCCAAATGTGCAAAGCTCTCTACTGTTACATGTTTGTACAGACTTATAAACTTAAATTGGGCTATGACAAAATGACTAGCTGATTGACATTTTTGTCCTCCTATATTATTCCTATATACACCCTCTTTCTATTATTTTATTTATTTATTTATTTTTGTAAATACTCCTCCTTATTTAAAAGCTTTTGCAAATAATTCTCATATAAGTGCTTAAAATATGTTAGGGATGTTAGGAATAAAAAAAAATCATACCTCAATTTTTTTTATAAAATAATAAATATAATACAAATTTGTTTTTATATTATATTTATAATATGACATTTTTTTCAATATATTAATATTTAATAATATATAAATTATATTTTTATTTAAATAAATATTAATAAATTTATTTTAAAATATTAGATTATTTTAATATATATATATCTAATAATTATATAATTATTATTTTATATATATATTATTAAAAATTGTAATTTTAATTTTAATATTTTTTATAAAAAAAATTATAATATTTAATATTAAAATTTAATTATCTAAATAATGAAATGAATAATAAATAAGTCTATTTTAGTAATATCAACTTATTAAATAATGACATGAACAAATAAGATAGAATATGTTTAATTGTGTAATTTTTTTAAAATAGTATTATTAAAAAAAAAACATTTTACGTACTAGAAGTTTTATTTTAATTTGGAAAGGTTAAACTCTCATTTTGTTGATTAAAAATCTCTCGTTCATGAAAAGATCATAAATAAAAATTAATAAATATATGAATTTACATATTTTTTATCTATATCCATAAATTTAGGATCCTAGTTTGATATGATGCTAAAAGGTATTCCATATAATCTTACGATTTCCTAAATATACAATTGTGCAAGTTTTGTCATTGAGATCCTTAAATTAACATTTAGGAAATGAGCACTCTTTATCAATCTATCAACTATAATCCACATATAGTCATAGTCTCTCACAGTTTTAGGCAAATGAGTAACAAAATACATAACAATGTTATCCCACTTCCATTTTGGAATTTCCAATGATTGCTACATACCTCTAGGTCTCTAATATTCAATCTTCACTTTCAGACAAGTTAAACATGTTGCAACGTACTGTGCGATCTCCTTCTACATGTTAGGTCACCAAAAAGATTCTTTCAAATCTTGATACATTTTGTGAACCCCTAGGTGGATACTAAATTTACTTTTATGGCCTTCCTCCAAAATCAATCTCTTCAAATTTGGTCTACTGGGATGCATACTCTATCCCAGAATCTCAATACTCCACTAGACTCCATGCCAAATTTTACAGTCTTTTTTACCCTAATGCACTTATAATCTCCTTTAAGGTTGGGTACGTAGGCTGTAATTCCTTCACGCTGCAAGAAAGTCACCAGTTATCACCAATCTATCACAACTGATCATACTAGGAGATACCTCCATAATGAGACTCATCTCTAAATTTCTCAATCAACTATACCTCCTTTATCATCATAGTCGATGCCGATATCGTCTTCCTACTCAAGGAATCCGCTACCACATTAGCCTTCCCAAGATAATACATCAATTGGAAATCGTAATCCTTCAAGAACTCCATTCATCGCCTCTACCTCATATTCAACTCTTTCTTATCAAAGAGGTACTTCAAGCTCTTGTGATTGCTAAATACATCAAACCTTGCACCATACAAGTAATGCCTCCACATCTTGAGAGCAAAGACCATAGCGGCCAACTCCAGATCGTGCGTCGGGTAGTTTCTCTCGTGAATCTTTAGCTGTCGAGATGCATACACCACACTCTCTTCTCCTGCATGAGAACACACCCCAATCCCTAGTAAGATGCATCATAGAATACCTCAAAAGGTCTATTCACATCCAGTATTGTCAATATTGGAGAACTAATAAGTTTGTGCTTCATTTCCTAGAATGCTTGTTCGCATTCTTCTATCCACGCGAACAGTTGGTCTTTGCGAGTTAGTTGCGTCAACGGGGCAATGATTCTAGAAAAGTCCTGGATGAACCAACGATAATATCCCACTAAACCCACAAAACTCTTGATCTCTAATATTGTAGTCAAACGCTCCCACTGTAATACTGCATCCACCTTCGCAGGATCCACTACAATACCCTGTGTAGATATACATGCCCTAAGAATTTGACTTCAGACATCCAGAACTCGCATTTAGACATTTTTGCATACAACTGATTTTCCCTCAAGATGCTCAACACAGATCTCAGATGATCACCATGCTCCTCAAAAGTATGGGAGTAGATAAGAATGTCATCGATGAACACAACGACAAATTTATCTAAAAATGGGCAAAAGATCCTATTCATGTAATCCATGAATAGCGCAGGCGCAATCGTCAGTCCAAGTGGCATAACTACTTACTCATAGTGTCCATAGTTGGAATGAAAGGTTGTCTTTTGTACATCCTCAATCTTAACCAATATTCATGTAATCCATGAATAGTGCAGGCGCATTCGTCAGTCCAAGTGGCATAACTACTTACTCATAGTGTTCATAGCTGGAATGAAAGGTTGTCTTTTGTACATCCTCAATCTTAACCAATATCTGATTGTAGCTTGATCGAAGATCAATCTTTGAAAACACCATTGCTCCATAAAGTTGGTCTAGCAAGTCATCGATCCGAGGCAATGGATACTTATTCTTCATCGTCAATTTATTCAACTACCAATGCAAAGTCTCGATCTTCCATCCTTCTTCTTTACTAATAATACCAAAGCGCCTCAAGGTGACACAGTAGGTCGAATGAACTTTTTATCTAGAAGATCTTCAATCTATTTCTTTAAGTCCACTAACTCTATTGGTGTCATACAGTACGGTGCCATAGATATCAGTCCCGCTTTTGGAATCAAATCAATAGAAAATTCTACCTCTCATTAGGGTGGTAGTCCAGGATCCTCCGCTATAAATACATCCATAAACTCCTGCACCATTGAGATAACACTTGTCCTTTTAACTGAATCATTCTCTTCTTATGTAAGAATCATATAACATGCAGCGCCCTCCTTTAGTTCCTTCAAAGTTTAATCAATAGATAACAATTCACTTTCCAAAGAGTTTGAGAAGATCAACTTCTTCAAACCACAATCTATAAGAATATGGTTTGAAGATAACCAATCTATTCCCAAAATGATATTTAGCTTTTGAAGGGGTAGACAGATCAGATTCACCTTAAATTTGTGTCCTTCTACCATAACTGGACATCAGACACAAATCCGAGATGTTTTCACTACACTGGCAGCCGGTGTGGAGACAAACAATTCAAAAGATAGATCTTGCACAGGCAAATCCAATTCATTCACACAAACAAATGACACAAAAGAGTGTATCGCTCCAGAATCATACAACACTTTAAGCTTTCTGCCACAAAGAAGGCACGAACCTATCACTAGATCCTCAGTCCGCTTAGTATCCGCCCTAGTGATACCAAACACTCTCCCAACAACCCTTGGCTTATCTTTCTTTTCTTCGGTGTTAGGTGTTGACACCCAATTTCGTTCGGAAGAAAAATAAAATAATACAAATATTATATACTCTTTTTTTTTCTTTTATTATTTATTTATTAATTATGATTATTTAATTATCATTAAAAAAATATAAAAATAAAAGATAATGTTTTAAATAAAGAAAGAGAGAGTTATAAAGTTAGAGATCACTAAAAATAAGATAGGAATATTTTTTAGAAATCATTATTTTTATTTACTTATTTTATTTTTATTATGTATTTATCTATTTTCTTAAAATAAATAAATAAATAAATAAAAAGAAAAGAAAAAAAGGGACCCAAATAAAAAAAATGAAGTATAGATTAAAAAAAAAAGGACCCAAACCCAAGGAACCCATAGCCAAAAGAAAATTAACCTAATTTTTTAACCTAAGGGGGAAGGGGATGTAATAAAAGGGGGGCTGTTGTAAAATTAGGGGACGAGAAAAAAGGAGGAGAAGAAGTAGGGGATTGAGGTATTATTTCTTTGTTTTTTTCATGCTTTTATTATTACTGTTTTACACGTTTTGGTTGTTGCATATGTGATTTTTTTTTATTCATGGTTTCTGGAGTGTGTCACACAAGCATTTAATTAGTGGTTTTGTTTGTCATTTAGCTTTTAGTTCACACAAAAAATTTTAAAGTGAATACTGTTGCCCTAGTAAGGAACCCTGCATCACAGATTCCTTATCATGCTAGTGAAGTTTTATTAAAAAAAATTCTCTCTGTCAAAGATCATTACTTTGGCAAAGAAGGTTGATAAATCAACGTTTTCTAGTAGAATATCCCCACCCGATAATATTGACAAGGTGGTAGGGCAGGTTGGTTCGATTAAGGAGAACTTTCATCGACTTATCAGTTGCTTTGCTCCCTGGATAAAACGTATACGCCTTGAACAAGGGTTACGGTTTGAACCAACCTGGAAAGCCTTGCCGACACACTCATTGACGAAAAGGGTGTGGGTTGAGAAAAGGAAACTTCCTTATCGTAAGATTCG
>BDMB01000076.1:27820-136674 GCA_016859785.1 Macrotyloma uniflorum | reverse complement strand
ATTCCAATGCCACTCAGTTCGTCAAATGGCCGAAGGTTGTATCAATTTTATCATCTTTGCTTGTGGGGTCTCTTGTCCTTGATGTGGGATGTGGGAATGGAAAATACTTAGGTTTGAATCAAGATTGCTTTTTTCATGGGATGTGATATAAATCCTTCTTGGATTAAAATCTGGGTTGCAGATGCTGTGATTCTCCCTTGCGGCAATGGTGGGTACGGCAATGGTGCGGGATGCATACTGCCAAACCCCTTTTCTTTTTTTATTATTATTTCTTTTTTGTTTTTTTATTTATCTTATGTTATTTTTATTTATTTTTTTCTCTCTTTCATTTCATCATTTTATTATTTATCTTTATTTTTTACTTATTGTTATTATTTTCTATTATTCAAATTAGTCTATTTATCATATAATAATAATAAAAAATCTTGACCATTTATATATAAAAAATAATTAACAAATCTAAAATTTAATTTAATATTTTGCCTAACTTGCAATTCATTCGATAATTAATTCTAATATTCACTATGTTACTACAGTAAAAAGAAGGGAAATTATGTTGAATTCTAATTTATGTTGAATTCTAATTATATATATGACTGCACATGTCATTGTATATTTAGTATTCAATTATAAAAAATGACAATTTTAATATACTGATCTCGAATAATAATCGTAATATGCTAATTTAAATTAAATAAATTTTTCTAAATACTAAATTATGATATCAATATTATATCAGTTTATCTTAAGAAGGGTAAAGATTATGATCACGTGCATCATCTTATATCCTATAACTCATTTTTTATTATTATTTTTAATATAAATTTATAATCATTAAATTATATGATTTATGCTACATTCTTTACATACATGACCACACGCATCATTATTTTGTTATTTTTATCAAAGTTTACTCAAATTTTAATTTTATAAATATTCATTTTGTTAATGATTTCATAAAAAAATTTGGTATTAGCTTTTTAATATAAGTATGAAGTATACTTTTTCTCTTCATGTTAAAAAGTTTTCTAAATGTTTGTATAATCATATGCATTTTCTTACATCTAGTACCCATTATATTTAAGTATTTTTATATCACCTATATATAAAATAATCATTTAAATATATGTATGACTATACGCGTCATCTTATATTTAACCTTTAACTAAATTTTATTAAGGTAAAATAAATATATTTCAATCTTTTTAAGCAAATTTATATAACAATTTATAATATCAATGTATAGTTTACACTATCTTGATTTATTATAAGATTGATAAAGAGAATAAAATATATACATTTTTTTTTCAAAACTCATTTCTCGTTAAAATTACTAATCATAAAAAAAAATGTTTTAGGAAGAACTACGTAACCTTGATTTTCCATTCTAAATGAAAATACGTAGGAGCAAGGTTAATATCTTGTCGGGCCCAAATAAACTTTAATTTAATATTTTCTTTTTTTAACAATAATAATTTAAGAATTATTTTTACACTATAATATTTTATTTGTTTATAGGGGAAACAAACATTATAAGGTTATATTTATCTTGCATATTTAATTGAAAGGTAACTGTCTTAAGACGAACATTGTAGGGTGCTGATACCTTCCCTACATGTAATCGACTCCCGAATCTATTTTTTTTGTTTTGAAGATCATTTTAGTTTTTCCATAGTTTTTCTTAATAAACTATGGTGGCGACTCTTTTGTTCCCCTAAAAAGGGTGAATTTCTTTTTATGTTCGCTGGTCCTGTCGTGACCCCGGTTGCGACTTTAGGTCTAGATCTGCTCTTGTAATCTCTAGCCAAATATCCCAATTTATCACAGATATAACACTTCTTTTTGTCCGCAAGGCTAGACTAACTCTAGAGGTGGGGTCCTCCACATATGAAACATGTTGTAGGTCTCTATTGCTACTGTTGTGGGTGAAGTCTCGGAGTACTCTTCCTAAACTGTTGTGACTGAGTATAAGGCTTTTTCTACTCCTCTCTGCCCTTCCCACTAGAGAATCCTCCTCCATGTGTCCTAATCACTTTGTTGGCTCCTTCTTCAAGCCTCTTTACAGTCTTCGCTCTCTCTATTAGCAAAGGAAAGTTACATATGTACATGGGAACTATTGTCTATTTCAGCTCGTAAAGGAGGTCTTCTTCAAATTTTCTACTTCGCCAAGCTTCTGAAGTAGCCTAGGAGTAGTATCATACTAGGTGCTTAAATCTCGTAGCATAGTCATGCACAAATAAGCTCCCTTATTCCAACTTCAAAAACACTAACTCTTTAGCAAACCAAGCACTATAGAAAAGTATTTTTCTAAGAACCGCATTCTGAAGCTTCTCCAAGTAATCCTCTCATCACAAGCATCCATTATTTGTCGTGCCGAAAATCACCTTTTTATTATCGTTGGGGGGGGGGGAGGTAATTGCTTTGAAAATCTTCTCAATCCCCCTAATCCAATTGTCAACCATGTCTGAATTGCCTTTTCAGTCAAACTTTTGGGGTCTATATCTTAGAAATTCGGTTAGTTTCACATGTTCAACTGTCATTTCAAAGGAGGTGGTAGTAGTCCAACATGTGTACTTAAATTCTTGCATCGTTGCTTGGTGTTGTTGGGTCATGGCCAGATTTTACTGCTAAATGGTGGAAATCATTATTTCCAACACTCATACCATGCTACCCATATCCGTCATTGAGAAGGAGGGATAAGAGGTTGTCTAGGTGTCATATAGACCATACAAGAAATTTAAAGCAGGTTAATATCTCAACATAATTCCTATTTAATCTAATTTCACATAGCTAGCAAAACAAGTTCAATCCCTAAATTGATCCGTTGAAAGGAATTTCCATACATATAAAGTCTTTGTAGTTTATTGTCATTAGTATATATTTTTTTTAACATTTTTTATTAGTAAATTTGTTAAGAAATTAACATCCACCACCGTAGATATTAAAAAATACAAATAAAAATTATATAATGTAAATAAAAAAATATATATGTACATCTATTTATTTTTTTAACATATTACAAAATATTTATTAAGATATTACAAAATATTTATAATCTTTTGAATATATTATATTTGTGTTTAACTAATAAATATATATAAATTATGTTTAATAAAATTAAAAAAAAAATGTTTCTTAAGAATAAATATGATATGAAATAATGAGTATCATAGATTCATTTATTATTATTGTAAATAATATGTTAAAGAGAAATATATTGTTATATAATACTAAAAATATAAATTATGATATCACATTTTAATAGAAAAATTCTTAAATAGATATTATTTATTGTGATTTTGAATAAAATTTTAATAATTTATAATAAATATACATTTTAAAATTCTCCTATATCCATTATACATTAATTTTTTAATATATTTTGTTTAAAAAGATATATTTTTTAAATTATTTAAAAAATATTAAAGTATATTTTGATGGATGTTAATGGGATGTTTTAAAAAAAATTAGGTGTATGTTTATTAATATAATTCAATATATGTATCACCCTTTATTATAATTCACATCCTATCATATAAAACTTGCATATAGTACTTAAGAAATTCAATAAAAACAATCACTTAACTAAAATCATATTCCTATTATGTTATTGCATATTTGCTAATTTTAATCTCACTTGCTTAATGCTAAATTGTTTTTTATTAATAAAAAACTCAAATGATTTTATTATTATAAATATAATATATATAATCATATTTATAATAATATATGTAAATAAAATTAATTTTTTTTAAAATGATTAAAAATAAAAATAAATTCCAGGAACCGAATTTTGTTCTTTGTAAAGTTTGGACTGAAAGGTTTGTTCATGAAAAAAGTTTCAGTACTTTACTCTAAAAAAAAAGAAGTGTCATAAAATATTCATCATTTAATAACTGATTTTTAATAATATTACAATGTAAAATATTAATTTAAATTTCATAATTATTAGGTTACTACAAAAAAAAAGTTGTTAAATGAGTGTTTCATCTCAAAAAAATTGTCCATGAATCATCAACCAAACCATAAACCCTAGAAACCACACTGAGTTACTCACTGAAGACGCCAAGTCAAATGTAACATGCAATTTGTTCTTTTTTTATTTATTTTATTTTTATTTCCATTTCTCTAATAAAGAAAAGAGAAAATTGGAAGCCAAAACCCACAACAACACACACTATGCTATGCTAAACTCTCTAATCCGTTTCCGCCGTTACGCATCTCCTTACTCTCCTCTTCTTGGTCTTCCTATTAACAGATTCTCCTCCGCCGTCGGCGCCATGGTTGCTCACACTAAGGACGACGCCTACCTTCAGGCGGCGATTCCGAAGCGCATTCATCTGTTCGAGACTATCCAGGCAGAGCAACGCACGCAGCGCCTCTCTCTCTCGCCGGATCCTATCAAGGTCACTCTCCCCGACGGGGGTGTCAGGGAGGCAAAAAAGTGGCTCACAACTCCGCTCGACGTGGCGCGCGAAATCTCCAAGAATTTGGCCAACAACGCGCTCATCGCCAAGGTCAATGGCGTGCTCTGGGACATGACGCGTCCTCTCGAGGACGATTGCCAGCTCCAGATCTTCAAGTTCGACGATGACGAAGGCCGCGACACGTTCTGGCACTCCAGCGCGCACATTCTCGGCCAGGTCTAGCTCTGTTAAACTGTTTTTGTTAATTTTCGTTTCAGTTCGTATTAGGATGAATTAATTATTATTGTTTTTTGTTTTGGTTATTTCAGTCTCTTGAGACTGAGTATGGATGCAAGCTCTGCATTGGGCCTTGCACTACAAGAGGAGAGGTTCGTGTGTGCTTTTTGTTGTTGTAATGTGTTTCTGCAGTGTTGACTCTGTTGTGATGTTTTTGTGTGAGGTGTGCATTGAATTAGACAGTGAATGTTCTATTTTAGGGATTCTATTATGACGCGTTTTACGGTGACTTGGGTCTCAATGACGATCACTTTAAGCAAATTGAAGCTGGCGCATTGAAGGCTGTTGCGGTATTCTTCTTTTTTCTCTGTTATCTTATTTATGTCTTTGTTTTTTTTTTAATGTTTACTGCTGCTTTAGATGCTACCGTGGCTATTGGGATTATATCCTGTTACTATGACGAACAATAGTTGCAATACTTAATGCTTTTCTGTTTACATACATTTGTCCTTGAAATTTTGTCTTTTTTATACTTTAGTTGAACAGCAGTGTAATGTCAAAAAGTGTTCCAAATTTCGAAGCCTCTGCATATATTTCTATATCTGGAAGTCTAATGTTCATCAAGAGTGTCTTTGGAATGTTAAATGGAATTTGGTTTAATTTGTTGACCAAGTCTTGAGTTTGGAATGTTCAAGGAATAGTAATTGATTTCATTTTTAGAGGAGCCAGCCTTATTCAATATTTCTATCCCATGGATTTCACTGCTTTTGTTTTAGAAGTTGTCTCTAATTTGGTATCTTTCAGTCAAAATTGATTTTGATTTTTAAATTTTTATGATTGGCCATATTACCCTTAGTAAATAGCTAAGTTAATAAAATTGATATAAAATCTATACCTTTACTTATCTCCAAACATAAGTTTGATTTCTAAATCAATTCGAATCCCATTTCTATAATGCATGTTTGGAAGCAAATCAGCAACATATGTTTCCACTCTCTCCAAGTTTTGCCAGAAGCAACAAAATGTTGAGTCATTTGCACCATTTGACGTGGTTTTTATTCAAGAACTCATGTAATGGATGGTGTCCACTCATGTTTTGGATCCTTCTTAAATATTCCAAATACAGCAAATGAGATTTCAGATTTTCCTCCTTAATCTAGATATTTTGATCTAGTTCTTGTTTTCCATTCTTTTACCTCTCATTTTCAAAATTTTCCTAGCATGTTTCCATGGTAGTAAATGTGAGCTTTAAAGGGAGAAAAAAGGAAACATGATGGATGTGAGGCCGGACAAGAAAGGATGGGATACAAAATGGTTGTATATGAGGAGATTTTTATGTGACAACTACTTAGAAAATGATGATAAAAAATTGGTTAAGATGGATTGGAGTAAAGATAGCAAATGTTGAGGAAAGTAACTCATGGTTTATATAGCCTTACAAAAAGGGGTAGTGGGAGATCAAGAACAACATTGGAAGAAATTATGAAAAGGAAAATTTAGTAAGGATGTTGTCTGATCTATTTAGCTGGTCTCACTTAGTGGAATAAGGTTATTGTTATTGTTGTTGTTATTATATGTGTTTCTCAATATTGTGATAAACACTACTTTTCTGTTAATATATGTGATGGTGATGAAGATTATATTTACAGGAAAAGCAACCGTTTGAGCGCATTGAAGTTACACGCGATCAAGCACTGGAGATGTTTTCAGATAATAAGTTTAAGGCAAGCATAACGTTCTTTTTTTTATTGGGGGGGGGGAGCTTCTTGTTTTAATGATATTATCTATTATCTTCTGAAATACTCAATCATATTGAGCTGAACTATATTTCCAATTTTATTTCATCTATAACTTTTAATATCTCAAATTCACAATTTGGTGCTTTGGCTTCGTGAATATTGTGATCAGATTGAGATTATCAATGATTTGCCTGCCGACAAAACTATCACAGTATACAGATGTGGTCCCCTGGTTGATTTGTGTCGTGGACCCCATATACCTAATACATCTTTTGTCAAAGCAATTGCATGTTTAAAGGTATGTGTAAGCTGTCTTATCATGCAACCTTTTCAAAATTTGATTTATCCATTAATTTGTATCAGTGGCAAGTACTTTGGTTTAATTGGTTTTGGAATTCCAGGCTTCATCAGCATATTGGAGGGGGGACAAAGATCGTGAAAGTTTACAAAGAGTTTATGGCATATCTTATCCTGATCAGAAGAGTTTAAAGGTGATTTTCATCTCATAAGTTATTTCTTTGACAAAACCATCCAACTCTATTCAGATTGACCTTTGCTGATTGAATGATTAATTGCAGTTCCTTTTGGAATAAGTAAATAACAGATAGTAGTTGTTAATAGTGTCCTATATAGCATTTATCAGGGCTCTAGCTCCTCTGCACTATGCTACATCCACAATGTGGTGTTTTTGAGATAAGGCTTGGATAGTGCTTATGTGGTACTATCATTTGATAATTTGATTTTTTTCCCCTCATCTCATAAGTTATTTCTTTGACTAAACCATCCAACTCTATTCAGATTGAGTTTTGCTGATTGAATGATCAATTACAGTTCCTTTTGGAATAAGTAAATAACAGCTAGTAGTTGTTAATAGTGTCCTATATAGCATTTATCAGGACTCTAGCTCCTCTGCACTATGCTACATCCATAATGTGGTGTTTTTGAAATACGGCTTGGATAGTGCTTATGTGGTACTATCATTTGATAATTTGATTTTTTCCCCTTTTTTTGTTTTAAAAACTTTTAGGAATACTTGCATCGACTCGAGGAGGCTAAAAAGTATGATCACAGGATTTTGGGTGTGAAACAGGAGCTTATTCTTCATCATGAATGGAGGTATGTTGGGGTTATTCTTGTCTGATTGCAACATTTAGTAAGCTTCTGTGACTGATATGTCTTGATCTGTCTGTGTTTATGTCAGCCCAGGAAGCTGGTTTTTTCTTCCACATGGCACGCGGATCTACAACAAACTCATGGACTTCATTCGAAATCAGTACAAAGACAGGGGCTACCAAGAGGTTGAGTTTTAGGTTACATGTGACCCATTGTTTTTTTTTTTGGCTTAAAAGTCACTTTTAAGTTAAAATTAACAAATGAACTTTAAAAACAAAGTGGAAGTTGTTTTTCAGTTTTAGCTTAAAAACTTATTTTAAACTAGAAGCTCCATTTTGTAGTCCCACATTGATTTGTGCAGGATGATAGGGAGAGGGAGGCTACAGTATACACCTATTTGCTTTTTTTAAGAAAAGCTACTTCAGTTAACTATTCTAAAAGCTACTTTCCTTCTTTTCTTTTATAAAAATTAAGCTCCTTAATTTTAAAGAGTTCTTCTCCAAATATGTTTGGCTTAGCTTCTACTTTTAAGGAGAAGAAAAGCCAAAAAAAAGAGTAGGCCAAACACTACCTAGTGTAGGAGTTTCTTAAAGTGACATCTTTTTCCATGTACTTAGTACATTTTTGGAATGGAATCAACAGGTCATATCTCCAAATGTATTTAACATGGATCTGTGGGTGCAATCTGGTCATGCTGCAAATTATAGAGAGGATATGTTTATCTTAGAGGTATGTTTTTACCAATATCTCTTAATGCTAGTTTGTGTACGAATGTGGGTTAGAGTTGGAGGGAATATTTTCTTCTCTTGTGGTAATCTAGATGAATTATATTGTGTTGATGTATGTTTTCATGTAATTATTACCATTATGGGGCGAGGGGCCATGTATGAGGATGGAAGAAAAGAAACTAATACGATTGTTGGGATTTCTGGAAAATCCCATGAAGGTATTTTTTTAAAAGCAATCAATTTATTGACCAAAGCGTATTTTCTTATGTGAACTAGATTGACAAACAAGAGTTTGGGTTGAAACCAATGAATTGCCCAGGGCACTGCCTGATGTTTAAACACAGGGTTCGATCATATAGAGGTAACTTTCATTTAGATGGAGATTTATCTTTACAAATGGTATCGATCTGTTATGTTCATATGTTCAGTGGCTGAGCTAGTCCAGATTTCAATTTCTAATTCGGGATAATGCTCATGTTTGATCTCTTAGATAAGTGGATTTACAGTTCCCTGTATAGAAAAATACCTGTTCACTCTCCTTTTGTATGCCTTCAATTTTTCACTCTTCATATGATAAAACTACAATCATTTTGCACAGGACGACCAGGGTGGGAAGTGTGACTATGGTTCATCTAGAATTTGTACTTTTCCACATAATATCATATTGTTGTTTGGCATAAGCTAGAATTTTTCATTTAGCTACCTTCAAAATTGAACTAGACTATAAATTTATACCTTTGTGGTGATGAGAGGTGGACACAATCTGTTTTACAAGTGAGTGAGCTCAAATACCAAGGGCTTGTTCGAAACTGTTCTGATTTTTTGTTTTTAAAAACTGTTTTGTAAATAGTTTTGGAAAACTATTCTTGAGAACAGAAAACAAGAACACAATATGTTTGATAACATTATCTGTTCATAACACAATCTCTCCCCGTTACTGCTCAACCATGCCGTGGACCATCATCAACACTGAACTAGTAGGCCCTTATCACCATTAATAGCAAGTCACTGTCACACCTGTATATCCCTGTATTGTTGACCTGTTCTCTCACCTCCAACCTAGCTGTACCACCCACATCACTTTGCCACTGCTGGAATGCCTTGCACTGTCAACCAACTGCCATCACAGCATCACTATTTGCTGCTAGAATGGCCGAGCGTTTTCAATATGCCAACCCTTTCCCCAGGTTAGGTAAAAGGATGAAAATAAAGGAGGTGAAAGGGTTGACTATGACAGTGCTGGATTTCCACAACTCATCACTTTTTCTTTTCTTGAGACATTAATGAGAAAAATTAAAAAAAGCAACACATTATGAAAACATCTTGAACCTGTTCTGATTTTTTGGTTTTTAAAAACTAATTTTGAAAACATTTTTCTCAAAAATTCAAATTAGAACTAATGCATCAAGCAAGTTTTATTATCTTTAATAATAAAGAATTGTTTTTAAAAGCAATATTGGAACGGACCCTCATCTGTAGTTTGTTTTTTAGGTTGATATATGCTTCGTGAGTTTGAGTATTTAGCTTGAAGAATGGAATTTAATTGAGCTGATTTTTTATATGAACTATTTTCTCCGAACTTTTCAATGATTGTTCAGAACTTCCTCTCCGTTTTGCTGATTTTGGGGTTTTGCATCGGAATGAGGCTAGTGGTGCCCTGAGTGGATTAACTCGCGTTAGGAGATTTCAGCAGGTAAATCTTTCTTCTGTACCCGTATTAACATATGTTTTGATGAAAGGGGGTCTACTTTTTATTGTTAAGCCAAATAAAACTAATTTGATGCTTAGTATATTAAACCAGGAAATACATTATTTTTTATGTTAGGGTATGCCGAGGCAGGCATATTTTTAGGCTTTATTATGGCAAGATTCTTTGATTTTTCAATTTTGTAGGCATACTCGGTGAATACTAAGTATTGCAAAAATCTCTTTGGTGGGGTATTTGAAATTTTGAATACATGTCTGGGTCTCATTAATTTTGAGTACTGGAGTAGGAAATGTTATTTTTTCAAACAAGTTGGGGATTAGTGTTTGTGGGGTTGAAAATTTTATAGACATACAGTAGATTGGTCTGCTGATCTTAAAAATAAACCACCTGGGGTTGTGTTTACACGTTGTTATAATAGCGTAGTTAAATTTCATTTTTTCCTGGTGATGTTTTTCTTTGTTCATTTCTTTAAAATATGATGCGATTACAACTCAAAGAACATTACAAGGCAAAATCTGTATCATTTGCCTTATCTTCAATTTCTATTATCTGTAGTGTTTGAATTTCATACTGTTAATGACATTTGAATTAAATGTTGCTCAGGATGATGCACATATTTTCTGCAGGGAGTCCCAGGTGAGTTTATCTTTAAATTTATGCAACATAAATCTTTGTAAGTCACCTTTGAGCTGCAGTTTGGTTTACTGATTTTATTCATTTTGCAGATAAAGGATGAAGTGAGGAACGCCTTGAATTTCATCAATTATGTCTATGACATATTTGGTTTCACATATGAGCTGAAGCTTTCAACGGTATGCTTTCAATCTTAACTGTTCTTAATGCAGATGCACCTTTCTAAATGTCTTTAAAATTGGAAAATCCAGAGTTTCAAAGCTTGGTCCTCCTCAACTTAAGGTGCTCTCTATAGTATCTTAGTTATTCTTGCCTGTGAACTGTTTTTGAATTTTCTTATGCAGTCCCATTTATCGGACAGTTTTGTGCTGTAGATTAAATTATAATTATGGCTACACTGGTAGCTTATTTAAATTTACATAGAAATATAGTATTTTTTATTTTTGGGTTCTCTCATGTATTAGTAATAACTAGCCATACACTGGATCAATTTTGCAAAATCAATGTATTCACTATTATATGTATTATTAGTTATTTGCTAACATTATGGGGGGACTTTCATTATAGTTCCGTCACTCCCGTATAGCACTGAATCATTGATACTCATTTTAACTCCGCAGCAAATTTGTTTTGTCTTTCTGTCCTGGCTCCCAGTTAAGGAGAAAACAAAGTTTTTGCAAACCAATACTTGCTTTTCTCTTTCAATTAAATATAACTGTTTAATAGCGTTTTATTATTTTGTTTTTTCCATGTGTTGGATACTTGAGTAGAGACCAGAGAAATACCTAGGAGATATTGAAACTTGGGATAAGGCTGAAAGTGCGCTGAAAGAAGCTTTAAATGATTTTGGCAAGCCCTGGCAGGTTATTATTTCCTCTTCTATGTCTTATAGAATGTTTCATGCCAGCGAAATATAGATATTGTTTTGAACATCCAAAAGTGGAGTTCGCCTATCTCATCTTCAGTTTAATAATAAGTTTACTTCGTTCGATTTTTATTTTCTGATAGAACTAACTAGTATTATTGAAAGGGAAATATGGACATTAGGCCCTACAGATAGTTTTCTGTACACTAGGAAAACAGCAAGAACAAAGACCCCTAAACAGATACTGACGGGGTACCAAATACCAAGGGAATTCCTAGACTCCTCTTAATTCACTCCACAATTTCCTACCCCCTGTTTTCTCCCCTCCCATCACATTTATCCTATCATTCTCTCATTATTTGGTGATAATTGCAGAATTCCTTTTCTCTCCAATCAGCTCATAACAGCTGAACTTGCTGTTCACAACCTCAAGATCCCCTTGTCCTTTTCTCTTCTGCATGCCCATTCCTCCAATTCGCTCTTGGTTCCTCTCTGCATCATATTGCCCAATTTGCATCTGTGGCCAATTTTGTTCTACGGAGGACAACACCCATTTCTTCTTTTCCTCTTTCTATAGATATGCACAAAGGTTTTTCCACTCGCACCTACACACACACACTCCATTAATTTATTTTCTCAACCTGTTTTTATTATTTTCTATAGAATTTGACATTTGTTATCTTTAGTACCTTTGTGCTTATATTCTGTGTAAAACCTTGCAGTTGAATGAAGGGGATGGGGCATTCTATGGACCCAAGATAGACATCAGTGTATCTGACGCATTAAGTAGGAAATTCCAGTGCGCAACTTTGCAGGTTTGCCATGTTCAGATGGATTTGCACTCATGATTCAGTTTTGGATAACTTTTCAGCTGATATCCAGATGAATGTGGTTGCTTGCAGCTTGACTTCCAGCTTCCTGATCGTTTTAAGTTGGAATTCTCAGCTGAGGATGAAGCCAAAATTGAGAGACCTGTAATGATACATAGAGCAATTCTAGGATCTGTTGAACGCATGTTTGCCATCCTTTTAGAGCACTACAAGGGTAAATGGCCCTTCTGGCTCAGTCCTCGTCAAGCAATTGTATGCCCCGTTTCTGAAAAATCACAAGCTTATGCACTTCAGGTACATAGCCCTGATTTTTATGCTTTATTCTTTGATATATTTTCCTTATAACTATTAAATGATACAAATGATTTGTGCATATCACGATACAGCACCTGTGATTTCATGCCTATATATTTAACTCTGTTACTCAGGAGCTTATGCAACATTGGCTTTTCCTTGTTTATTCCTGAGCTTTTCTGTATCAGGTTGAAACCATTGAATCAGTTTAGTTTCCTGTTACAAAATAATGTTGAGTCCATCACATGCATTTTTAAGTAAACTTCCAGCTGTAACCAGATCACAAAGCTCGAGCAATCTCCTTGAATAGTTGAATAGCTTAAAGTGTGTTTGGTTTTCTGAAATGCTTTCCATTTTCAACAATAATCACAAAAATTCCACCTTGTACAATTCTTTGAAAATAGGAAACAATGCCATTTTTGCAATTTTTAGCTAAAGCAGGAAACATTTCCTTATATCAAGCAGGCCATAGACTTTTCATCCTCCTGTTTCTAATTTGTTAGGATACTTGTACTACTATATTTTGATATGTGAAAAGCAAGGGCTTGTTGATCATGTAACATTCTTGGACTGCAATTTTCTAGGTGAGAGATCAGATCCACCAAGCAGGGTATCACGTTGATGCTGATACAACTGATAGGAAGATTCAAAAGAAGGTAACATAAACCTTTAGGACCAAAATTTTGATTTCATTACATATCATTCTTTCTGAGGACAATAATGCCCAAATTGTTTTCTATACTGCCAATGAAATATTGGTTTATTTGAGTTTGTATTACATTTGAAATGTAGAGAAACTCAGTTTATGGTTCAAATTATTTTATACAAGAATTAAGATAGAACACTGGTTTGTTGCCAAAGAGAATTTTATATAACTGATTGTATATTTGTTTTGCCCCAAGCTGTTGTCACTAGTCACTTACTGATGGGTTAAGCTGTGTGTTTGTTACTAGATTTTGTACCTTGCACGTTGCCACAGTGAATTTATTCTTCTATTTATTTTAAAATTTATTACCTGTAATGAATTTTATTCAAGTTGTTATATATTTGAAACCTTAATCCGTCAAAGATTTGTTATATCTTTGTGTCTTTTAATATTTGGGGATTTGTTTTATATTAAAAAATTAGTAGACTAAATGTTTAGTGAATCTGTAATTGAAAGTTTTTTTTTCTTTTTTATAATTTTTCTTTTAAGTATTATATACTTTCATTATCGAACCAGTTTCTTGATTGAGGAGATTTGTCTTAACTAGAAGTTGTGACATTCTGCAGGTGCGAGAAGCACAGTTAGCACAATACAACTATATCTTGGTTGTCGGAGAGGAGGAAGCTAATACCGGACAGGTTCTTCCTTTTCCCTCTAAACATATCTTCATATGCATTTCGTATTTGTTTGACCTCGGGCTGCTGTTAACTGTCAAGCATAGTTTTTAATGAATTTCTCTCACTTGGATAATTAAGTTTGGACTAATTAGAAGTGTGTCTAAACGAGAAAGCAAGCATGCTTATATGATCGCACACATAGTTTGTGTCTAAACGAGAAAGCAAGCATGCTTATATGATCGCACACATAGTTTATGAATCTTGTGAATAGCACAAATAGTTTCATCACAATATTTCATATACACTTATGTCATGTGCAAAAACATATAACATCTTTCAAATTCTGAAACTGAAAGGATTGAGATTGAAAGTACATCTACTATCCTTGGCCTACATAACAAACCAAGCTTGGGCTAAGGATGCTAGCTTGGTTAAGACTGTTTAAACTTTGTGTTGATTGATTTTAATTAAAAGAGCTTAAACATGCTATTATTTGTTTCATTTTGGAGAAATTATTATGCTAGTATCCATAGTCCCAATCCAACAAATATCTATATAATACATTCAAATTTCACAATTTATGAGAAAAAAAATTATAATACTTAATTATGTGTTTTGTGAAGATTAATGTAGATCATGATGGTCCTGAACCACCTAACAATTTTTGCTCATTTTAGCTCAAGTATGCCTTAAATTTGAAAGGAATTTCAAGTTAGATGTTAGCCTTAGCTACATTTCAAGAATTCAGATTAAGGTTTATATCATATATACTAATCTTGGAGGCTTTCTCCCGCGTTTTCTCTTAAGAGGTGGCAATGGTCTCTGATCGTATTGTGCCTGTGTTCCTATACTTTCTGGATCAAATATAATCAGTTTTTCATTTCTACACCAGTAAAATATATTATACATCAGTGTTTACGCCACTTGTTGCTCCTTTATTTATGAATCATGAGCTATCTTTTGTTGATGCTGAGTTGATTTGTTATTCCAGGTGAGTGTACGAGTTAGAGACAAGGCAGATCATAACGTTATGAGTATTGAGAACCTACTCAAACATTTCCGAGATGAAGCTGCAGCTTTCCATTGATACTTTGCTTATGAAAACTTGAAAGTTTTTAGCCCCAAATATCTTAGTTTTACACATTTGTGTGTGCATTATTTATATTTTTAACCTAACTATCCTGGTTTTATATACATGGTTTGAATGATCACTATTGCATTGCCATCACACTACTAAGTTAATGGGACTTTTGGTTATAGCTGGACCGTAGTCTAGTAGATATTCTTGTATCGTTTTTTTTACGTTCCTTTCGATATAAGCAGTCAAGTTTACATGCCTCTTGCATTTCCTATTTTCTTTTAAGTTGGTGTGTGACATTTGAGGAAAATATACCTTCTGGAGTCGGTCCTCAATGATGATTGTTAGCAACTTGCCTAGGTTTTCATTAGGATCCAGGTTTCTTTTTCTTTGGTGGATTATTGAGCAACATAAGTTCAATATTCATATCCATTTTGAATGCAATGTGTCAGATGCTTGTACTTGGTTCCCTCAACTGAAATGATTTATATATAGCACGAATGATTGTACTCAGTTCCCTCAAATGAAATGATTTGATGAAAGAACGTTGAATCTGCAACTGAGAGAGGACAACTTTGGGTTCAGTTGCCCCAACATTGGCTGAGCGTAGGCAGACTTAAACTTGCCTTCTGATTAGAAATGAAAGCTTTCGTCAAGCATGTTTTTCTCTTTGATGTATATATTGTTTTACTTTTGATTTTAATATATTTTCAAATCCTTTTTGATGAAAATCAATTTATTGGTCCATTTTACCATCTACACTTTTTTTATAATTAATATTAGTAAATTTGAGAAATTAAATACATTATTCTGTGATTGTTTAGTACATATTTTTTTGCTTATTTTAATGTGCATAATGCCCCCGGATTTTTATTAACAATATAATCTGTTCTTCAAAAGTTTACAAATAGACTAAGCAATGAAGCCCATCAAGACATGCATATCTGCACCATTTGTTGATCTGTAATCAAAATTTGCTTGGTTTTATTTTCATTTAAATATATATATATATATATATATATATATATATTTCAAAAGTATTTTTTAACTCAAAAATAAATGATGAAGTGTTAAGTGTTGCTTTGCTTCAACTTACAGGTTAAAAATATTTCAGACTTTTTTTTATGCCAGAATAATTTTCATACTTGCGAAACTTTATGAGGTGTATGGTTTTTACCGTATTTTATGCAAACGGTTAAACTGTAGCAGGTTCTTGAATTAAAACTTTGATCTTACTTGAGATGTAGGAATTAAAGTGTTTTCAGTCAGCACATTTATTAAGTATCAGAAACTGTCATGAAAGTTAATAATTATTTTGTCTGACTTGAGATTTCATAAAGAAAAGTTAAATTATATTCTGAATTATTTAATTGAGATTAATTTTGATAAATTTTAAAATTAATTCTTCATCCATAAATCAATTATCATAATATTAAAATTTGAAAGTGATTTGTTGTTCTTATTGAATTGTATTATATTATTTTAATTTTTTATTTATGAAAATGTTCTATAATATTTTAAGGTTTAGTTTCATGTTAATCTAACTCAGTTAGAAAATAGAACGATAAAACATTGTTTTTGTCAAAATGATTAAATTTTTTATTTATCACATTTTTTCCAACTCCTTAATTTTTTTTAAATTAAATTGATTACAAAAAAAAGTATTGATTTCTTTATTTATTTTTAATTTTTTTTAACTTAAAAATACTAAGTGATGCTAATTTATAAATATAATAACTGTAATATTTTATTAATTATATTTTGAAATTAAATTGATTAGGAAGAAATAATTATCAAATTATTTATTTTGAAAAATAATGTTTTTCTTAAAAATATTAAGATATGCTAATTTATAAATATAATAACTGTAATATTTTAATTCCTGTACACGTGTTTTAAATTTTATTATATTTATGTTTACGAAAAAAAGGAGAATAGGAAATTTTGAGTATATGAATAGTGAAAACTCTCTTGGGTACCTTTAAATAAGTTTAATTGATACTTATATTTTTTTAGTAAAAAAAATGAAGTTTTAGGTGGTGTAAAAACTATTATAAATATAAATATTATTATTGTTATTCTTATAGATTATATAATATATTATTAATAACTTTTAATTATATTGTCATAGAATAATTATTTATTGATTTTTTCAAAACTCAAAAAATAGATTTATTAATTTTTTGAAAATAAACTATATTGTCGTTCCTATCATAAAGTAATGTTAACATTATCAAGATGACAAACTAGTCTTATTATTTGAAAAAAGTCTAAAATTTGATTCAGGTAAGAATTGGCATATGTGACACATTTCCATCATCTGCATATATAAATAACATTTTTGTATTCTTTGATATAATATATAACTGATACTATGCATTATGCATCAAAGTGATAGTTTAGAATTAGAAAATAAGGATTTATACTTTGATATAGCACCTTGTTGTTAAGGTAAGAAGTAAATTAATTAAATTGTCAATTTTAGGCAAAAACAGTGTTATGTCATGTTTTAGCTTTATTCTTTAAATTGAATAAAATCCAGAGAGAAAGTGTTTATGTATAATGATGCATTGACATTTTTAGGTAAAAGGTGTATGAATTAGAGCAACACAAGAGAATCTAATTTTACTCTTAATTTAGACAAAAGGTCGAAATCTAGTAGCTGCTAGCAGCAGCCTGTTGTGTGGTGTTTGGTAATCAATTATTTGCTAATAGACAATGAACACCAAGTTTGGTTATGCCCTTATTCTGCAACACCTCCATTATTATTTTCAACCATCTACTCTTCACACTGCATATAAGTCTTAGGTATCCAAGAAACAGGTAATAATGGCAAGATTTTCAACGATAAAAATAAATCAACAATTATATAAATGAATATAATATTATTTTTTATACAAAATTTTAAAGTTACGAATTTATGTGTTTTTTTCCTTTATATACTATTTAATATTTTTATTTTTATTTCTATTTTTACTTAACGTAAGATTTTAATTATAACAACTCTTCTTTTCACCGTACACTATAGTATACACATCGTGTATATATATATATATATATATATATATATATATATATATATATATATATATATATATATTTATTTATTAATCTATTTCAAACTTTCAATCATTACAAATGTAATTATTGTTCATCAATAAAATACATTCTTATCATCTTAATAGCCAAAAACTTAACCTTAATCACTTCACTTGAAGCCAAAAACAATATCTGTAAATCATATTCAGGTTATATTTACATGCTGGGCATGCTGAGTGAATAATATTATTATATAGACTAAAGTATTATATTTTTTTGTTTTGATCTAAGTTGTGGGTTATTCATGAAATTTTATTATAGTATATTATTGCTTGTTACACTTAAGATCCTTAAACAGCCGCAACAGTTGATTTCTAAGTACATGGTGTTAGATTCGGTTTGTGTGACTACGTGCTACGAACCCATACACACGTCCACCGACTGACAAACACATCATGATCAGCAGCTGCAGATATGCACACGCATGCATGAAATACAACTTCCTTTCTTACTACTACAACATAGCAAGAATCAGAAGCATCTAGAAAAAACAACAAAGCTAAAACACTAAACCAAACTGAAAATTCAGTACTTAATATTATTATTATTATCATCATCATTATTATATAATTATTATTATTATTATAATAATAATGATAGTGAAGCTAACCACTGGCTACAATGTTAGGACTTAATAATTAGGACTAAATTTTTTCATTAATGCCACTGATTCTTCCCATGTGTTTTGGAAAAGTCTAGTGATACTCAAAATCCATTGTTGGCTCCACTCCTAGTTACATTATTCTGATCTTGATGGAAGTGATGTTGATGGTGGTACCCTGGCATGGAACTGCTACTCTCACCTATGTCAAGTTCTGGCCTGTATACCTCTTCTTCTAACTCTTCCTTTGCCACTTTCTGCATTGATCCCATGAACTCCAATGGCCTTTGCTGGGGTGATGGCAGAAGTTGATGATGGGACTGTGGTTGTGTTGGGTGTGGTGGTGGCACCACTGAGGGGAGCTTTGAGAGAAGTGCCTCGAGACTGCTCATTGAGGGAGTTATCTTGAGTGGCATGTTGAAGTGGTTCTCGTATAACTCAGCTTGGGGTGCAAGGTGGTTGCCTTGGAAATGCCATTGTTCTGGGACTCCATACCCTCCTTCTACTTTATAAGGATATGCAGAAGATGATGGATGTGGCAACAGCACACCAGGAATGCTCTCAATGTAACTGAACTTTTTTCTTAAAAGAACCACATAGCTCAGGTCTTCAATCACCTTTAGTTCCATGGAGAGACATAATATAGTGGACATGGTACATGAGTCATGAGTAAAATTGTAAAATAGTTTTTTTGCCAAGTGTGTGAGAGAAAGAGAGGAAGGAGAAGACGAAAAACCTTGTGAACAGCTCCTAATTGAACAACACCTTCTCTTACAGCAATAAGAGCTATGGTCTGAAAGAATAATAGAATTGAATTCAATAAAGAAAGGAGATCCTGCTGTCTGAAATCAAAGAGGGCCTGCATATATAAGAGCCATACCTTTATACCAGACAGGAACTGAGCTTCCCAAGTCCTAGGGTGCTGTAAAAGAGCATATATATATTATGTTTTTCTATTGGGAACCAGACAAACATACATAAGCATGAAATCATGACTAATAATTTGTAACATATGAAATTAGTGGCTAAACTTTGATGATTATGTTAACAATTAAATTTGGCATTTAATGATGTTCACTTTGCAAGCATAGGGAAGTTATAGGTGGGGTTTTAATTTCTTTCTCACCGAATCTGCTGAATTGTGCCATGCTGACAAGAAGTTGATTTCTTGATCATTAGGCTCTTTGTATATCCACTTGTGGCTGTGATCTGCAGCAACTTTTCCTATCAACCTGCTCCATTGAACATAATCACTTAACCTCTTTGCTTTGAAATCTTCCAGGAGCAAAATAAGAGAAATGAGACACAAAAGGATAAATCATTATCGATTAACATACAGATATTGCATACCCTTCTCCATAGTTATAGATCTCATGTGACATCTTGAAGAAGAGCTCCGGTTGCAGTCCTTGGTAGGGCTGAAATTCACAGTTCCCATAAACCGATGAGGTAGGACAATCTCCAGAGTTGATTTCAGGAGCTGCAGATGCAGCAAAATTGCAGAAACCATCTTCCCACACCAATATCCTGCATGCGTATAAACACACTGTTAACCGAACACAATAATCCTGCACCAGTGTTGAAGTTAACACTCAACACTGGAAACATTACCAGTTCCTTCTGTTTCCTCTTGATCTATCATAAGCCCCTTGTCCTTCCCACCTATATGATTATGAAGAAACAAGATTCAAGAATCAGCACATGTATCAGGGAAATGTTTCCATAAAGTTATAGTTAATTAGTCCATATATAGATACTCTATATGTATGTGTGTGTATGTGTATGATCTTTGAGCCTAGCTAGTGCACAAAATCTGTCTTTCCAGTAGATATAGAATTGATTGATCTCTAATTCCCCTCTCCTTACTTGGGTGGAGGGTAGTTTCTAGGCAAGATTCTCCAGAAGACTGCATAGACCCATTGGGAATTTTCATGGATGCACAAACTTCTGAGAGTGTGTTGAAGGAGATGGGTAACAGCCAGTGGAGTGAGATGTTCTTCCATCAAATCCTCACAAAGCAAAACAATTATAGGCTCTATGTATATATTTGATCTCTTTCCCTTGCACCCCCTTACCTAGCTATCTTTAAGAGTGGGGAACTGCAACATCCTATCCTCCTTTATATAAGCCCACCAACAAGGAAACCTCACATTTATACCCCCTCTTCTCTCTCTCTATCTTTCTTTCTTTCTCTCTCTCTATCTCTCTCTATCTCTATCTTTCCCTCTCTCTCTTTCTCTCTCTCTCCTACACATACAATACATTTAGGTGGGGGAAAAGTTGGGGTGAAATAAATGAACCATATACTTTTCATTGTACACAAAATATTTTAATATTTTATGCAGACCCCACCTCCCGTTTTCCTTCTCCCTTCCCCAAATCCTCATCTTTCAGTATCCTCCAATGTTGAAAACAACTAACCTCACACAAATTCATGAACCGTCTCTCAGCAGCAGCAGCAGCAGCATAGGCCAAACGTAATAATGTATATAAAATATTATAGTATATTTATATATGTGGCTTCAAAAGCAGCGTGATATATATATATATATATATATATATATATATGAGTCACGTAGCTCCATGTCTTTGTGGCTCTTATCTAATTTCCTTAGCCTTGATCCTGAACCCCAATGCTCCTGCAGAAGCATCCATCTTTTCATACATATTTTATATTTTAATTCATGTTCCATCGCTTACCGTTCTGTTCCCTGACACTCTTAGGTATCAGCATGTACTCATGATTCCAGTCCCAGGCTAACTTCCTAAACCACAACCATTTATTCTACTCAACCGGCCACAACACCGCACCTAATAAATGTTACTACTTTTTTAATTATCTTTAATATATATGAGATCACTACTTTTCTTATTTTTCCATTAACTTCGATTTGTAGTTTTGTTCGATCGGTTGTCTGCTACGTGAGGAACAAGATAATGGTGCCAGGATATCCCTTAGAGGAAGCGAAATATCAACATCAAATTACTGTTTGAATACTATTCCATCAGACTCTCGTAGCAACTAGTAGCAGCTAACAAGTATAATAACTAGTTTCAGTAATCACGCGTAAATTGCATAACTAATTACTTCATAAGCAGGAAATCTTATATATATATATATATATATGCGCGTTTGGTGTCTGTCAGATATTAGTATTCTTATAATTTTGTTTTACTCCAAAAGGAAGAACTGAGTTATTATTTTGAACCCAAATGAGAAAATAGATTAGTCTTAAATCATGATTAATAGAAACTAATTAATAACCTCTTCAAAGTAAAACTGTTGAAAACTTATTGTTCAAAAGCTTCATTAGGTTGTAAGAGGCTAAAACACTACGGATACACATTCCTCAACCCTTGTTGCAGTTCTAGGGAAGACATGGTATTTCCCCCCATCTTTTCTTCTTTATTATTCCCATTTTGTCACTCTCTTTTCACATTCTTCATATGATATGCAAATTAAAAGTTGATAGAAAAAGTTTCCCAGTTTCCTCGAGTAGTTTGAAACTAGAAGTTGAAAGCAACATATGATACATAACTAGTAAGAACCGAAGAGAAACCGCAGTATACATAAAATAACACCAGCTAGAATTCAACCGCTTGTAACTATAACCTTGTAGTAGTGAAAATTTTTCCAAACCAAAATCATGATGAACAAGCATCAGAAAACAAAGTTTCAACGACACCATTGAAATTTAAGAACTCCACCATCTTTCTCTCTCTCATAGTATAGTCGGTATCTCTTTTCTTTGCACCTGCTACACTCCCATCTCTGATGAATCTGTAAGTTACATAATGACTAAATGGAGAAGAACTCATTACTTTCATTTCCCCACTCTGACACACCAGAAAAAGCTTGACAGACAGGCCATTATACTCCTATCCCTTTGACCACACATTATTATACATGATAACTAAGAAATATATAATAAAAACTCTTTTCGAAGAATATTATATATACCCACATATAAAAATTAACATTTTCCATGTATATATATGCTAGCCAGGCATTAATGTTATAGATTACCTAATAACCCAACCATTTATTTATTGCCTTCATTTCATGACAGTGACACACATTGCTGTCTCCATGATTTCCCAAACGGATTCTTCCTGTGTAATGTACCAACAACAATGCTTTCATGTCTATGTGAGTGTGTCCCGCGTGTGAGTGAGAAAACGGGGGGTTGGTGTGATTAAGGGCTAAAATAAACTGTACTGTGCATGTATAATTCATGATGTGTACGATGGTAAGGCAGAGAAAGTTACTTAGCAGTGGTAGAGAGTTGGGGACAGTCTCTGAAATGGCTGATGTAAGCAAAGGGGAAAGTGCTGGGGGCTACAAAACAATTCAATGAGTTTTGGATTTTATTGGAGGTGGGTGATGCCCTCTAGTGGACATAATATATTGCTATCTTGTTTCTTTTCACTAAATAATAAAACCAATAACTATACACCAAAGAACTTAAATTAATCATCCACATCTCATTAGTATCTGGGGAACCAAACTCATCAAAATCTGGACAAAAAATAATCAACATAAAGATTAACTACTGATAAGATGGTATCAGTTAAACTTTCTGACAAAGATTACTGTCATAAAAAAAACTGATAAGATGAAAACCCAAAAGTTAAATTAATTGATATTTGGTGAGGGGAATGGGATGGAACAAGTTTGGTATGGGAGGAAAGAATGGCACAATAGTCTTGGTCAAGGAACAGGTGTTGAATCTGGAAGGATGCCCCATCCCTTTCTTCAATTAAAGGAAGTGGAATCTCTGCTCTCCCATCCTTCCCAATGTCTATGTCTCATTTGATCATGTTAAATAAAAAAATCAATAAACAAAGAAGAAGAAAGTAATCAAAGCATAAGAAATGAATTAATTGCAAAGTGCATGAGTGTGATTTTGATAAAGTGTCCTTAAATTATTAATTAGGAGACAACGAAACATAGGATCTAGTAATGCATAGTTGTAAGCAGGCAAAAATATTAGATAGCTCCACCTCAAAGTTAGAATATAAAATATGAAATATAAATGGGTAATTAGATATTGTTTTGGAATGTTTGGTGGCATGTTATAGGTTATAGTTAATGGCTAGGGTTAGATTCCCTCAGGCCCCCCCTTTTTGTCTTAAAAGAAGCAGACACATAACCCTCACACCTCACTTACTTAGCCTTCGTAAATAAAGGATACCCTAATTGGTTATCCGTGATGTCTATCTATCTATATCTAAATTTCAGTGTTTCTTCAACTCATGGAATTTCTCATCTTAACTAACTCATTTGTTTCTACCCTTAAATTCTATCAAAACAATCAACTTTCTTCACATTTCCCAACATTATCAAAAATCATTTTCTACCTTTTCATTCATCTTCATTCACCTTCCTCCTCCATTACACCATTTCTTCCTCTGCTAGAACACTACTTTTCTCTTTTCTCCTTTCAACCACAAACTTACATTTACATGCTCATTCTCCTCATGGCTAACCGTTTCTCTTCAACATCAAATTTACCACTTTTCAAAACAAGAAAGTGAAATGACAACAATTTGCTGCTAAACAAACAATTTTCGAACTGCAAAATTATCTTGTGACCAGATTGACAATCTATGACTTGCCAGAACCCCATAACTATGATTTCATGGAATCACTGGTTGGTCTCAAAATTCATAACTTAGCAATCAATAACAATCGATCATTAATATCTAAACATAGATAGTTCTATGTGATCGATTTGTCACGACTTTTAGTTGGTCACTACCAATCAGTCACATATACTGTAGTTAAGTAGTGATTATCTCCAATTGTGGGACATTTCTAATTGTGCAGAGCTGATAACAAAGATATCTAAAAATTTATTCTACCAACTATATTGAATACTAAAACTATAAGTTTGAAATTAGTTGTTGGAGACATTGAAAATTATAAAATAAACGAAAACAAATATTATTAGGAAGCACCTTTATAATTGTTCAATAGAGTTAGAGGTTTGGTTATATTAAAAAAAAAACTAAAGTATAAAGGATATTCATTTCTTAAGAAAGTTGAATATTTTTTTTTTCAAGAAAAAGAGAAAACTATAATGTAAGTATTATAGAGTAATTTGTTAATAAAATAAAAATATATATACACCATACGTTTAAGAAAATGCAAGTAATATTGTTGGCCTTCTTGACATGAGAAAAAATGTTGGAAAAATTTTATATTAATTAAAAATTATATCAAATTATAATATATAAATTGGGTATAAATTTTATATCTTAAATCAATTTTGAGGATAAGTTAACTTCGTAATTATTTTATACAAATATTGATATTTATATAGTTTATTTATTTCAATTATAAAGTTTTTTATTGGCATTAACTTTCAGTTCATATTTGTCTTTATTTATTTATTTCAAGTGTAAGGTTTGTTGGTGGCACATTAAGGTCAATATAACTTAAGTTCAACATGTCTTTGTGAAAAAGTCTTCGAAGACATTTCTGATTGGCTTCCCAAAAATATGGAGATGATATTGGGATAAAATGAAGGAGTGAAAAAAAAATACATTTTTTTAACGTACTTATTTCTATATATTTGATCTTATTCTTAAATTTTATTAAAAACTATAAGTAAAATTCATTAAATATAAAAATAAAAGTAATAATTTTGAGGAAAATTTAGTGAATAATAAAGAGTATTTTAGAGAAAATATTCTGAACATTTTTCAATTCCTTTTGAAGGTATCCCTGTACTCAAACCCTCCTTTATTGCTTAGTTTGAAAATGAGAGTGGTTTGGGAGGAAAGCTAATGTCAATGAGGTCACCGACGAAAGGTCACCATTGATTCCAAATTCCAACACCGACATCACCCTTCTTCTTCACAACCAAGATTTAATCTCTTTTCAATCCCTCTTCTAAATCAACTTTTTCTTTTCCATTTTAAATAATGCATCATCTTCGTAAATTATATATATTAAATACAAATATTTTTTTAAAAGAAAAACATGACTTTATTTATTTTGTATGAAAAAGATGAAAAAAATTTAATACAATTAAATTTATGTGAGTCAGTCATAAAAAATCGGTTTATAAGATATCGAAATTTTCTTAATTTGAATATGAGATTATCTTATATTATAAAAAAATAAGTTTAGAATCTAACTCAATTTTATAAAATAAAATTTACACTATTTTATATATATTTTATATATATTTTAGTTTGATCATATAACGATGTGAAATTTTTAACAAACTTTTAAAAAATAAACATAAAATTATTTAATTTAACTGAATCTCAAGTTTGAATAATGTATATATAGTTGTTTTAAGTGTTGAAAATATTAAAAAAAAATTAAAATAATGTTTTCGAAAAGAAGTGTTGGGTGAAGGCATTGAAAATAGTTGAGACACTGTAGCAACTATCAAGTCTGGATGAGGAAGTGAGTTAAAGTTGAATGATGTTGTTTCCATTATAAATAAAAGAAGTTAATAAGGAGAAAGTTGAGATGCATGTGTATGTATTATCTATTTCCAAATCAAGCCCTATTGGACTCTTCAAATGAGACATGTTAAGGAGATAATGAACCATTTATATGCTTTTCTATCCGACAACTTCAATTTTCCTTTTAATCATTCATTCTTCATATACACCATATGCCAAGGTGTAAAGTTCATTACACCATATCTTCATCATAAAGTTCAATATCCTAAACCCTATTTCCCAATTTCTTTCTCATAATTTCTATCTTTTTTCTTATAATTTTTTACTCTTTTTTCTGAGAGAAGAACAAGTTCAAAAAATTACCTCATTTAAAATAATTGGAAAGTTGGTGAAACTAATTTGTATCAAAATTACTTAACTTTTTTTTTTATGTAAAAAAAATTTATGAAATAATATAAAAGTGATTATAAGTCTAACTTATCTTTAAAACTAGTTTGGTAGATAAAATTTACACCTTATTTATATATTATAATTCGACATTATATTTACTCAATATGAGATTTTCCCTAATAGATATTAAGGTATATATGTTGTGTAAGTGATGGCGTAACCCATGCACAGGTCATGATTTTGCCATTGTTGTGTGAGATAGGGAAGCACATTGATGACAGAGGAAGCAAAAGCATTATTATGACTAATAATTATCAAGATGTTGAAACAGTGTTATTAGATGAGTTGTTTCTCACGGTAATGAATTGTACTACCTAGTTTGGTGTATAGTGGTTACAATAGCTAAGAACACCAACAATACCATTTTTTTATTGTTCATCTTTTTCAACTAGAAACAATAAAATTATGAAAAAAAAGTATAGGAGAGAGAGAAAGAAATAAAGAGGGAAGGAAAGAATAATGATAATAAAAAAAAGGAAACTGAAAACTTTGCTCTTTTTCAAATTTGAATCCTTCAGTTGTTGATTTTTGTGGTTGAAGTGTTGTCTCCCTTGAATCATATAAATTGACCTTTCTTACTATTTATTTGAAAACCATGAGTTCCTTTCTGTACTGCACACCCAAAAACAGCCCAGAACCACTCTCTTTACCATAAAGAAAGGACCTATTCCATCGAAAGACTTCAAAACTAACCCTCATAATAAAGATTGAGGACCACCTTATACTAACAAGTACAAAACTATTCTAGTTTAACTAAACATGTTCAAAACTTAAATCTTTAATATAAAATTAACTTAAATACTAAGAAGATTTTCCATTAATTAAAAATAAGGTTTAACTATAATATTTAATTAAAAAATAAATCTCATCTCTTAAATTGATTTTGAGATAAGTTAAGTTCATAACATTTTTTACATAATATCATATATTCGTTAATAACATTATTAAGTTTAAATTTGATTATTTGTTAATATACTAGATAATAAGTTATGGAGTCTATATTAACTCATCTCTTAATAAATTATAATTCATTTTACATTATGAATTTAGATTGCGTCATCTGTTAATAGAAATATTTTTATAAAAAAGTGTTAAGAAAATCTCGTATTAATTAAAGATGAGGTCTAATTATAATATATAAATAAAAAATAAATTTTATTTTTTAAATTAATTTTGAGAATGAATTAAATTTATAATATTTTTTAGATTAAATATTTGAAAGAAAAATTTCTTTTCGTGAAAATAATATTTATGAAAAAAACAAAAAAAAAATTAAGATATCTTTATCGTCCATGCTAGTGTGAAAGAAATAATAAAAATAAATAAATATTGGGTGGGTGTTGGTAAAAGAGTTCGACCATATATACTATATGCATGGACTTATTAGGTATAAATATTAATAAAATAGTTTTAGGGTGGGATCTTAATTTGATACCTACTTTACGTCTCTAAATTAAAAAGCAATGTAGTTCCTTTTTTCTAAAAAAAGCAATTTTCCGTTTTCTTTTTTCCTTTTTTTTATCAGTAAATAGGTTTACAAAAGATACTTAACCCAGAACATACACAAAATCTTTACACCATGCCTTAAATAAATTTAATTTTGATATTTATAAATCATATAAGACCCTTAAATCAATCCATTAAAACATAAACATCTACCTTAGAATTAATTCATAACCAAGATTGGAGTTTCATAAAATCCCCATTACTATAAATATATATATATATATATATATATATATATATTTTATCAAGACACCATCTATACTTTTATTAATCTCTTTTCTTATACCATAGCAGAAAAAAAGACTTTGCAATATTTTGGTGGTGAAGATTTTATTTGCATGAGTATAATATATATATTATTGTTGAACTATAGTTAGATATTATTGAAATTCGATAGTGTTTGTAAAGTTGTAATAAAATTATATTTATAAGAAATATAATTTATAAGACAAAGAACATATTAGAATAGAACCTTTACCGAAATTATTAATAAAATAAATGTAATTTTAGACGAACTATTATAGTTTATAAATTCAAGATATATTAAATATTAGTCCATGATAAATTTTTGAGGAAATATATATGAGTTTAGTTTGTTTTAAAGTATAATTAAAATTGCATTCTCAGAAATACAATGCCTAAGAACATTATTGAGAATATCATATATATATATATATATATTACAAGAAAAATTCATATTTTTTATTAAATAAATTTATAGATAATATTTAAAATAAATAGAAAATATAATTTCTTTTATTATTTTTTGTAAAATTTTTATTAGTAAAAAGTTAATAAAAAATTATTTTTTATAAAAAAATTCATAAAAAATTTATTACAGTTAAATTTATGGAAAATTTTTTCATATATAAATTAATAAATTTTAAAAAAAAATTATGAAATTCTTTTTACAAAATAATATTTTTTTTTATAAAAATAAATCTATAAAAAATAGTTAATGGATAATTATTTTTTTTTATAAAAATAAATTTATAAAAAATATTTTATGGATAAATAATTTTATTCTTGATATATAATTAATATTTAATAATTTGAAATAGAAATAAAAATTTATTTAATTAAAATTAAAAAAATAAGATTAGAAGAAAAAGCATAGAAAAATGAATTATGTATATAGAATGTATGAAATATGAATAATTATGATGTTAGGTGAATGTGAATGGTAGAAAAGAAATGGTTTATTTGTTGATTTAGTTATTGAGTTACAGCCAACAAATATTGGTGGAAAGCTGTAAACATGAAGTGGAAAGCACCAAATTCTGAACCCTCAAGCTGGACGCCACGACTTACAACTTTTAATCCATCATAATCCTCAAACTATAATATATATGTAGGGTACCTTCAAATAAAGCACCTCATTTTTTCTTTTTTTTTGGGCATATTAATTATAATAAACATGATTAATATTAATTATAATAAAAATAATAACAACTTCATATAATAAATGCATATATGGATAGCATGTTTTGCAATTTTCTTTTCGGACTAAAAAGTTTTAAGGAAGGAAAACACTCTTATTTCAAGATTATATCATCAATTGATAAATCGATTCCTTTATTTTTTTATTTGACGTTTAATCATAATATAAATTTAATAATTAATATTATATTTTATTTTTTATGAAAAATGTAAGAGTCGGATAATTTTTTATTTGGATGGTTTGGGTCCAATTTCATGAAAAAAAGTTAAGGAGTATAAGTGGCAATTTTTCTTTTTTTCATTTTCATCAAAATCTCATTTCTTTCTCAAAATCTTTCTTTAAATCTTTTTTCAATAAATTCTCTTCAAAATTCTCACTCAGCTTTTATTTATTTAAAAATTCAAAAATATTAAATGAAAACTGGTAAAGAATAATAAAATTTCCTTACGAGTAAGTTATAACTTTCCCTAAATTTTAAAGCATTTTTTATAATGTTTAGAGATTCAAAATTTTTATTCAATTTAAAAATATCTTAGTTTAGATTCATATAAGGTAGATAATTTTGTATTCAATTTTTTTTAGAATAAGATAAAACATCTTTAATTCAAAAAAAATGTAATTTAAAGAAAAGGGAAACTAATAGGATTTTTTATGCATGTTTAGTGTTTGGTAAAATTGTTCTTATATGTTGAAGTTTAATTTTGTGGGAGATATTGGTTTGTGTGTAAAATATGTGATGTAGAACTCGTATAATATCGTATTATATGTGAAATGGTGTGGAAACTCGTATGTGAAGTGAAAATTGATTACTAAAAGTGATTTTTTGTCTGTTTTGGTAAGTAGGACATTACTGCTTGAAAGACTAATTTTTATTTGAGCAACAATCCTTGGGTGTGCTTGTAATATAATTTCACTTGAACAATAAGATTCTCACTTGAGAAAAAATGCACAATTTCGCTTGAGTTCAATTTCGCTTGAATGACGAGATTATTCACTTGAGTTAGATTTTTCTACTTGAGTGAGGAAATCATATCAGATCTGCTGCTCTCGGGAGAATTTTCGCTTGAGTGAGACCATTTTCCTTGAAAAAAATACTCTATTTTGATAAATTATTATATTTTATAATTTGAATTTGAAAGAGTATATAGATGTGAATTTGTATGAAAAATGATATGAGACTTGTATAATAAACTGTTGAGTTTATATGATTGTGACATTTTATAGAGCATGATGTGAGATTAATTATATGATGAAAGGTGATAATTACTTATGAGATGTGATGATTTATATGAAAAAATTGTGGAGATTATATTGTTGTGTGCCGACAAAAGATTATATGATTGTGTGTCGGACTATGTGCTGATAAAAGATTCTTATGTTTGTGAGACATGTTGTGTGTTATGAAAGAATTCCTTTGAATCTGTGCGACAGGTTGTGTGCCAATGAGATTAAATTGTGTGATTTGTTATGTATGAGAAATGATTGTGTTGTTTATGTGAGTTAGGTAATTATCATGAGATATTATTTGGAATAGAATTGGTGTACATATGGAAGTTTAGAGATATAAAAATGAAATATGCAAACTTCAATGATATCCTAGTCACATAGACGGGGTACTATGTGGTGAGAAGTCGATGAATGTTCTTATTACACTTATCACTAGGCGGACTAAGTCATAAGTTCTTTGATAGTGTATGTGAGAATCACCTTGACGTGTAATTACTGATATGAGGATAGATCGAAGAATCTCGAGGTGAAAAAGACTCTTAGAGTCTATGACTCGATAGCTAGTAAGCATGAGCATGTGTTAATCCCAAAGGTAAAAAATTTTATATATTTTTTCGGAAGAATCTATCTAGTATTTTTAGGTAGATGTGAATGATTGACTATGATGATTTCATGTGAACGAGAACTTTATTATGATTGATTAGTAGAATGTGATTAAACAAATGACTACGATGATGATAATATAGTTGTAAAATTTTATTATGTTAGATTTATTTATATTAATTTACCTTTTCTGTGTTATGCTTATTGATTTGTTGGTATTGGTGCGATGATTGTGTCGATACAGGAGTAGGGATGTTCAAAACCGAACCGATCCAAAAATAATAACCACAAACTGATCCAAAAAATCGAAAACCGTATAAAATCGAACTTGTTTTGAATTTTTTGGATATATTTTTTCTTAAACCGCATGGTTTGGTTCGGATTTTGAATTTTAAATATAAAATCAAATCGAACCAAACCAAACTACTTATTATATTTAAATATAAAATTATATTTTAAAATTAAATAATAACTAATATATATATATATATATATATATTAATATATTAGGGTTTAGGGTTTTATCTCGTAAATTTCTTTTATTATATTATTTATAATAAAATATAAAATATTTTTTTAAAGTTATTTTTTCATTATATTATTTATAATAATATATATATATATATAATTTCTTTAATTTTTTTAACTAGTTATTTATTTTTTATTTTTCTTTTAATTTTTACTTTTTTCTGATTAAAGTTTAAAAAATATTTTATTTATGTGAATAAAAAATCATATTTTATTAAAAAAAACCGTGACACACGTAAAATATATTTATAATATATATATAATTTATTATGATAAAATTGTATTATAATTTTTAAGTATAAAATTATATAATTTATTTATAAATATAAGAGTAATTGAAATTATAAATAAAATAAATTTATAAAAATATAAATTATAAAATTTTTCTATATTTAACAATTTTTTTTTATAAAATATGTAATAATTCTTTTATAAAATATGTAATAATTTTAAAAAAAATATTTTATAATTTTTTTTAAAAATATTTAAAAATTTAATAATAATAAAAATCGTATAATCGATCCAAACCAAACCGTAAATATTGGTTTGGTTCGAATTTTATATTAATTAAAACCGAACCAAACTGAACTGTATTTGATTTTTATATTTGGTTCGGATAAAAATTTGATGAAAAATCGAACCGAACTGAACTGCAAATACCCTTATACGGGAACATATCTCGTTGTAGGTAAAGCTCATCAATAGATTTTATTTATGTCATGAGGAGAATTTTTATTTTATATTATGAAAATTTCAAAACATTGTAATATAATTGATAAATGTTATTAAATATTATAATAAACTTAATAAAATTAATGTGAATATTGGATGTGTTGATTATTTTAATTTATATTATTTTTATGATTAATTATACATATTTTAATGAGTTAATATATCTTTATATTTAAAAAATTATAATAATTAATTGATTAATTTTTTTTACTATATTCTTTATTTTTATATTTTTTTATTACGTTTTTATTCTGGAGTTAAAAAAATATATAAGTATTATTTTAATTGTGAAAACGACTTACCAAAAATAAAAATTACTAACTGGATAAAAAAAAAGGAAATCAAGGATAGATAAAATATAAAATATTTAAATTTAAAGTCTAGTTATATAAACATATTATAAATTATGAATAAATAATCAATTAAGGGATTAATTAACATCAATGATCATCGACTATGTAATAAACCCAAAAATACTATTTCACAATTACAATTAATTTTAAGAATAGTATTTGCAGAAAGATATCAGAAATTATAAATTTGCATAACCACTTGTACACCTCATAGAACAAATAAATAATTATAGATAATTTGCTTCACTACCTAAGACATTATTTACAATTTTTACATTTTTCATTCAAGATTACAACATAGTATACAATTCAAATTCTCATCAAAGTTATAATTCTTGTGAAGGTTTACCCATAGTAGTATCTTCTCCTACGTCAAAACACGATCATAGTAGTATCAATAAAATCACAACACAAACATAGTAAGGGTAAACTAATATAAATAAAATCAAACTTAAATATAAATCCTTCAAATACATCACAGTCATATTCAATAGTTTAATCCCTCATCAAAGCACAAACATTTCTCATATTCAGGTACTTGCAACCACTTAATATATTAGACAGACTCATCTGGATAATAATATGAAATTCTTGACCTTAGAAGCTAAATATTTGTCATGCTTAACGGTCGTCAAGTAATAAAAGTTGTCCCTTTCTAAGTCTTGTTCACATCAGGAACACCTGTTTATCCCCATCTAGACACCAGATTCATGGTCATTTCCAAGCACCTATCAGGTGATTACTCCCACCGCAAAATAGTGTAAGTGAAACCTTCATCGACCTCATATCATATTGTATCTCTGTCTACATGACTAGGATACCATTTGAAGTTTGAATACCTCTTTACAGTAAGTTTCGATAATCCCATATACGCTAAGTTATGCCAAATAATATCTCATTATAGTTATTTGACTCAAATACAACCATCACAAATAAATCACAACATTCAAGGTAAATACAGATTCACAATCCCCTATTTCATTTTAATCATTTTGCATCAATTCCCTCACTTATTTCATCTTAATTGGTCACTCACATATATCACATTCATCCACAAAGGTATTTTCCAAAATTTCTTTATTCCTAATGTTCTTAATTCAATATATTCACTGGGATATAATCCTCATGTTGCACCTAAATTCACAACATCCACCAATTTCAACAATCTATATAGTTTTTCCTAGAACAACAATACAATCATTTAATACAATCTCGCATTAATAACAATTTTGATTTCAATTGATAATTAGCAATCTAGAATTTTATGATTTCACAACATCTCATGCATTTCCATAATAAGAATATATTGCCTATTTTATTTCCACATGATTCAATTAATGGATTTTTATTATTTTTCTTACTTAATTAGTTCTATAAATTCATTTTAAAACTTAGCAAACTGTTCAAGATCTAGGCATTTTTGCTCAAGGGGAACAGTTCTCACTCAAACGAAAATACACCCAAGAGCACACTTAAGTTTGGAGCATTTTCGCTCAAGAAAAAATACACCCAAGAGTAATACCCAGGTCTGGGTACTTTTGCTCAAGTGAATAGTGCCTCGCGAGCAAAAATACACCTAAGAGCAACCCAAACCCATTCACTTGAGCGAAAAATCACTCACTCAAGCGAAAATCTTGCGTACGATGCAAGTAGCCTCAAGAACCAAGTTTAAACCACAAATCCAAAATTAGTCCAAGAAATTTGAAGGATCATAAACATGTTTCATGCAATTTTCTACCGATTATTCACAATAATTCAACATATAAACAAGATATTTTTCACCAATTAATTAAGAACAAATTAGCACATCAATTTCTCCCTAAATTTAAAGAAACATATCCTAAATAGCTTCCTTTATCTTATGATTTCAGGAAAAGCTTTATGTTCCACTTGAATTTCAAGGGCTAAGAGCTATTCCAAGGATCTAAAACATAAAACACCCTAATTATTACTATTATTTAACAAGAATTGACCAAGATGTCCATAATTTTCACAAACCCCCAAATTAACTCTTAATCAAGAATCCTAAAATTTGGGATAGGGAAACTTACCTTAGATTAAAATTGGTGCAAAATGTTTCCCCTTCTTGTGATCTTGTTCCAAAGTGGATGAAGAATGAAGGATTTTAGAAAAAGAGTTGAAAGGATTGGGAGAGATTTGAAAAACAGTTAGAGAGAAGTGAGGGAGTGAATATTCTAGAAAAGAAGAATTGAAAAAGATTAAGAAAATTTTTAACTTTTCTCCCTTCCCTATATCTAAGACTCACTCAAAAATTCGACTAAACCCAATACATTACATTTTACAATATAATATATATATATATATTATTTATTTTTTCTCACGATCTTTACATATATAAAAGAATACATTATTTTTTTAAAATAATTTTTTCTTTCCAATGAGTGCATTACGTTGAAAAAAAAAATTTACAGATAAATTAAAAAAAAAACTAATATTTAATTTTTAAATAGTTGACACTACTAGAAAATTGTAAATTTACATCAGTTAATTAAGGTTATTTACATCGGTTCTGGAACCGATGTAAATAAAGCCGATGTAAATGTGTCAGCAAATTTACATCGGTTTTAAAAGAACCGATGTAAATATATCAGCTTATTTACATCGGTTGTCCAAAGAACCGATGTAAATGAGGGAGTGAAACGGGAAGAACAATATGGGTAAAAAGACAAAATCGTCGGGCTCCTTCTACAGCTCGGGTTCCGGTTCCTAGCAATTGTCCCCAAATTCTTAATCAAATCCTCCTTCTGTCTCGGATCGAGAGAACTTTCTTATCCTTGTCTAACTTAATATGAATATCAAGAACAACAACAATAGCCCTAATTTTCTAAGTTAATTGCATCTACACCCCGTCAGCACCAGCACCACTTGCCACCGTACCACGCTTCAGCACCCCACATGCTTTTAGCCCTCGACACTGCCTATTCTACACCCTCCGATGAAGATCTGCACCACAAAGGTCTCACCTTTTCAAGCGTGATGCTAAAGAGTGAGAACCCGAAGAAGAGATACAGGACCAAGTTCAGCAAGGAGTAGAAGGAGAAGATGCATAGCTTTTCTGAGAAACTGGGGTGGAGAATGCAGAAAGGGGATGATGGATTGGTCCAGAAATTCTGCAATGACATTGGGGTCTCTAGAGGGGTCTTCAAGGTGTAGATGCACAACAGTGCCGATTCCGCCTCCCTTTTGACAACACCAGTCGCAGTCGCCAACCACGTAAGCACCAATCGACGATGGTGGTGAAGACCGGATAAGAGAGGCCGTAGAGGGAGCGCCAGTGGTGTAAACGGGGGAGTGAAAGGGAGAGGGATTTGATGGTTTAGAGTTTAGGATTGACGGAGGGAAAAAGTGATGTCTCTGTTAGTAAGAGGATTGGGGTTGAAACTGAGATTTAAGAGATAGCTTACATCGGTTGTCCAGAGAACCGATGTAAATATTAACATCGGTTCTTTGGGCAACCGATGTAAATAATCGATCAGGTTTTCTTTTATTTACAAAAATGCCACCGCTTTTCATATTTACATCGATTTGCCTATTAATCGATGTAAATTTAACGATGTAAAATCTGCTTTTTCTAGTAGTGTGAAAAGGGCTGTGATTGGATATAGGGAATATTATATAGTTTGAGCTTCACCTCTAGAGTTCTTATTAATTAAATGTTGAAAATGAAAAAGAAACTGAACTATTTCTTTTCATTTTATTTAATTTTAAATAATGCCTTTCAAAAGTTGATTTGTTTTAAACAGTCCTTCGACAACAGTGCAACAACAATGTAATACCCCTAAGTAAAATTAAGAAATAGTTAAATAATTATGTACCGGATAAGGAACTCTTACCCAAGAACATGTCGTATTCTAATTGACAGGTCCTCGGTCCTCAGCAGAACCGATAAGATAGCGGTTTGGGCCTGGTCCCGAAGCCCTTGTAACATAATCCTGAGAATCTCGGTGTCGGTAAGATTCACCCAGGTAATCTGTTACGATTATTTATTAATAACAGAATCTGTTACGATTATTTATTAATAACAGAATCTGTTACGATTCTTTATTAATAAACAGAATCTCGAGAGGTATGAGGCATCTAATCTTAATCCCTTTTTCTCAATACTCCTTATCCTATATCTCCTGCTTAACACTATCTTAACTCTTACTGACTTGAGCGTTAGAGTGTTTCGTAGGTACCCCGACCATTCGGTTCAACATTCAGGACGAAGATAAAGAACAAGCATCATGAATATATCTCCGAATAGTATTCAGCTCGTATCAAGTACTATCCGTATAAGTACATTTTGGCGCCCACTGTGGGGCCGATACATTCTGAGATATATGACCATTACTCGCAACATGAACAGTCAGGAAGGCAACAACAGGCCGACAGACAATACTGGTGCAGATGTCATACGCATGATCGAAACTATCCTCAAGGAACTAGAAGAAGTAAGGAGGGGTCAAAAACAAAGTGCCGAGGAGATGGGCCAACTCTGAGACGATCATGCCCGTAGGGACAGAGATCAGGCTCGGAGGGAAAATCATCTGCTAGAAGAAAACGAAAGGATCATGTAGAGACTTGAGGAAATTGTAGGTCGAACTGTTCGTTGTGCCGAACTGGCAACATCTCAGTTTGGACAACGACAGTCACCTGCTCTCTCGGGCGCGCGTGAAGGACCGACACCTCAGCCCCAACCAGAAGTACCACCAAACCCTAGCACTCCCATGGGTGTGGCCAGCACTCGGGGAACATCCTGGCCACCAGGAGCCAGCACTCGAACGAGACCTCGGTCCGCACTCCCTTTGGCGGTCACCCACCGAAAGGAGAGAAGGGCCATTCGCACCCATTCACAGAAGAAATCATGGTGGTCCACTTTCCAGACTCTTGGAAACGACCAATGTGGAACAATATGATGGTACCACTTCCCCCGATGACCATTTGGACGCCTTTACCACACACATGAATTTGACTTCTACTGATGATACAATCGTGTGTCGTATCTTCCCCATTACTCTCAAAGGCCTGGCTTTAAGGTGGTTTTGTACTTTACCACCTCACTCCATAGACTACTTTCGCGCTCTTAGGATGGCTTTCACCACCCGGTTCTCGGCCAGCCGGCCACATCCTATGACTGAGTTGGCACTAATCGATGTCAAACAAGAAGTAGGGGAGTCTTTGAGAACCTTTATGGATAGATATTCTAAAATTTGTCTCCAGATTCCAAATTTGGAAGACAATATAGCCTGACACCATCTCGTCATGGCCCTTCGGCTAGGTCCATTTCTTAATCATCTCACCAAGTGTCGCCCCAAAACGTTGGACGAGGTATGGGAACGGGCCACGAAATACATGTAGATGGAGGAGACTAATACTTCACGGTTATATATATACTATTCAATTCGCTAAGAAAATTCACTTAAGAGTTAGTGATGCTTAGCCGAATACCAAAATATTCTCAATTCGCTAAGAAAATTCGCTTAAGAGTTAGTGATGCTTAGCCGAATACTGAAATGTTCTCAATTCGCTAAGAAAATTCGCTTAAGAATTAGCGATGCTTAACCGAATAGCGGAACATTCGCTCAAGTATTAAACAAAATAAACATCTTTGAAGAAAATAGCATTCATTATGCAAGTCATCTCGTCCATATTCGGTCTCATGACTGGGGGGACTTGTGTACCGGATAAGGAACCCTTATCCGAGAACATGTCGTATCCTAACTGACAGGTTCTCGGTTCTCAGCAGAACCGATAAGACAGCGGCTTGGGCCTGGTCCCGAAGCCCTTGTAACAGAATCCCAAGAATCTCGGTGTCGGTAAGATTCACCCAGATAATCTGTTACGATTCTTTATTAATAACAGAATCTTTTACGATTCTTTATTAATAACAGAATCTTTTACAATTTTTTATTAATAACATAATTTGTTACGATTCTTTATTAATAAACAGAATCCCGAGAATCTCGGTATCGGTAAAATTCACCTAGGTAATCTGTTATTATTCTTTATTATAAATATAAGGTCTCGCTTCAGGTATGGGACATCCAATCTTAATCCCACTTTCTCAATACTCCTTATCCTATATTTCCTGCTTAACACTACCTTAGCTCTTACTGACTTGAGCGTCGGAGTGTCTTCGCAGATACCCCCACCATTCGGTTCAACATCTAGGACGAAGATTAAGGACCAGCATCAGGAATATATCTCCAAATAGTATTCGCCTCGTATCAAGTACTATCCATGTAAGTACAAATTTATATTTTAATTACATGTAAATTTTATATAATATATACGGGTAAAATTCATTTTTTAACATGTAATGTTTATATAATAAATACGGATAGAAACTGAAAGCACATATTTCATATAATTTCTTATAAAAATTCACATGAAATAAGTTTTAAGTAATTTTTTTTAGATTATATAAAATCAACAAAAGATTCATAGAAAAAATCTCACTAATATAAAAATGTTTAGTTGTAAAACATAACTACATAAGTAAATAAAATAATTTAAAAAATAGAAAATAAAAAATGCAATTAAGATAAAAGATAATCAATTGATATAAAATTAAATATTGTAATGACAAAAAATATTATTATCGTTTATTCAATTATTTAATCTCTTATTAACATAAAGTTTAAAAATATAATTATAAAAATGCATAAATTAAAAGAAAAATAATATGATACATTTCAAACATTATTAATAGGATAATATTTTTAAGTGTTAGTATTACTTATCAACATTAAAGTAGTCTAAGTGGTCTTAACTTTGGATCTTTAAAACAAAACAAAGATTAAGGCTTTTTTTTTTAAAAAATATAAAAAATATGGCTAGAAGAAAAACAATTATTTAAATTTAGAAAAAGAAAATAAAAATAAATAAAAAATAAAATAACATTATTTATTATTAATATTTTCTAATATTTTTTTTAATTTATTATTATTGTTTAAAAAAAATAAAAATTATTTTAATATAATTATAAATAATTTTATTTATCATCTATTTTAATGACTATTTATTTTAATATTATTTTAAAATTATTTATTATCATCATAATAATATTAAAAAGTAAAAATATATATTAATAGTTTTTTTTATATATATAATCGATTGTGTAAAAACAAACATAATTAATTATGAAATATAATATTATAAAATTTGATGTTATATAATTAATTATGTAAAAAACAGAATTCATCGATTTTTTTTTTCACACTTTTTACTTATAATAATAGAAAGAGAAATGCATTAAATTTTTTAAAATTTGTTTTATTATATTTTGATATTTGTAAATTATTCGTAAATAATTGACTATGTGGCGAATATAATGGTGTGAAAAATAATTTAATTAAATATAAGAAAAGTTAAAACAAAAATTTATTAGTAACAAGAAAATTTGAGAATTTTAATTGAAAACAAGTTATAATCATTTTAATTAATTTTTCCTTTATTATTTTACATAGTAAGGGTCGAGGTAGATGCTTATTGAGTAGGTTTTGAGACAAATCTTTAGGAAGAGTAAAAAATATAAATAGAGAAATTTTCATTTTTTTTCCTCATTTCTCAAATTCTGAAATCTCTCTTATGTCTTAAACTTTCTCAAATCTCTCTCAATTCTCTTTAAGAATTATCATTCAATTCTTATTTATTTGAAAATCTCAAAATATTAGAAAAAAAAACGTGAAGAGTAGATTAATCATATCTGAGTAGAATTTCATTTTGAGTCTAATTTTAAGAATATCATGGTTTAGATATGTAGTAATATAGATAGTTTTGTGTTCAGATCCTGTAGAATAAATCTCAATTTAGAAAAAACTTTAGAGATAATGGAAGTTAATTAAGTATTTTTTTACATTATAAATATTTGATGAATAAATAATTTTGATGGGTTATGATTTAATTATTGATTTATTATGTTTTTATACTATTTTTATAATCTTCAGATCCTATTTATAAAGATTGTGCTCATTAGGATTTAGGTTTGAATTTACCATTGAAATATATTATATTCAGTCAGAGATTATTTCACTTCGAGATTACGATCTCATCCTAGTATGCTTTTGTTATGAACTTGTAAAAGTGATCTTCATAAAAGTTGTAGTCTTAAATGATAGCTAACTATTAACATTGGTTTCATGTAAAAATATTTTATAAAACTCAAAATATGATTTTTTTAGTGATTAAAGGTCATGCTGTTAGGATGAGAATAAAATTTTGTGTTTTTCCTTAATTTAGGCATAGTAAAAGATTAAAATAGATCTTGATGTCAAAATAAAAACTTTAGATGATTGTGTAAAATTTAAAACAAAATAAGAACCAAATTAATTGGTTAAATATAACATTAAATATCAATTTTAGAATCAATAAAGGTTATAAAAGAATAAAAGAAAGTGATAAAGATATTACCCAAAGGTTAAGAGATTTAATAATAATTTTTCTATGTGTAAACCTTATGTGTGAAAATATATATTTAATATGTGTGATGATAAATTATGATATGAATGAGATGTTGTGATAATTTTATTGTGTTTCGAGATAATTGTGCGTCAATGAAAATGAGATGTCTGTGTGTTAATGAGATTGAGATGATTGTGTGCCAATAATTGCGTGACAATGAGATTGAGATAGGTTGTGTGACAGATTGTTTGTCGGTGAGAATAAATTGTGTGGTTTGTTATGTGTGATAAATAATTTATGTGTTGTTTGTGTGTGAGTTAGGTAGTTACCATGTGGTACTATTTGGTATAGTTTTAGTAGACATATGAAATTCTAGAGATATTAGTATGGGGTATCCAAACTTAAATGGTATTCTAGTCACGTAGATAGGGGTACCATGTGGTGAGAATTCAAAGAGGTTTCAATTGCACTTATCACTAGGTGGGAGGAGCCATCATTTTTTTTAATTTGTGTGTGGCGTGCGGTTTCTAGAACAAGGATAGATCAAAGAAGTCGGAGGTGAAAAAGACTCTTCTCTTGGTATATGACAGGTAGCTAGAAAGTATGAGTAAGTGTTAGCCCCAAAGATAAAAATTTCATATAATTTTTTGAAAGAGTCTGTCTAGTATTTAGGTGGATATGAATGATTAAGTGTGATGATTGTGTGTAAATGAATACTTTATTATGATTATTTAAACTAATTTGAGCATGACTGAATAAATAAATATGATAATAAGAATATGGATTATATATTTTAATATGTTGAGTTTTTGTTTACATTAACTTACCCTTGTTATGTTGTGTTTGTGGATTTGATGTTACTGTAATTATCATGTTTTGACACAAGAACATATAACAATGCATGTAATGAAAATCGGTAGATTTAGATTTAGCAATAAGGAGAATGCTTGTTTTTGTATTTTGAAATATGTAGTAGGACTATTGAAATATAATTTTAATTAGTGTTACTGTATCATGTGATGGATTAAAAATATTAGTGTGAACATTACATGCTTTACTTCATTTTATGTTTTCATTATTGTTGTGATTTGATTAATGTGTTAATATCCGTTATAGTTAGAAAATTACATTAGTTGGTTCGTTACACTTTTATGATATTAGAGCAAGTTAATCCATTCGGTCAATATGTTTTGTGTGCTTACCATGTTTTTGTGTGTATTTTAATTGTTTGATAAATATTTTTTTGTCGTTGTTTATGTGTGCTTGTTATACTTTGTTGCATATTAGAAGTTATGTGTCGTTAGTTTTTTTTTTCTTTGTTACTATAAATCGTTGTTAAACTGTAAAGTCAATTGACTTAATCTAAGGTACATGTTTCATTAGTAGAACTCTTTTAATTGTTTTATATGATTCTACGGTGCAACTCATTCATTCACATCACATGTTTGTATATATAAACTTAAATTGTCCAAGTCTTCTTCAAAGTTTGAACTTATTGGCATTTCCACTAACTTGTGGCTAGTTTCTATTTCTAATGTTTGCTTATAATGTCTTTTGATTTACTGAAAGATAAATTTTGTAGTTGACTTAATTGTTTTTTGTTTCTTAGTCAACCCGATATTATTTTAGTTTAGACTGGTTCTCTTTCAACCATATCTTGTTTAATTATGCAAATAAAAATGCCGTCTATGTTGAGAGTAAGTATGAGATTTTTTTTTACTATCGACTAAGTTATGGTCTCTTTGAAAGAAAATGTCCAAGAGTACATGATACTAGTGTCTACCAAATATGAAAGTTAAAGTATTTATGAAAAGGATACTTGTAATATGTGAGTTTCTAAAAGTTTTTCTAAAGATATGACTAGTTTGCCACCTAAGTGTGAGGTAGAACTTGTCAAAGATCTTATACCTAGTACTGAACCCATGTTAGTAGAGACTTATATAAAGTCTCCCTTAAAACTATTAGAATCTAAGTAACAATTTGTGAGGTCTAGTGTATCACCTGAGGGAGCACTTGACTTACTAATGAAACATAAATATGAGAGTATGAGATCTTGTATAAATTATCATCAATTGAAGAAAGTGAGATTAAAAATAAGTATCATTTACTTAGAATAAATAACCTTATAACTAGTTAGTGTATGCTTGTGGGTTTAGCAAAATATATCTTAGATTATGTTATCTCTAGATTCACGTGAAGTTTGAGGATATTTTACATATTTCTTTTATAAACTGTTAATGGTCATTATGAGTTTTTAGTTATTTCTTTTGGTGTGACTATTGTATATGTTGTATTCATTAACTATATGAATAAAATATTTCATCCTTACTTAGATAGTTTTGTAGTTATCCCCATAAATGATATCTTAGTGTATTTTAGAACTAGGTAAGAAGACAAAAAAACATTAGAGATTGGTGTTACAGATCCTTAAGGAAAAACAATTTTGTGCTAAGTCATCCATGTACGAGTTTTGACTTAAAGAGATAATTTCTTAAGATGTTTGATTTTTAGAGGAGGTATAATATTTTATCCCTTCTAAGATAGAGACTATTCTTAAGTGGGAGACTTAGACCTTAGTGAGTGAAATTAAGAGTTTTTTTGGATTAGTAAGGTATTATAAAAGTTCATAGAATGTTTCTTTAGGATAGCTCTACCTTTGACAACATTGACTTGTAAGAGTGAAGTTTTATTTGGGGATAGCGAGTATGAGAGTAGCTTTCAAAGTTTTAAGGAGTAATTAATTAGTACACCTCCATCAGTTGTTGTCACAACTCCATCTATTGTCGTCGCCACTACTACTATTGTTGTCTACCACTTCCACCATCGCTATTCTGCCACTATGCAACCATTTGCTAATATTAAAGTAAGTTACGCAATAGGGATTGGGAGGAAAGGAAACAATTTGTGGTTTGGTTTTTTTTTCCTACTCAATAGTAGTTCATCTTATGTAAATATTTTGTTCAACCAGATAGAAGTGATATAATTTCAAGCAATTTCACCAAAGATAGTTCAAGAACTTCTAATAGAAATTATTTCGATTGGAAATATTGTCATCTATTGGGTGGATCGAACTTAAACACCATAATCTGTAATTATTGTGGGAAAATTTTGAAAGGAGTTATTACTAAACTAAAGAACATCTAGTGGCAAAGAAAGACAATGTTGCACCTTGCTCCAAAGTTCCAAAAGATGTAAGAGAAAAACTTCGGACATTATCTAAAGAGAATGCAACCACTTCGGTAAACTTTGTAGATAATGTTGTTACTAGTATAATGAGAATGGAGATGAAGTTGAATTTTCAACTAGTAATAATGTTAAAAGGAGAAATAATGCTTAATAAAAAAGGACTAATGAATATATTTTGAAGGAATCTTATTCTTGCATTAGAGAAGATAAAAAATGTAAGACAAAAATTTGAAGGCAATTAGTTCATGACTATATTGCTTGTTTTTGGTACCAAGTAGGCTTGTAATTCAACCTTGTTAGATTAAAGAACTTTCAAGATATGATTGATGCTATTGAAACATATAGTCCAAATGTACCAGCTCTTGCCTATCATGAAATTAAACTTTTACTCCTTAATAAAGAGATAGACTATACTGAAGGGTTACTAAAAGATCATAAATTATAATGGACCAAACACGGTTGCTCTATTATGTTACTAATCAAAAGAAACGAACCTTGGTTAATTTTTTGGTGAACTCTCCTACAGGGACACTATTTGTGAAGTCTATTGATGGTTCTAAATTTATAAAGATTGGAGAAAAATTATTTGAGATGCTTGATACCCTTGTGGAGGAAATTGAAGAAGAGAATGTTGTTTAAGTGAGCATAGATAATGAAAGAATTATGTGTTAGCTAGTAAGATGTTGGAGGAGAAAGAACCTAATCTATATTAGACTCCCTATATTGGCTATTGCATAAACTTGATGTAGGAAGCCATTGGAAAACTTCCTTAATAAAGAAGACAATTCAAAGGGGAATTAGTCTTGTTACCTTTATCTACAGACATTCTAGTACATTTAGTTTGTTAAGACATTTCATAAATAAGATGGAATTTGTAAGACATATAGTTATAAGATTTGATATAGCTTATTTATCATTAGAAAAACTTTATCAAGAGAAATAATGTTTAAGAAAGATGTTCACTTTTGACGAATGAAGCAAGAACAATTTGTTTAAGGAAGTTAAGGGAGGGAAGCTTCAAAAATTTTTCTTATACCTTCATTTTGGAATCATATTATTTTTACTCTTAAAGTCATGACTTCTCTTGTCTGTATACTTCATCTTATAGATAGGGAAAGAAAATATTTATGGGCTATATTTATGAAACAATGGAGAAAGTCAAAGAAACCATAATCAAGTCTCTCAATAATAATGAAAGTAAATATAAGGATTTATTTACAACCAATGATAATATATGGACTCTTCAACTTCATCTTCCATTACATATAGTTGGTCACTTTCTGAATCCAATGTTCTATTAGTCTAACCCATAAATAAAAATATGATTTGGAGGTAACCATCGGGTTGTATGCTTGCATCAAGAGATTGGTATCAAGTAAATGTGCAACAAAAAATTTAACTCAGTTACCCCTTTATAAAAGTGGAAATGGAATATTTGGTGATGACCTTGCCAAAGAATCAAGGAAGACCACAATTCCTGGTGAGATATTTAAACACTTTTATAGAAATTACTCCAACTACTTTTAATTGCTTTAAGTTTTAAGTTACTTATTGTTTTTTATAAATTATAACTCAATGATAGTAAAATTATGGTCTCGCAACTCCAAACTTGCAAAAGCTAACAATTAAGATTTTAAGCTTGATTAATAGCTCGTAAGGATGTGAATGCAATTGGAGTGTATTTGAGAAAATAATAATTATTATTCATGTATCATTTTATTGTTATGATTTCTACAAAGTAAGAAGAAACTAATTATCATTTTACTTATTCACATTACAAATTCATTCTAAAAAGGAATAGGTTTGACTATAAAAAATTGCATGATTTGGTTTACATCAAGTATATAACCAACAACTTACTCAAAGATACAATATTAGAGATGAAATTGATCATATCGTACTCAATTGTATCAATGAGTGGTTAGTGGGTCAAGTGGATGATGATGATAATGAAAAAAGGGAATGAATTGGTTTTTTATGATAATCCAACTCTTAATTGGTCAACTATTTATGAAGCTTTAGGTGCTATAGATCCAATAATTTATATAAAGAGAAATGCTAGCAAAAAAAAAAGAAAGTAATCATTGTAATTGGATTCTTCCCAAGTTTCAAAGAAAGGAGCATGCTTAACTTTAGCTCCAACAAAAAGATGGGTAAGTAAAATATTCAATTTGGGGTTGAGGATGAATTGAAATTTGATAGCTCTAATTTTGAGTCTGAAGAAATTGAAGATTTATTTAATTTTAACAAATCTTTCTCTAAAGGGGAAGAGGAGGAGGGATATGCCTCATTAGATAACATAGATGATAATTATATTGAGATTGAGGAAGAGTTTAATAATTAAAAACTTAGGACATTTATCTTTATGTTTTATTGTTATTTATATGTTAGAACTTGAACTTATATGGTTGTCTTTACTTATTTTTACATTTCAATTATCTTTATGAATTTTCTTTGATTCATATATATTTATTATATGTATTTATTGTATTTTTTTTTTTTGTAATGTAGACCTAGACAAGCCATGACAAGTAGGATTGAGTTAGGTTAGGTTAGACTGAGTTAGGTAAAATCGAGTTAGTCATGTCAGGTCAAACTTATCTAAGTCAAGTCAAGTTTCCTAGCCAAGCTTGGGGCTATGCTAATGTTTGTTTGGCTAGGATGAGACATGTCGAGCCAATTTAAGGTAGGTTGAAATTGGTTAGGGTGGACCAAGATGGGTTGGATTAGGTCAGCTCAAGTTAGTCCAAATTTGACCAGATTGGACTAGGCTTTGTTGGGTTAGGTCAAACTTATCTAAGGCAAGTTAATTGTCGTGGGGGCTAGGTGGGTCAGGCTTGGTTGAGCCAAGTTTATCTAGACCAAAGTTGGATATATTAGGCTAGAAAATAATGGGTTAGGCAAGGTTGGGCTAAGTTGGAATAGGATAAGTTAGACAAGGTCATATTAGGTCAGTTCACATTGGGTTGTGTTAGAACCCGGACGGTCTATTAGATAACATGCACACAATATGTTTTGATGATAATAAATGAAAATAAGTTTTGAATAAATCAAAGGTTAATAGAAAAACGTTTATAAAATAATTATCTTATAATTGGTAATAACGTTAAATGAAATGCCACTTATATAACATTTTATAAATATATAAGAACAGTATATCGTATAACGACTAGTTGGTTTAATATGGAAATCAAGTATTGAAATATTATTTGAAAGATAAAAATGGAATACTATATGAAGATTTAAATAAGAAGTTATAGAATCAAATATATCATCTCGTAAATGAAAGGAAATATTCCATCTGTTATAAAAAATATATATTTCGTATTTGCACTGTATTTCCTTTTAATAGGTGTCATCAGATCAAGAGTTTCTAAAGAAGTATTATTGAGAGAAAAATCTTAGTAACTTGACACATGAAGATATTAGAAGATTATCATCAGAATATCGGAAAAATATTAAAGCTGAAGATTTTTCTGTCATATTTTTGAAAGCCTACAAAAGTAGAAGATGACAAAGGCAAAAGAAATAAGCACAAGACAATAGTAACAACAATTACAATTATATACAAGCTGTTAGAAAGTTTAGAGAGAAAGTCTTGAGAAGATTATGAGTTAAGCTGGTGCTACAGTTTGATATCTACACTCTAGGTGATATTGTTTTTGTGTTCATTTTCTAAGGTTGTTCAGAGGTGGTGTTTGTCATTCCTTGTGTGATTCAAGGAAGGTGTTTTCATTCCTTGTGTGATTCAAGGAAGGTGTTTTCATTCCTTGTGTGACTCAAGGAAGGTGTGGCAATCTCTTGTGGGTTACAAGAGATAGTGGGGCTCAATCTTTAGTTTTTCTATTTTGCATGTTTCACTTGTATTAATGGTTGTAAAACTCTGATTAATTAAAGATAGTGAGAATGGGTGATCATCTCAAGTTGAGGTGATTGGGAACTGGATGTAGGGTTAAGGATTTAACCCGAACCAGTATAAATCTCTGGTGTTATCTTTCTCTTTCCTTTATCTTTTATTTTTCCGTTGTGTATTCTATAAATTCTGCTTGACTAAATAAATTAAGAGGGATAAAACAAAAGAAAGCGATTAAAGTTTTTCTTGTTATTTTTTACATCAATTCACTCCCTATTAATGCCACTTGATAACAGGTTGGACTTAATAATAGTTAAGACGAATTTAATCAAGTTGGGATAAAATTATTCAAATTAAATCAAGTTGAGTAGGTCAAACTATTCAATCCATTGATATCTCAATCTTAATTAAGTTGATGACACGTCAATTGTAGTCAAATTGATATCTCAATCAAAATTGGATAAAAATAGAGTACGAAAAGAAATAAATTTAAAAAAAAAAAAGATATTGATAATTTCAAATACTTACTATTGTTTTAGATAAAATTTAAGATTCTTTAATTTTAAAGAATCAAATTATTATTATAAATTTTTAAAATTTTAATTTCTTTTTAATATTTTATTCAAATAACATATTTTATTTTAAAATATTTTAATTTTTTTTATAAAAATAAATATTATTTATAAATGTTGATGAGTTGAAGAATTATTGTACATATTCTATAGTATTATTTATTTAGAACATGTAGATAGTTAATTTATCTATATTTAATCCCTTATATAAAGTTACTTGTAGAACATGAATAAAGTTTTTTATGATAAAATGATTTAGTTAGTGTATTAAGGTTTATGATAGTAATGTTGCAGTTTAATATAATTATTATGATTCGTATATCTACTTATTTTGATTTTTTACAAATTGACATCCTTTCTATAAACTTGAGTTATGTGGATATTCTTTTGTGTACTAAATGTTTTGAAAACAATTTTTAGGGAAATTTTGTACGAAATTGAAACTATTTTATGGACTATGCTGTAGCACATTAAGCATCCTCGTGTGAATAGGTCTATTTTTAAGAGTTTGACCAAGGATGGAAGGAACATCTTCTGTATTTGGATGAAAAGTTTTGACATTTTATGAAGTTTAAAATGGAAGAAATTTAAAAATTGCTTTAATTTAAATTTTAATATTTTGAAAAAAAAAATGGGATAATTCAATTCAAACTTTTTACATTTTAATTTCTTAGTATGAATATGATAGTTGAATTCTATTGTATAAAAAAAGATATTTTATTTAAAATTTGAATTTTTAATATGAAAGAAGAGAAATATAGGTGAGAAATGATAGAATATGAATTTTTTTCGTTTTTTATAAAACTTAAAATTCTATAAATTTAAGTAAAATTTTCAGATTTTCAATTTAAATTTCTTTTGAAATTATCTGTCCCAATATTATATTTATTGTAAAATATTTTAACCTTATTAGGAAAATAAATTATTCTGAAAAATTCTTATCCAAACACAATATATTGGAAGTGTTAAGGGTAGTTAGAGAGATTCTTGTATGTAATAACTATAACCTTTCTTTACCTTACAACAAGAAGCGGATTTTTTATTTTTATTTTTTAAATCACATTATAGTAATACCAGTAAAAATGAGAAACTGAAAAATAATAAAAAAAATTATTTTATCTTATTTTAGGATTTTATTGAGGGATGTTAATGTTTATAAAAAAATACTTTTTCATTTAAATATAAATCTATGAGTGATCTAATAATAGTTTGATAGCAGGTAGTCCAGTATATTTAACAAACTTGTTAAAATATGTTTTGATACAAAAATAAAAATAAAATAAAAATGAATTTTAAATCTAACTCATTTTTACAAAACTAACTCATGAAGTTCAATATATTTAACAAACTTGTTAGAATAAATTTTAATACAAAAATAAAAATAAATTTTGAATCTAATTTATTCCTACAAAACTAACTTATAAAGTAAAACTCATTTTATATATATTAATTTAATATTATTTTTAGTCAATATAAAATTTTTAACACTAATATTAACAAAGATTAATTAGTATAGTTTTTTTTTTAATGAAGAACTTATTAGTATAGTAATATACCCTCAAGAAATATGTTGCAAGACCAGGTTTGAGTAACATGAAACTAAAAGTTCTTTGATCCATGGGTGTTGAACTTTTAGAGCCATTATGCATGACACAGTATATTAGTATGTTTTGAAATCTCTTTTATAGAGATGTCTTTAATGGATATATATCCATTTAATCAATAAGAGGTTTTATTTCAATTTCATACCATTTATTCGTCTAATAAAATAATAGAATTATAGTTTCATAAAGCTGTTTTATATCAAGAATTTGAATTTTTTTTAGTAAAATATATTGTTCGGATAAAAGATTTTAAATTTTAAGAATTTAGAATATTAATTACTTAAAAAAAATTAAAATTTTATTTTAAAAGTAAAAATTTAAAATTTTGTGTAATTTTTTATTTTAAATTTATATCTCTTTTCTTTAATATTTTCTTTATTGATTTAATTTAAATTTGAATTTGGACTAAATCTGTTCCAAACTCAGAATTGTTACGATTTGTGAACTCTTGAAGATATGATATGATCTAACTCAACCTATCTTAAGTTGGGTTGGTTTGTGAACTAGGTCAAGTTAATTTAGAATAAGTGAGGTTAGATTTCTTTATCAAATTTGAATTTGTTCAACTAGGTTAAGATAATTTGGATTGGCTCTGACCTTAATTAACCTAGATAAACTCAATTGGTAACTATATGAGTATCTAGTTAAAAAATTTCTTATATTTAATGATAACTGAAATATTTAATCCAAATAAAAAAATTAAAATTTAATAAATTTAAATTATTTTATCCACACAAAATATTTATAAAATAAAATAATTTAAAATAAGAATAATTTAAATTTAATATATTTAAATTTCTTTAAAATTACACAATTTCTTAACAAAAGATACGATAAAATTTATCATAATAAATTTTATTAATAGAATTAATATTTATTTTAATCTTTTACCTTTTCATGTTCTGTGATATTGTATGTTAAGTTTTAAAAATTTCAATCTAATATTATATACTTTTAAAATATTACATAAGTAGAATTGACCGGATAGTTTTCTAAAATATGACTTAATTTATAAATAAGGTAAAAATTTTAAATAAAATTAGGAATTTTATTAAAATAGTATGTGATATTTAAATCATATCATAGATCATATCATACATTAACATATTTATCTATTAAAATCAAAATATACCAGGTTCAATTAGATAATTTATTAAAAATATATTATACATCAATAGTTAAGATGTAAAATTAGGGGAATTTAGGTTTTAAAAAAATTAAATAAAATATAAAATATAAACATAATTAAGAAATAAATAAATAGAATTGAAAATAGATTAAAGAAAAAAAATAAATAATTTTTTATTTTGATTTAACTAACACTTACGAAAATGTAGTTTTACATGATCTAAATAACATTGATTCAAGAAAAATCAATATAAAATTTAATATGGGCACAATTTCATGGAAGTACTTTCTACGTAAGTTGTTATTTGAACTTATGTAGAAAGCAAATACAACAAAAATTCTTTATAAAATGGATGTAACAAATACTTTCTACATTGGTTCAAATAACAACTAATGTAAAAAAATGTTTTTATAATTTATAAAACTACTATTAATGTGTTTTATTTTAATGATTTTCTATATCAACTGTTATTCAAATCAATGTAGAAATTAGATATAATGTCAGTTCAAATAATAATCGATGTAGAAAGTCATTAAAATAGGACAAACCAATATCTTCTCCCTCACTTTTCATCTATACTGTAAAATTTCATCTTCACACCTCCACGACATAGTGCATCCATGCTTTTTCACTAGTTACCATTCTCCATGTGTCAATACACATTTTCCTTATGCCACCCTCCCAACTTCTATCATGAGGTTAGAAATTTTAACATTTTTAATATTTTAAAATTTTATTACATATTAGAGTATACAAATATATAATTGTTTATTGTAATTTTTTGACAATAAAATTTTAATTTATTACCATGTTTAACTTTATTAAAATTGATCAAAATTGATCATGTTATTTATTTAGTAAAATTCAAGTGGGTATCCTAGATTAGATGTCTTTACAAGAAATAGATTTAAAACATGAAAAAAATTCAGAATAATGCATTAAGATCTTGTTAAGAATTGTTGAATCAATTTATGCATATTATAAATGTTATGAATCTATAAAGTTTTGATCAAATTAGTAAAAATCAATTATGTCTCAAGAACTCTATTAATTCAATTCGTATGCTCACATTTCAAGTTTTACTTTCAGAGGAATCGTTAGAATCAAACAATAGAGGTAATTTTTTTAAAATGATCAAACTTTTAACATCATACAATGAAGACCGCAAAAGTAGTGTTGGAAAATGCTCCATATAGTTCCAAGTGTACTTACTTCTCATGGAATTCAAAAGGAAATCTTGCACATCATGGTTAGTAAAGAGAGAAGTTATTTTCGGGAGGAGATTGAAGTTTCTAAATTTTGCATGGTTGTTGATGAATTACAAAGGGATCAAATGACCATTGTTTTAAAAATTGTAGATAAGAGTGGTTGTATAAAAGAATGTTCTTTTTTTTTTCTTGTGTATGTTAAAGATACTACAATCTTACTCTTAAAAAGGAATTGTGTAGAGTTCTTTCTTTACATGGGCTCGATGTCTCAAAAATTTGTGGTTAAGGGTATGATAGTACTAGTAATATGAAAGGATAGTGGAATGCATTGCAAGTATTATTTCTCAAAGATTGTCTATATGTATATTATATACATTGCACATAAATTACAACCATAACTTTTTTCAAATTTGAATTTTATTGTTAATATTATATGTTCATCTTGTAAGCCTCATCATGAATTATGTATTGTAAAGTTGGATGAAATTGCACCTTTATTAGAGATTGGTAAACTTGATACTAGAAAAGGAGGAAATTAGATTAACACTTTGAAATAAGTGGAAGATACTTGTTGAAACTCACATTATCATCTATTTGTAATATAATAAATATGTATGATGTAACTTGTAATGTTCTTTAAAAAATTATAGTCTCAAGATGTATTAAATATAATGCAGTTAGTTCAAATTACAAAAGTTCAATTCAAAAGTTGAGAGATGATGGTTGAAAAAAATTTAATGAAATTTGTAACATTATTTTGTGAATAACATGATATTATTTTTCCAAATTTTAATAACTTATATAGTGTGTCAAAGGCATTCTCAACATAAAAAAGATCACATAATAGTGGAACCTCATTTTAAAGTGAACATCTTTTTAGTTACAATTGACAAATAATTAAAATCATAGGTTTTATTTTTTTATTGATTATCTTTTAAAGTTATAGTCAAATATCATTCAAATTTAATATATTTTTAGTTTTTAATTGACAAAAAATTGCAAGAATTGAATAACAGATTCAATAAGCAAGCAATATAATTTCTAACTCTTAGTTTTAGTTCGGTTCCTAAGGTTATCTACAAAAATTCAATGTAGATGATATAAGTGCTCTACTAAATAAGTTATATCCCATGGATTTAAGTAAATAAGAGAAGATCAATTTGAGATTTCTATTATAATATTTCATACTTGATTTTTTTAGTCATTCAAACTTTAAAAACTAGTCAACTATGTCTGAATTAGGTGAAGCTTTAACAAAAACAGGGAAGGAAAATACATATACGTGATTGATCAAGTAATCCACTTAATATTGACCCTTCCAATTTCCACTACAATTTCAAAAAGATCATTTTTTCTTAATGAAGATAATCAAAACAAGGTTATTTAATAGAATGAAAGATAAATTTCTTATTAATAATATTAGTTTTATTTCAATCATTGATGACTTTAAATCTCTACAAGAATGAAGAGTGACACTTTAAATATAGGTAATTTTCTTCATCTATATATTTACTTATATATTTGACTGTTAGTTTATATTAAGATATTATTTGAAATTTGGATAAAATTAATTAAATATTAATATTTTTATTTAAATTATTTTAACAAATATGTAGTGGCTATTTTAATCAAGATTCGCTATTTTAAATCTATATCATGAATCAAAGTATTATAACCTACAATGCCTACATCAAAATTAATATATAAATACGCTTCAATGTACTACATGTATGAGAATTAGTACAAATATTACATGTAAATGAATATGGATAATCAACTAAGTTAGAAAAATCAAAATGATGGATATATTTAGCCAAATTATTATTATCAATAATGTATGCTAAAAAACCAATATGAAAAATAAAATGATCTTTTATTGGATGCTTCATGACATCTAGAATGTTAAATTTCACCATACTATTTTTGAATTTTATGGAGAGTGTTCCTACATCCACATCAATTTTAGTTCAGGTTGTTTTAAGGAATGACTTGCCTAAAATGAGAGTGGTGGATGACTTTTCTTCCATACAAGTACATAGAAATCCGAAAAGAAAATCAAATCATTAATTTGAACCAAAACATCTTCAACACTCTTATAAGATGTGTATTGCTCTCGTATAATGGGTGGATCACTACACTTATAGGTTGCAAAGGTCCAAGAGATAAAAAAGAAGAAGTAAAAATAGATATATACATAACATTAATAGAAGTTCCTATAGGAAAATGAATTTTATTGATATTTTTGTGATTGAGTTACAGTAGTATAAATATACAAATTGATAACATAATAAAGGAAAACAGATATGCACAATCTGACTAATTATGATAATAAAAACTAATTATTGTAATATAATAATTAGCTTTTATTATGATTGATAATATAATAATTAGCTTTTATTATGATTGATATCCTCCCGCAAGTTAGACGATCTGGAAGAGAGACGCAACTTGTACAGTAATGAATTAAACCGAAGGCGAAGCAGAGATTTTGTGAGTATATCAGCAAGCTGATTATCAGTAGACACAAAAGACACCAAAACTTGCCTTTTTGAACATTTTCACGAACAAAATGATAGGCTAAGGCTATGTGTTTCATCCGAGAGTGGAAAACAGGATTAGCGCTGAGAGTTGTGGCACCAAGATTGTCACAATAGATAACCAGATTGGTTGTGGGCATGTGACCAAGTTCAGTGAACAAGGATAGGACCCATAGAAGCTCACTGGCCGTGTCAGCCAAGGCTTTGTATTCTGCTTCGGTCAAGGAACGAGCAACAGAGCGTTGTTTTCGGGAGTTCCAAGAGATGGGAGTGCTACCAAGATATAACAAGTAACCAGTGGTGGAGATATAATCGTCCTTATTACCCGCCCAATCTGCATCGGAGTAAGCATGAAGGGTTAGTGGATCAGTTGCCGAGATGAAGATGCCTTTGTCACAAGAGCCCGCCAAATAATGAAGCACCCGTTTGAGGGCAGACCAATGCGCCGTTCGGGGTGTTGCATGAACTGCGCAAGTTTGTTGGTGCTGAAGGCGATATTAGGACGAGTAATACTTAAGTATTGAAGACTTCGCACGAGAGCGCGATACTCAGTTGGGGAAGGTAGGAGATCACCTGAATCCTTGAGTAATGGAGCACTGGCGGACAAGGGAGTGGATGCTGATTTGGTGTTAGCCATGCCTGATTTATGGAGTAGATCAGTGATGTATTTCCTTTGCGAAAGAAAAAGTCCTGTAGTAGAAGGAATTACTTCGACGCCGAAGAAATAGTTAAGACATCCAAGGTCTTTCAGCGAAAACCGAGCAGCAAGGGTGGAAATAAGGTTGGACAACTCTGTAGAGGAACTCCCAGTGACAATGATATCATCAACATATACTAATAAATATAGTGTGGAACCTGATTTCTGGTAGATGAAGAGAGAGGCATCTACAGTTGAATTGACAAAGCCAAGAGAAAGGAGAAACACGCGAAGCTCCGTATACCAGGCGCGAGGTGCTTGCTTTAGCCCATAGAGTGCCTTTTTGAGGCGACAAACATGATCAGGGAAACTTTTGTCGACAAAACCAGGGGGCTGAAACATGAATACATCCTCTTTGAGCATCCCTTGAAGAAACACATTGTTTACATCAAGTTGGCGAATGGACCATCCTTGATGAATTGCAAGTGTTAGGACAATACGAATGGTGACTGGTTTAACAACCGGACTGAATGTCTTTGTATAGTCCCAACCAGGGCGTTGGTGAAAACCTTTGGCAACTAGTCGAGCCTTGTATCGATCAATCAAGCCATCCGGGTGTCGTTTGATTCGAAAAACCCATTTGTAGCCAACCAAATTTGGAGCAGAGGACCTACTGACAAGTTCCCAAGTGTTGTTGCGGTGTAAGGCATCAAACTCAGCTTGCATAGCTGAACGCCAATCAGGGTCGCGAAGAGCTTGGGTGATGGTGCTGGGTTCGAGTGGAAGAGAGGGTTGGACATGGAGGTTAAGCTTCTTGAAGGGCTTGACAATGTTGTTTTTAGATCGGGTGATGATGCCACCCTCATCAGGTTGGGGTCTCCTGTGAGGGTTGACAGCAGGTTGAGATGGTGTTGAGGATGGAGGTGGGTGAGGGAATTCGGAGTGGCTAGTGGAGGGTGGGGCCGGTGGGTTTAGAGTGGGACTAACCATGGGTTGGTGTATGGGATTAAGTATGGAGAGCTGAAGTGGGCCTTGTTGTTGCTCTTCACTCGGACTGGCTTGAGGGACTAGAGAGCTGTACGAAAATTCAGATTCAACGAACCTGACATGGCGAGAGATGTAGATACTTCCAGTAGCTGGATCGAGACACAAGTATGCATGTTGATCAGCCGAGTAACCTACAAAAACACACATAGCAGACTTTGGTGCAAGTTTATGGTTAGCATATGGTTTAATCCAAGGAAAACACAAACAACCAAAACACTTTAACTTATGATAATCCGGGCTAATTTTGAGTAATTTGGAATAGGGTGACTGGTACCTAAGAATTGGTGTTGGGAGTCGATTGATGAGATAGGCGGCTGTTGTCATGGCGTAAGGCCAATATGTGAGGGGCAAACCCGAGTGATGAAGAAGAGAAAGACTAGTTTCAGCAATGTGCCGATTTCGGCGTTCAGAAATTCCATTATGTTCAGGTGTATGAGGTGGGGTGGTGTGATGACTTATACCATGAGTGTTTAAAAAAGGACGAAGACCAATATATTCGCCACCATTATCTGTGTAAAGAATTTTGATAGTATGATTAAAGAAATTTTCAACAAGCGATTTAAATTTGGGAAACAGAGTTTTCACATCAGATTTGCATTTTATCGGATACAGCCAAATATAGCGAGTAAAATGATCAACAAATATGTAATAGTAGCGAAGACCATCAATTGATAGAACAGGGGAAGTCCATACATCAGAGAAAATTATTTCCAAAGGATAAGATGATTTAAGAGTGGATTCATGGAAAGGAAGTTTATGACTTTTATTAATCTGACATGAGTTACAATCTAATTGCTGGAATTTATTTGACCCAAAGAAAAATGCTTCTGAATAAAAGTGAAGATAAAAGAGGAGGGATGCCCAAGTCTATGGTGCCATGAAGCAGAGGAGTCTGTGTGGACAGAGTGGACGGACGGGGAGTTGGTTGGCCAGAGATAGAGTCCATCCACACATGAGCCTTTATGGGTTGTTTGACCTGTCTGCAAGTTCTTCACATGAAAAGAGTTTGGCAAGAAAACAATAGTAGAGTTAGTTTGTTTGGCAAGTTGAGAGACAGAAAGGATGTTCTGTTGCATGGAAGGAATACACAAAGTATTGGAGAGGGATAAATCATTAAGTAAAAGTGTTCCAGAATGAGAGATGTTTAAACCTGAACCGTTACCTATAAACAGTGAGTCTGGACCCGTGTATGGATGATGAAGCGCTAGATTGGCAAGATCATTGGTGACGTGATGTGTCGCTCCACTGTCAACTAGAAAATTAGGTTGAGATTTGCCAGTAATTGCAGTATGGACCTGAACCTGTCTAGAGTAACGAGGAGGCGTCAGGACACCAGGGTACTGCTGCTTGAAGGTGTGACACTGAGACAGAACATGACCCTTGACATTGCACCACTGACAGCGACCAAGAAATGGTTTGCGATTGTCAGCCCAAGTTTTGTCAGAATGGTTAGGTCGAGCCTGTGCATTCAAGGCTGTCATGGGAGTAGGAACCTGCTGTTGAGCAGCAACAAGGGAGAGTTCGTGAATGAGAAGCTTCTCGAGAAGGTCATAAAAAAGAATGGCAGTGTCCCTTGCATTGACACCGTCAATGACAGCTCTGTAGCTATCGTCGAAACCACGCAAGACATGGTCAGTCATGTCTTCAACGGAGACAGGAAAGCCAAGTGAGGCAAGGAGATCTGTAGTTTGCTTCAGAGAATGCATGTAGGTGGTGATGGATTGGGTGCCTTTGGACGCCGTGTGGAGACGCTCCTTTAACTGCTTGAGGTGGCTGCGGGATGCCTTGGCATAGGTGCGCTGTAGAAGAGTCCAGAGATCATGTGATGTCTTTGTTTGAGACACTAGGGATGCTACTTTAGAGGAAAGTGTGGTGAGGAAGTACCGTATATTAGGCGGTCCTGTCGACGCCAGGTTTGATAAGCAGGATTTGGAGTTGTCACCGTCGTCACCGGTGCAGGAAAGGATCCATTTGGATATTTTAGGAGATCATAGCCATCAAGGAGAGCTTCAACTTGGAGTTTCCAAGTGAGGTAATTGGAGGGAAGAAGCTTGGTTACACTGTTGAGGGAGATGCAGATGAAGGGTTTTGATGGCTCATGAGGATTGCTAATAGAGGAGGAGTTGTTGTTGGCCATGAGAGGCAAAAAGAAAAGAAGGAGCGACATCCTGTGTTGGAAAAAAAAACAAAAAAGAGAGAAAAAGATCGTATTAGGCTGATACCATATAGGAAAATGAATTTTATTGATATTTTTTGTGATTGAGTTACATTAATATAAATATACAAATTGATAATATAATAAAATAAAACACATATGCACAATTTGATTAATTATGATAATAAAAACTAATTATTATAATATAATAATTAGCTTTTTATTATGATTGATAATATAATAATTATTTTATTATGATTAATACTTCCTAGATGTAATATTACATATTCAAATATGTTATTTCCTATCATACAAGGAATAATAATGTTTCTAAATCTTCACATTTTTCTACCATGGATGGGTGTGGTTCGAATCTTGCAATAAGTGCTAATACATTTCTTTCCAAGTTTATTTTTGCATTTTCTTCTTGTTTTCTCTTATGAGTGCATAATTCTTTGAAGAATTTGACATATGTTAGAATTTGCTTGATGATTTCAAGTAGTGGAATGATCACGTCTATTTTCTTGAATATCTCTAAAATTTTATTATCAACTATCATCCTTCTTTTTTTTTTTCATCATGTTGCACTCGTAGGAGAGATATAAGAAATGGAATTAAGTTTTTTCTACAACAATTTCTTTCTTTAGCATCAGTACATGAACGGTTTTCCTAGATTGCAATGTAATAACACTAACATTTTTCAAATTGAGAATAATTTGTGTTAACAATTGTTTTGAATTTTGTAATTACAACTAGTTCTGAACTAGCCAACTGGCTAATCTATTTTTTCAATATTTTGATGTTGACTTTTGTTTTATGTTAGAATTACAATTTGTTTATAGTCATTTACTAGAGGTTGTTACTTAATGATGAGAAATGGAATTAAAGTTAAAATTGGATTTGGATTGAAATATTATTACTAGAAATATAGTCTAAATATCAGTAAAAGGTTAGACTTTTTTTACGTTGTTATTAAATATACATTATGTATACCAAATTTTATATAATTTTAAAATTATTTATAGATTTATTACATCGCTTAGTTTTAAAATATAATATGGTTTTTAAATATATGTGAATATTCATTAGTAGATAACAACATATATATGAAAAATTAAATTATGTTAAATTTGTTATGCATGAAATTCAACAGTTAAATTGATTAATATCTTTAAGATAATTTAACTAAATTTTATAATTGGGTAAGCAAATCTTGCTTTTACACTATATATATATATCATTAAATTATTTTATGCAAATAAATATATTATATAATTTAAATTTAATAATAATTATGTTAGAAAACTATACAAATTAAATTTAATTAATTTATGCATTTCTTAATGTAAGCCTGCTTAATTATGTTAGAGAATTATGCATTTTATATTTATTGGGTTAAAGCCCAATTAGTAAGCCCGCTTAATTATGATGTAAAACAAAATAACCTAGGATTCATGATAAGTAGAAAGTATAAGAGTTATCACTACAGGGTCAGAGTCTCTTCTCCTATTAATAAACTGAATTTTTAAATTATTACCATTAATAAAACTATTAATTTTATGTTAAATGAAGATTTAAGTTTTACTTAGTTGATATATCATTTAAAATTCATATAGGTACATTATTATTTTTTTATTTTATCATAAAAAAATTCTAAGATGAAAAAGAAGATTTTAATTATATATAATAACTAATATATAGTTTTTAAAATAATGTATTAGTTATACCACATTTAAATTTGTACGTGACATAAAACTAATTATTTTCTTAATGATAATAATTAACAAAAGTAATTAGTACTGTAAGAATATAAATAAAAAGAATTAATTATACAAAACTTAAATATTTTTCATAGTTATTATATAAACAAATTATTATTATTTACAGTAGTTAATCAAACAAACAAATAGAAACCTTGCACTCGAGGCAGAATAGTTGATGAAATTACTAGACATAAATTATGAGTGTATGAATTTGTATAATGCATTCCACCCTTTATTATTATTTGAATCCTTTCTTTCCTTCTGCTTAAAAGAATTGAAAAGAAAACTTTTAGCAGTAACTTTTTCGTTTATTCAAATTACGTGTGTGTCTCTGTGTGTATATATATATATAAAGAAAAGAGGTAGTGGAAGAAATTGACAGAAGTCGAATGGAGTGTAATAGGAAATAAGATGGTCAAATGTATGAAAAAGTGTGGGAGTTGGTAGTTTTTCCAATGGAGAATAGCTCCAAAGCATCACGTGAAGCATCGGATTGCAAGTCACCATCTTGGCCAAGAAAAGCTTTGCCTACCCTCCATAGTAGCCATCCACGACCCAAAGGAAAAAGGGCAAGTGTAAGAGCCACTTCCTCATGTTACTATCACACTTATCAGTTTTCTTAAACTTTTCAACCTTGTGGAAGCACATTACAGAGTCCTTCTCTTAATAAATAAAATAAAATGTTCCTTCCATCACTACCTATTACTATTTAGGACATTGTCCACTCAAACAGTACAATATATCTATATCTATATAGCACACGTATGTCCAATATGAAGGGTTCTTATTCAAAACATGAACCTTCAATCTATGCATGCCATTCAATCAGACCACTCCCCATCATGACAACACCATTTAATAAATGGAGAAACTTTTTGTTCAGGTTAGTCAAACAGAAAGTGATTGATCGATCAAGAATCAAGCCTTTCAGTAACACAACAAGTGGAGATCACTTGCCAAGGATTTGTCAAGCTAATGGAGATCTAGCTGATGATGATTATAAAAGCCCTACCTCATCTGCAGTTAATGTGATACAGATGTTCCAATTCTGATCAAAACCCACTTTCTCCAAGGCTTACAAAATATTTACTATACACTCACAATGTTTCTAACCATACATCTGACCCATCATTGTCTCATTTGTTGGACAACTAGGACAGAACTAGTTGGATTATAAGTAGGTCAGGTCCACTTCTAGGCTGTAATTTTAACCTTTAAGTAAAACACGTTTAGTTGTTCCATCCTCATGAAACATATGCTGCCACCTAGCCTTCTTTCAAATTATTGACTTGTCAAATTTAATACATAGCTAGTGTTTCTCTGTGTCATGCACAAGAACTTCTTTCATTAATTATTAGTATAAACACTGTAGACACAGTGAGTATAAAAACCTTTTCCATCATCATTTAATCACAAACTGACATATATGGTAAATTAGTTCTTTTTTTATAACAACCATCTTAAAAATTATACTTTACAGTAATATTAATCAAGCTTTTTATCTCTTAAAATCTGATTATTCTCACTAACAGTAGCATAATGATAAGGTATCTGTGGCTAGGTTTGAGGTTTGGAAACAAGAAAAGCACTCCAAACAAACAGTTACATTGCTTCTAATTAATGATGATAAGTGAAAGCTGATTTGGTATTAAAAGGGTAATCAATCTGTTGTAATTAATTTGTCATATATATGAAGCAAAGTTGACAATTAGTTAAGCTAATGATTTGATGAAGAAGTCCCAGTAAGATGGAAATTAATGATTACAAGTGTTGGGGGGTGGGGTTGGGAGGGAGGTCTTGATGATGATAGCTTCTTTAGCCAACAGGGAACTGAAAAGGACTTACAATGATAGAGAGATGGAATAGGCATCTAGTGCTGTGGTTGAGGACAACATGACTGAGATATGTGGGGTACCAAGAGATAGAGACATTTGATCATTCACATTAAAGTGCCCCCTTTCCCCTTTACTCTGTGGAAACGGAGGTCCTACGCTCTTTTCTTCTCTAACTACGAGGGTTTTTGCTGCATCAATCTTCAAAATATCAGACTCACACTCACACATCTATTGAACTGATTAACTCATTTGCTCCATTATTGATCAAGTTTTGTACAATGATCAAAACTCAACATCTTATAATAATATAAAAGTTTGCACGTTATGTAAGTCACTTGATAACTTAGTTGATAAGAGGTGTCTTTAGCTGGGAACATTTTCTTTAGTGGGGAGTTGTGGAATTCAATCCTTGTCAATACTCTCTGTATCATCAACTTTCCATTCTCTATCCCTTATCTCTTTCTCAGGCCTTACTAAGGGCCATTTGGGGTCTCATTATCTATGTTTGTATTGATGGAAAAGGATAGTATAAAATCAGATTAATATAATGAAGTTTTCATTCTGGTTTTAGATATATTATGATATATAATAGAAACTTCCATTCCTCCCAGTTTAGGAAGGAGAAAAATGAAATTTGACAGATAATTTACCATTTCTATTTTCATTTCATTCTTGTTTTAACTACCAATTCTAATAATAAAACATAATACTGTTTGTTTTATTTTCTTCTGTATCATCATCTTCCACCCATGCACGTGACATGATATGAGTGGGTCTTGACTTAGGAATAAAATAATACATATAATGAACATGCATAGTGTCTGAGTGGAAGTATATGCATGTACAAGTTCATACCATTACCATTAAGACAGAAAAATCACTTAAACAAAACTTATTTTTTGTTTTTATTGTTAATGGTCACGTCCTATTTTCTAAATGCACCTGATCATATATTCTTTTCACGGAAAAGGATGATGATATCAAACTGAGATGATGTCATTTCATGTCAAACCACAGCACTTACATTTGATTTGTTTTCCTTGTAATCAGATAAATAAGAAAATCACTTTACAGGATGGACTGCACATGGGGGGTATGGCCAAAATGTAACTAAAGATTTGAATATAAAACCATGGGGGCACACTTCTTCACAGTTTATTATTCTCCCTCATTCTCATACTGCTTCTTGAAAAACTTTATAAATTCCCCGTTTCTGATACTTCTAACACCTCGAATCATAAATGTAGTCTTGAAGACCATCATGTTTAAGATATAGTCAAACACTAAACTTTAACAATTTTCTTGTCAGTATTCAAATCTTCGTAGATTATGCTATGAAAGTTTAACTTGTTTCACTAAACCTAGCCCACGATGATTCATTCATTCACAATGTTTTGAAAATACATGAGGGTGATGAATCTTTGAGTTCCAAATTGGTGATGCTGGTGATGCCAATTTGGGTTGACGTTTACGTGATAAAACATGGTACATGCTACGGGGTTTTGAGATTGGAGTACTACGTACCCTTCCTTCACAATTCAGATAGATGCATATCCAATTAGGCTGTAAAGTTGGTGGGCCATGGCCCATAAACAAAGGTGGCCCACATCTTGCATGTCCCCAAAAATGGGCCCCTCTGGAACTATAATGCACTGGTTGGTGACGATCAATGTTTTAAAACATAGTGCAAAAAACCTTGCACATAAACAGGGCAAGAGGGGAAAGAAAAAAAGCTCTCTCCTGCATAACTTCTCTCTTCTCAATTAGCAAACAAAAAGAGAAAAAACTACCACCCTATTCAATTATTGAAAACTGGAATGCAACTTGCTTGAAAACAATAGATGCATGGAAATTAACAACATCACATTTGCATAAAAACAAGGCTAGCTCATTAGAGCTTATTGGAAATATGCAGTAACATGAAAAAATCACTTTCACCCAAGCTTATCTACAGGGTCAAATCAAAATCAAAACAATCCACAATTTATCAATAAGAACTAAGGGAATGGGAATGTTAACATAGGAAGGAAATTGGTACATTCAGATAAGAAAAATCAGCAACTATTTTTTCCCTTTTGGATCTCAAATTCAACCATTTTTAAATAAGAGTTTCAGTTTGCATTGAGACTGGTCCCAACAGTGAACAGAACTATCATACAAAGATGGGGTTGGTTGAATTTCCAAACTTTCACAGCCTTCAAAAATTTTGGTGGAATTAGCCAAACTACACACTCTGATATCTAGAGTTTATTTTATTTTTGTTTGGACATGAGTTATTCTAAAAAATTTGTACATGAATTATACTATTCCAGGCATTTCAGAAGCACTTGATATATATCATTCAAATTGAACATAATTGATAGTGTTATTGATGATGGTATCCAGGGATGGGAACACAAGGTTAGGCCACCATCAAAGAGAAGGTGTCCCACATAGTACTATTCCTTTCTTTTCTTTCTTTCTTTTTCTTTTCTGTTTATTTTTTTTTTTTCCCTTTCTTTATGTGTACAGCAGTCAGGGAAGGGGCAAAAAGAGAGAGAAGTACTTGGTACTAGCAGCCAATGGGTTGCACTGAGTGGTCACTGTCCCTCTGCAACTGTAAGCAACGTCAAAGGTGGTGAAATTGGTGATGGTGTAGCCGAACATGTACTTATATTAAAGGACTGTCACCAAACCACCCCTGTAGAGGAAGAAGAAGAAGATCAACAACAACAAGGGAAGGGACAGAACCATCTCCATCATCACTTCTTCACATATAAACATATTCATTCATTCATACACATTTCACAGTCCCCCCACCCCTCCCATGTGACTTCCACGTGGCACTATCACCACGTGGCACGTGCCATAATGCAATTGGATCCAAAATCCTGCATCCATCCCACCAAACTCGGGTTTTTGTTCTTGTTGCACCAAGAATTCCACTGCAACTAATCATACTAATCATCACCCTTTTTTTCTACATAAAAGAATCACGGCACCATCTAATGTTGCCGTACCACTCCATCATTGGTCACCAAATATCCCATCTTGCTTGTTAACCACACATTATCACAGCTTTCATGTAAAGAAAAGGTTATGAGATGGGCTTGTTTTGGTTTTCATGTATAGGCCAAAGTGAAAGAAAAGAAACCCATGAATATTAATCTGTGGAATGGCCTCAGTCTGTGATTTGTGATCCAAAAAATGTTGCAAAGGGGAAAGAAATGTATGGTTTTCCATGTTGCTACATGACACCCCAAATGAAATAAAGTTTGGTTGATTTATTGGGAAATATAACCAAAAAATCTTGTCAAAGGCTGAGGCATATTCGAAAGTACTGGATCTTATTTTGTCAGGCATTACTTAGAACCATGTCTATTTTACTTTCCTTTCTTCGCGCAGACAAAGAACGGTGCAAAGGAACAGCATATTTTTTGGCAATCTCGTTTCAGGGAGATCTTAATTGACTAGCTATTCAAGTTGTACAAAATGGAATTGTTGATAGACGGGGACCAAGCACGCCACTTTTAATGTGTCGTGTTATAGCCATTCCAAGTAAGTGTAGCAAAACTACATGCCCTACTCTCTGAACTATGCCTTTCCTTTCCACAGTTTTATTAGGCCATTCAGCACATTGCCAAAGGCTCATGTTAACTTCAAGACCTATTTAAGAGAGAACATTTATTGACCATCTAGTGGAGTTTAAGAGTAGTGACTTTTCCAATAGGACACAAGCCCCACAACTGGTACTACAGTTTAATGGAAAGCAACTTTGTTGACATGTAGTTAGTTAACAGATTATAGGTTTTGGTCTAATTCCATCTCCTTTCTAGGGGCTACCTATGCCTATATGTAGTATCCACCATAAATTCCTTCAATAACTTCACACGGTAAATTTCAATTCTTCTTTTCACATTGCACCTCACCAGTAATTAATCTGGCTGCATCTTGATTAATTTACTGATATATTCTGATACCTTCCATATAAGTTATCACAGACATACCAGTGGAACCAACTGTGCTAGCATGCAACCAATAACCTAAAGGTACAACAACTCTGAATTTGTTCTTCAATTTCAACTTGGTTTTAATCATGTTCTAGACTCTCCTTTAATAAGTGATTTAGACACTTGCAATATGAATAATTAATGCTGCCTTTACATGCAATGTGACATGAGCCTGCCTGAAGTCAAACGGAATCATTAGTAATGTATTGTTTAATTAAGAATGAAAACAAGTTACACTATTAAATGATTTTTACTCATGCACTCAAATTATCATTTCAACTTATCTTAATATTGTGAGAAGCATGACAGAAATGCGTTAGTTTAAATGAAGTTTATCTTCTTAATTAGACCAAATTAATTACCCTTAATGCGTGTGATAGAAAAAGAAACATAGTGAGGAACCATTTCTCATGGTGTTGCCGACATCTATCTATAAGGTCAATAACTTCAACACACAATCTCATGAGTTCTTAAAAAGTTTCGACTACTTTTACATAGGCAGTACTTTGGTTGAGGCCTGAGGGAGTTCAGTTCACAGTAATCCCGTTAACTTGCTAAAGGAAAGCACTCAAAAGTCTAGCTAGACTAGTAAGTTCTGTATCTAGTTGTTGGATTAAAATTCCAGATTAAGTAAAAATAAAAAAAGTGAATAATATATATAAGTAAGAAAGATATATAAACCTTTTTATTTTAAAATTTTGAATAAAAAGTAAAATTATATTCTTTTATATAATTATTGTTTATTATTTATTAGTGAAAATATTTCAATAATAACTCCAATAATAAAAATCTCTTGATATTAACTCTCCTCTCCTCGATATTAACTCTCCTCTTTAACAGTGTCATGAGAACTAATCTTTAACATTCTCATTAATGCTTTTTCTTTTCTTTTAATAGTTTTATTACTGTGATACTTACGGCACCATCTATGGTTAGAATTAGAATTGACTGATATAATTCATTAGTACTAATCTACAACTGGATGAACTATATAAAAAAATGATTCATATAAACTTCAATCAAAAGCAAGTTCTCTGATTTGAATACAAACATTAGGTAATGTGAATGAAAGATTTATCCTGCTGCATTGGTCCAACACTTAAACCAAAGCCCACAAATTGTCACGATAGACTGCTTGAGACAGCTTCCTAAATCCATCTAGCTGCCAACAACTTTGTTAACTTGCAGAAAGACAAGCCATAATTAACCACTTTGCGGATTGTGCTTGATTTTGTGAAATTAATATTTCATAGGAATAAGCTGCCAAATGTACTAGTTTTGAATAGAAGTTCTTTTATCCCCCATTTCTGACTTCAAACTAGCCACCTAACCTACATGTCAAACCACATAATTTTGATCTGGCAAATCACTTGCAGAGTGAGAAGGGTAGAACTTTAAACACAAGAACAACAAGGGCTATATATTACCAATCAACTTCAAGTCGAACAAGTCTTTTTTAGACGAATGTCTTAGGAAATTATAGTTCAGACATCAATCATATTCATCAAAGTACCCATAAATTAAAACAAAATTTTCCTTGTCATTTCATCATAACAGAATGAAGAGCATGGTGTATCACTTATACCCCAATGATTACTAAATGAGCCACGGAAGATTTGGATCCAGTTCTATGTATAGGATCATAAGAATAAAGCATGGGCCATAGAGTACATTTAGTGTGCACTTTGAAGGAAGTCAGAGTTAAGACAGTGATGTAATAAGCTTGTGCACTAGCTACCTACAATGCACAAAGATGAAAAAGAAATCAGAGTTAACGTTGACAGCACAACAACTAGCGTGAGATTCCTCAAGTATAATTAATCAAAAGTCCCTCAGAAGCAGATTTGTTGACAGGTTCTAAAAGTAAAAGCGACTATGTAAAAGCTGAAGGATGTACTTTTCATCATTTATCACAAGAATGAGCTTTGAGTGTAGTCTCATGAACGAAATTGGCTTTGCAAAATGGTCAGTTAGTAACAAATCATTGCTAGCTACATGAAAGTCTTGCCCAACGGATCAAAATATTAAATATTAAGATGGAATGGATGAACATCGTGGTCAAAGATTTCCCTCACATCTCCACTATATTAAAAATCGACTTTAAACCAAATTAATGAGATTATGTTTATACTCACTAATAACCTCTAATTTAGTCTTATATTTAAATGATATAAAATTTTCAACATATTCTCTTTAGTTTAAATTTAATTAATTTTTATAAAATTAACTCAATAAGATAAAGTTTATATTTATTAATATATCTCTAACTTATCTCTAAATGAGATAAGATCTTTAATAAATTAGTAATTTAATTATTCTTTAATTAATTAATCTTTACATACAAGAATATAATTAACCATTCTTTATGAAAATTATAACTTTTTTGAGAGCAGCTATAATAAATAAATATTAGATTTCGAGAAATAAGTTAATTTTATATATTAGATTTCGAGAAATAAGTTAATTTTATATAGAAGACTCCTTCATTATTTATTGGAGAGACTATTAAAATATAAGATTACTTTAATTGGATTTTAATTGGATCTTGAATTTCCTAAAAAATTTCATTTTTTACATAATCTTTCTTGTAAAATTCTTATAAAAATTCACAAGAAAATTATTTTTTTGCAAAATTTTCCTATTAATTTTAATTAATAGACGTGAATAATAAATTATATAAGAATTTAATTTTCGTAAAATAATTTCTGTAAAATTTTCTAAAACAAAAATTACAAATAACTTATAAATTCAAACTCGCAGATAGCGAATTTTTGCAAATTAAATTCTCAAGAAATATAATTTCTTGAAAATTTAAATTTGTATGCAAAATTAAATTGTTAATTTCTCGTTTAATAATCTTTTAAATATTTATTTTTTATTTTTTAAAATAAAATGGTAGGAAACTTCATTTTAAAATTATTTTGAATTTGATAAAATAATTTAAAATTACTAATATTTAAAAAAGAAATTATGAAACTAATACTTAAAAAAATGGATAAAAATAATTTTTTAATCAATTATTGTTTAATTGCGCTTAAATAGTTAATAATTTGGAATTAAATTGAATAATTAATTAAAATAATACTAATTCTCTTTCTTATAAAATTACATTAATTATTATTTCTCTAATAAATAAATACTATTTTTCTCTTAAATTGATTTGAGTTAACTTTGAATATGATATATTATATAAAAAAATATTAGAATCAACTTCAATCCAACCTAATATAGTAGAGTATCAAATCAATGAACACCTAAAAAATTATAAAAATGATAGGAAGCTAAAACCTCTTATCAAGGGAATCTACAATAAGAGAATTATCAACAAACCAAATACAAACTCCTACCTATCCTTTCCCATTGATAGAGATATTCATACTGAGGAATTAATTTATTCTTCCCTCTCGATACTATCTCTATTGTCTCAGCTTTGCCAATTTCAGTTTCGAACTTTCCTACAAAAGGAAAATCATAAATGTGGAATTTCTTCATTCATAAACACTTTGATGTCTAGCCTCCATGATTCAATTTCAGAAAACAAACTAATAAGGTGTCCAAAGATAGATATTCCTCGAAGATGCTTCTAATAAGAAATAAAAGAAAGAAATGGATGAGTTTCCGAAAACAGCTGAAACCATTTAATTAAAGGCCTAAAGGCCAAAGTTCATGGATTTAGTAACAATTTAAAGATTGATGGAGGACCACCTAAATAACCAAAAATAAGGCTTCAATGTTTTATGTATTACCAAAGAGTGTATTATGTAAATAAATTTTTGAGGAAGAGAACCATAATACATTGGTTATTATATTATTGTTAGAAGTTAAAATTATATATTCGAAAGATCGTACATTAATTAAAGATGAAACCTAATTATATAATATATAAGAGACGAATAAATTTTATCTTTTGAATCGATTTTGAGAATGAGTTATATTACGTGTATTTTAATCTGAACTAATGTAACTATATATTTTCCATGACAAAAAAATCAAAAGAAAGACTTCAAAGTTTAAATTAAGACAATTCAATTTAAAACAAGATATTGATGAACAAAAGAGAGATTAGATGCAACTTATTACGTGAGAAGAAGAGACATTAAACTACTCAGTCCCATGATATATTCGAATAATGAATAAAAAATTATATCTCCTTAGAGCTCTCTCATTATGTGCCTAAATTTTTGTAGTTGTTCCAACATACTCTCACATCGAGAATTAGATATCTTGATAACGTAAAGCTTACTCACTCATGGTTCAATAGTGATCCAATAGTAGGTGGAATAATAAACCCAATAAACTTTATTATAATAGGCTATGATATCATGTCAACCATACAAAACTAGCTTGTAAGATGAGATTTGCACTCCACTTAAATTATATTTTGGTTTCATTTTTAGTCAATGTAGGATCTCTAACATATTGACTAGAGATGAACTCAAACTATAATATATAAATGGAGTGCAAATCTCACATTACAAGTCTATTTTGTAAGGTTGAGTTAGTCCAGACTCGCATTTGTAGTAAGTGTAGTAAGTCAATTTCTCAATGCTCCTTTATGATAGTCATTGGAATGCCCTCATACACATCCACCATTAAATCAAGAATGCATTGGGTCGCAGACATTTATACGAGGATAAAGGTATTCCAAAATTATTTGTTACTCTGATGTAAATTGAGTAGGATTGTTATAAGACAAACCATCTATATCAAGATATTGTGTTCTTATTAGAGGTAATTTAATCTCATGAAGAGGTAAGAAGCAAATACAATTTCCATATCTAGTGTTGAAGTTGAATATAATGACATCGTGCTGGTTGTAAGTGAAATTACATGGTTACGATGACTTTTTTAATAACCCTAGTTAGGAAACATTTAGGACATTAAGCTTATTTATGATAATCGAGTTATTTTTCATATTACATCTAATTCAATTTTCCATGAACGAAATAAACATATAGAGATAGATTGTTATTATGTTAGAGAAAAATATGACATACATGCTCCAACTTGAAGGAGAATGTTGAAAATATGATATGATTAGATTGATTGTAAATAAGAAAATAATGTATATTTAATAAATACATATAAATTTTATTTGATTTTTTTTCTTTTTAGATATGATTATAAATAAATTAGTATGTATGCTCATTACACACAATTCCTATAATTATACTGCTACTTTTTACATTATTATCAAGTTTGGGCAGAAAAGCTTAATGGACAAACATTACAATAGGAAATGAAGAAATAAGGGGCTAAAATCTCATTGAAGTTGATGTTATTATGATTTCATTAAGTGAGTACTAATGTAGAGTTTCTCCATAAATTTTACAATAGAAAAAAAAAAAAAAACCTTAGTTGAGTCATAAATCACAACTTAATAGTTAAAAAAATTGAAAATAATTTACAAAATAGGGTAGAGATTTTTATCCCCTGAACTTCAAATGTTACAATCGAATAATGTGATAACAATAATAGAGTATTTAGGGTTTAGAAAGGGAAAAAGAGATAAAGCAATGAACCAAAATCATATTTCAAATCAATTAGACTTAACATTTGAAAGAGAATTCACGATTAGGAATAGTCTGATGTTCTTGTTGAGAGTCTTACTGTTGTCAAGTGGCATCAAGAGGGGGGTGAATTGATACAATAAAAATTAAAATTTTAACTCTTATTTAATTCAAATTTTAACCCTCTTGAAATAATTAGTCTAGCAGATATTTTATAAAGCGCAACCGAACAATTTAAAAGATAAGAGAAAGTAAGAGAAATACCAGGAATTTATACTGGTTCGGGTTAAATCCTTAACCCTACGTCCATTTCCAATCACCTCAACCTCACAATCTCTTAAAACCAACAAGAGATTACCACACATTCCTTGAGTCCCACAAGAAATGAAACACCTTCCTTGAATCACACAAGGAATGAAAAAACACCTCCTCTGAACAGTCTCAGAGGATGAACATAAATAAGAAAAATATCACCTGAGAGTGAAGCTGTCCAACTGTAGCACCAGCTCTGCTCAAGAGTCTCCTCAAGATTTTCCTTAGAAAAATATTTGCATAGAAAAATATTCTCACTTTCAAAACATGAAATTTCGTGGCTCAAGATACTCAGAAAAAGTGTGAAGCTTTTCAGAAGATGTGTCAAAAAGAGTATGAGTGAGGTATCTTGAAAACCCTAGGTTTTGCTTATTAAATAACCAAAGATTCCCAAATAAAATATTTTTGTTTTATTTTAATTCGAAATCACATTTTTATTTTATTCAGAGACTCTCCAACGTTCAAAAAATAAAAATCAAGATACTCCTTAATTTTAGGAGAATTTTTCGTAACGAATATTTTTCAAAAATCTTTGAACATAATCGATTACATTATGGATATAATTGATTATGACAATGCTTTGAACTTTTCAAAAAAGTAGCTAATCGATTATCACACTGACAAAATCTTTAATTCAAAAGCACATAATCGATTACATAATCGATTATTCTAGAGAGAAAATCTTTTCAGTTTCAAAATACATAATCGATTACTTAATCGATTATTACAGTGACAAAAAACTTTTCAATTTTCAAAATATATAATCGATTACCTAATCGATTATTCTAGTGGCAAAATTCTTCTTAAAAAAAATTTCCAGAAACATAATCGATAATGTTCTAACTATAATCGATAATGACAGTGAATTTTATAGTTTGTTTTAGAAAATAATTTTCTTGAGAAAAACTCTGAGCTGAGTGATGATTACCTTTTGATATCATTCACTCCTAACTATTAACTAAAGTCTTCTGTATCTTGTAAATCTTTGAGCTTCCTTTAGTCTTGTTGAATTATCTTTGATGTCCTAATTCTTGATTTTCTTGATCATTATTAAAACACTTGAATACTTGTGTAGAGTTGTCTAATATTCAAAGAGTGGTAACAATCTCCCCCTTTTTGATGATGATCAAGAAAAACACAAATGTACCTGTGTGTTGAAACTAATCCAAAAACTTTCAAAGTATTAGTATTAGTTAGTATAAATAATTATTAAAACTCCCCCTGCTTATGATATAATTCAACGGTCCATAAAAAATAAGCAGAGATCAACACATAAGCAGAATTAATTCAACACACATACACATCAGAAAATTCTCTCCCTTTTTACTAGATCATAATTAAAAAGGACAATAAAGAGAAATACAAAACTCAGCTCAAGACCTAACATATAAAAAGCTAACAGCTAACTCTAAGCGTCATCATCATTGTCTTGATTTTGAGATTCTCTCAATTCACGATCCACAGAAGAAATACGATCATCAAAATCTTCAAAGCTTCTTCTGATTGTTGTATTGAGCTCCTCAAAACTAGTTCTGACATAAGAGTTGAGGCTGTCATAGTTTTGTTGAAGGGCCTGATATCGCTGTTCAGACACAGCACTAAAATCCAACTGCCACTTCTAAATATTTTCCAACATTTGAAAATACTGGTCTGGAAGAACAGCCTGTGGTTGAGGATGAGGCATGTCTTCATCCATAGCAGTTGGAGCCCTTTCTTGCTCAGCCGGAGCAGTCTAGATATTATCTATTTTCTGCAGTCCCATCTTATTCAGCACATTCTTCCCAATTGTACTGTGACTGTCCAACATTTCATGAGATTCCCCCTCAACAGGAACACCACAGTGAATCAAAATTTTGGTGATGAACAGAGCATAAGGTAGATGGGAATGCAATCTCTTGGCTTTAATCATGTAATCAGTAATAATGGTAGGCCAATCCAAAGCTAAACCATTATTTATACCATATATTAACAGCAGATCTTCAGTAGTCAGCTGTGCATGATTTGACCCTCTAGGACAGATCAACCAGCTTATTATGTAAGCCAATAATCTCTCATTGACTCGCATAGAGCCAGTCCTATAGAGGTTGAAGTTACCATTGTAATTATCTTTCAGATAAAAACGGTAAACTTCCATCTTATCAAAACCTTCAAAGCCAACAGTAATATTGATTGCTCCAGTATTGACAGGAATTTTAGCCACGTTCATCCAAATATCATCATCTAAATTAATGTCAATACCTTTGACGCGTGACTTGAGTCCTCCGTGTCACTTGGTCAAATTGCAGTAAAATGTTCAGACCAAATCTGGATAGTAGAGGCCATTTCGAGGAGTTCCACCCAAAGTACGTCCCAACTCCACAAAGTGCTTTAGACCTTGTGCCTGCAGCAAGTCCTGAAAAGAAAACCCTTCACTTCTAAAGAAATTTATGGATAGACGCTTGGGAGGAACCATTTTTCGTGTCTTGAAATCCCTAATGAATAGGGGATGAATTTCTTCATCAGAAATCCAGCCACTCAAGTCATGAGGGCGTTCTACAGGAGCCTCTTCTGTATTGATCATAGGCTCTTTGTTTCTGCGCCTGGCAGTTAATTTCCTTCGGGGATTTGATGAAGAAGCCATTGAGTATACTGGAGAAGTACTAGACAGAGTATTGAAGGAATTGAGAAGGCAAAGAATAGGTTATTTGAGCAAAGGAGAAGAAGTGGGGAAGGATACATTAATCTGCGAATTGAGGGGTTATTTATAGTAAATTTAGTGTGCAACGGTAAAAAATATAGCTGTTGTGATTGATGAGAATGTTTTCTAAGAAATAAAACGGCTAGTTTGACGAGATCTTGAAAATTCCAACGGTAACTTACGCGAATAATCGATTATGTTCTTGTGATAATCGATTATTCATGCCCAGATAATAGATTATGTTAGCATTTAATCGATTAAGACAGAAGCGCATTGGTCATAATCGATTATGTAATCGGTTATGGTATTACAAAGTGAAGAATCATAAGCAAAGTTCCAGATAATCGATTAGTAGAAGCACATAATCGATTATACATTCAATTAATTCCAGATAATCGATTATGGTAAGCACGTAATCGATTATAAGCGCAAATAATTTTAGAACAATTTTCACAAAACAGAATTACCATCCAAAATTCCTAATTCTCTTCCTAGCTCAAGGAATCTATCTCTAGGTAATGGTTTAGTGAAAATATCAGCTAATTGATTTTTAGTATCTATATATTCAATTATGCAATCCCCTTTAACTATATGATCTCTTATGAAATGGTGTCTAATTTCAATATGCTTTGTCTTAGAATGCATGATAGGATTCCTAGTAAGGTTTATGGAACTTGTACTATCACACTTTAAGGGTATGTGATCTAAATAAATATTAAAATCCTCTAATTGATGCTTCATCCACAAAGTTTGTGCACAACAACTACCTGCTGCTATATACTCAGCTTCTGTGGTGGATAAAGCTACACATGCTTGCTTCTTAGAGTACCATGAAACTAAGGAACGTCCTAATAAATGACATGTGCCACTAGTGCTTTTTCTATCTTTCTTACATCCTCCATAATCTGAATCAGAATAACCTATTAGGCTAGGAGAGGATCCTGAGGGGTACCAAAGTCCAAAATTCCTAGTTTCATTTAAATATTTTAGAATTCTTTTAATAGCAACTAGATGTGATTCTTTTAGGGATGATTGAAACCTAGCACACACACAAACACTATGCATTATATTTGGTCTACTAGTAGTAAGATAAAGCAAAGAACCAATCATACCTCTATATTTGGTTTGATCAACCATCTTACCTTTTTCATCATGATCAAGATAGCATGATGTCGCCATAGGAGTAGCTGCTTCCTTAGAACTTTCAAATTCAAACTTCTTCAGAATTTCTAGGCAATACTTGGATTGGGAGATGAAGATTCCTTCCTTTAGTTGTTTGATTTGTAGTCCAAGAAAGAATGTTAGCTCCCCCATCATTGACATTTCAAATTCTCCTTGCATAAGCTTGGCAAATTCTTGGCAAAGATCATTGTTAGTAGATCCAAAAAATTATATTATAATGAAAAAAGGACATTAATTCTTTACTTGAACCCAAACAAATTTTCCAGAAGGAACACCTACATGTTTTATTAAACATTTATTTACCGTATGACCATGTTTCATGCAATAAAAACATTTTGTTCTAGAAAATGTAGGTTTATAGGTTTTATATTTAAAATTGTTCACAAAAGATTTTTGAAAATTTGATTGTATAGATTCTTTTACAAAAATAATCTTTTGTTTTTCTAGACTTTTTCTAGGGATAAAACCAAGTCCAGCTTTACTAGAACTTTCTTTTTGAGAGTTTAAAATTATATCAAGATGCACACTTGATTTAGAAAACTTTGAAATTACTTTTTCAAGACTAGAAATTTTGTTTCCAAGAATTTCACAATTTTCACAAATTTTTCTTTTTGAAATGGTTTCTAATTTTTCTAAATTAGATTTCAAGGATTCTTTTTCCTTTTCTGCATCCTGTAATTTATTTTCCAAAATTTGAAAATTATTTTTCAAAGAGGAATGTTTTTTGGATAAAACATCAAAGTTTTAAAAAAGTTCTTGAAACGCATCATGTAAATTATCGTAATAATCAGTAGATTCAGAATTACTTACCCATGATAATGTTTCGAGATCATCATTGGCCATCAAGCAAAGATTTGCCTCATCTTCTTCTTCGCTTTCACTAGAGCTACTTTCTAAGGTGGTCGATGATTTGTCTTCCCATGTTATATTAACATTCTTTTTCTTCTTAAGGATTTTCTTACCCTTCTTCTTTTCTTTTTCTTCTTTCTTTTCAAATCGGCCTTCGGATTTAATGTGCCCCAATTTATTGCATCCGTAACATAAACATTTGTAGTTTGAAGAGGGATTGTCTTTCTCCTTCTTTTGATACTGATTCCTTTTCTTGTTCTTCAAAAACCTGGAAAATTATTTTGCTAACAAAGAAAAATCATCATTAATATTCTCACCTTCTTTTTCATCTTCAGATTGTTCTATTTTGAATGCAAGAGTCTTCTTTTTGTAATTCTCCTCTCCATTCTTTAGTCTTTGAAGCTCAAGCTCATGTTCTATGAGTTTTCCAAATAAGGTAGCCATATGCATCTTGGCAAGATCTCTTGATTCTGTGATTGGTGTGACTTTTGACTGTCAATTTCTATCCAGGGACTTCAATATTTTCGTGTTGAGCTCTTCTTTAGCAAAGCTTCTTCCCAAGGCTTCCAAGTGATTTACTATGTGTGTAAATCTTGTTTGAAAGTCTCCGATGCTTTCATTTGGTGCCATGGTCAAAAGTTTATATTCTTGTGTCAAGGTGTTTTTCCTTGCACGTTTGACTTCTTCTGTTCCTTCATGTGTGACTTCTAGTGTGTCCCATATTTCTTTGGCAGTTTTGCACTTGGAAATCCTGTAAAATTCATTTAATGTTAGTGCGGAAACAATAGCATTTCTTGCCCTTACATTGTATTGAGCTCTCTTGTTTTCATCCGGTGTCCACTGTAGAAATTGTTTTGGTGTAGGTCCTTCAGCTAGCATTATCGTTGGTATGAACGGACCGTTTTGTACTGTATCCCAAACTCCATAGTCGAGGGTTTGAAGAAAAATCTCCATTCTTGCTTTCCAGAACGGATAGTTGTCTTCTTCAAAGAGTGGTGGTCAGTTGATTGACGCTCCTTCCCTATATATCTGATTCTAGATAGACATCTCAAAGATCTTTTAGAAATACCTTATCAGACCAAGCTCTAATACCACTTGTTGTCAAGTGGCATCAAGAGGGGGGTGAATTGATGCAATAAAAATTAAAACTTTAACTCTTATTTAATTCAAATTTTAACCCTCTTGAATTAATTAGTTTAGCAGATATTTTATAAAGCGCAATAGAACAATATAAAAGATAAGGGAAAGTAAGAGAAATACCAGGAATTTATACTGGTTCGGGTTAAATCCTTAACCCTACGTCAAGTTCCCAATCACCTCAACCTCACAATCTCTTGAAACCCACAAGAGATTACTACATATTCCTTGAGTCCCACAAGAAATGAAACACCTTCCTTGAATCACACAAGGAATAAAAAAACACCTCCTCTGAACAGTCTTAGAGGATGAACATAAACAAGAAAAATATCACCTGAGAGTGAAGCTGTCAAACTGTAGCACCAGCTCTGCTCAAGAGTCTCCTCAAGATTTTCCTCAGAAAAATATTTGCATAGAAAAATATTCTCATTTTCAAAACATGAAATTTCGTGGCTCAAGATACTCAGAAAAAGTGTGAAGCTTTTCAGAAGATGTGTCAAAAAGAGTATGAGTGAGGTATCTTGAAAACCCTAGGTTTTGCTTATTAAATAACCAAAGATTCCCAAATAAAATATTTTTATTTTATTTTAATTCGAAATCACATTTTTATTCTATTCAGAGACTCTCCAATGTTCAGAAAATAAAAATCAAGATACTCCTTAATTTTAGGAGAATTTTTCGCAACGAATATTTTTCAAAAATCTTCGAACATAATCGATTACATTATGGACATAATCGATTATAACAGTGCTTTGAACTTTTCAAAAAAGTAGCTAATCGATTACATAATCGATCATCACAATGACAAAATCTTTAATTCAAAAGCACCTAATCGATTATTAGAGAGAGAAAATCTTTTTAGTTTCAAAATACATAATCGATTACTTAATCGATTATTACAGTGACAAAAAGCTTTTCAATTTTCAAAATATATAATCGATTACCTAATTGATTATTCTAGTGGCAAAATTCTTCTTAAAAAAAATTTCTAGAAACATAATCGATAATGTTCTAACTATAATCGATAATGACAGTGAATTTTATAGTTTGTTTTAGAAAACAATTTTCTTGAGAAAAACTCTGAGGTGAGTGATGATTACCTTTTGATATTGTTCACTCCTAACTATTAACTAAAGTCTTCTGTATCTTGTAAATCTTTGAGCTTCCTTTAGTCTTGTTGAATTATCTTTGATGTCCTGATTCTTGATTTTCTTGATCATTATTAAAACACTTGAATACTTGTGTAGAGTTGTTAAATCTTCAAAGAATGGTAACACTTACTATTGTTAATTGGAGGAATTTAAATCTTTGTTGGAGAAAACTTTGAGGTGTCATTAATTATGACGGTCATACCACATGTGAGTGCATGATTTGTTGTATCATTGAATTTATTAGTGATTTTGACGAAGTCTCGATTTGTTGTATCATTGAACTTATTAATGATGTTGACGAAGTTCGAGACTCCAATTGGATCAAAAGTAAGTGGACTCTATGGGAAAAAATATTATCTCAAAACAAATTTTTTCAGTAAAAGCCTGAACGAAGGCAAAGAAATTCATAAATTCCTCTAAATATTAAAGTCTAGAGTTATAGTAAGAAGATAGATTTGTAGAAGATCCACTAGTGATAACAAGGTTAAAGTTCTTTTGATGCACTGCATGTTGCCATGCAACTAGCCACCAACAAAAATGGAATGAGGAGTTGAAGGAAACTTAAAAAAAAGAGTGAAGGAGTGTGATTTACTCACTACTTTTAAATTAATTAATTTTAATAATTTAAAAATAAAAATTTAAAAATTTTTATTATAAGTAATGTATTTTATCAGTGATTTATTAAAATATTATTATATTTTTTTGAAAATTTTTATTTATAAGAAAATTTGTAGAAAATAATTTTAAATTCATGTTAATATTATAAATTTATATTTGTAATATATATATATATATATATATCATTTACATATATTTTACTATTAATTTATAGGAATTTTTTACTATTAATTTTTGTAGAAAAAATTCTTAAATATTTTTTTTTGCAAGAAAAGTTGTGATTATTTCTTGCGCACAATTTTTAATAGAAATATTTGAAAGTTTTTTATATAGTGAGACGTGGAGAGAAATTTTCATTTATGAATTTTAATGGTTATTTTTCTTTATTTATTTTTTTTCAAGTTCTATTGTTTTATATTTTTGTTTTGCAAAATATGTTCAATAGTGGTATTAAAAGCTTAAAAGCTTAAGTCCCTATGAGTTGAGGAAAAATTTTCGTTGGAAGATAAACAAGTCAATATGAGTACAATTATGCGATACAAATTTATTTTGCAATATTTTTTCAATTAGTTGGATAACTGAATTATCGAAATAACATTTGTTTTAACCAGTTATGAAATGTTGTAACTTTTAAGTTTATCCTTAGTTATTAAGGTAAAATCATACTCTTTCTTAAATTAAAGCTTATAAAGAGAAAAAAATTATAACTTATTTGATTTTAGATTATAATTTTTTTATAAAAATTATAGAATTGGAAACACAAAAATAAGTGTGGAAGAAAATTACAAAGATGAATTTGAAGAGGATAAAAAAAAAAAAATATGTTAAATTTATTATTTGTGAAGAAAGATTTTGAATGAATGAATATAAAAGTTAAATATTATTTAATAGATTATTATTATTATATAATTAGATATTTTAGCCAAATATTCTAGTAGGTATATAAGTCCCTGAACTTAAAATTTAAATATATCAAATAAGTAATTAGTAGAATGAACGAGTTTGTTTTCTTTATTTATAAATTATTTTACTTTATTATGATTAGTTACATTGAGATGATGATAAACTTGTTCATAATTGAAAATAGTTTAGTTGAACTTATAATCAATTTTTTCTATAACTTATGGATCGAGTTTGGGATATTCATAATCAAATTCTTAAAAATTTATTAGTATATTTAATGGTGAAATTGACCATCGTTGTTTCGATTTTAATTTTTTGTAAATGTCACTTCCAACTAGGTTGGTGAAAAGTATTTTTTGGGATGTAAACATTTTAAACTTATATATAAAAATAAGGTGTATCTTTTACTCTTTCACCTTTTCCTATCTTTCGCTCTTATTACTCTTAGTCTTTCCTTCACATTTCTTCATTTTTTTTATTGTCATTGTATTTTTCGGTGTGCTTCTCTTACTTTCAAAGGTACACACATCTATAGTGTTGATCTATTTCTTTGTTGTAGTTATTCTTCATGTTGCTTGGTATGTTTAATTCTTTGAGTAACTCTTCTTAGGATGAAAATCCATTGGCTAAAAAGGAGGTTCTCCTTATTGGAGAATTCTTCAGTGACGAGATTGAATCAATGACTAGTCCTTTTTTAAAAGAAGAACCAATTGTTCCTCTCGTAGTTGAACCTACTCTAGTGACTAGTGTTCTTAATCTAAGATCATATAATGATTAGATTAGCATCTAAGATAAGTTATACCTCTATGTTTTGATGTGAATAAATAAAACATAGTTTTAATTTACTAATATCTTATGCAGTCTAAAATTAAATAGAATCGATAAGATGTTATACGTATTACAAAATATCCATAAGCATGCTATGTCAATGGTTCATCTAATTCACATGACATTAAGGTTGTCTTATGCCTATTAAACATAGTTATAAGATACGTCCTTCTATATAAGGTCATCTATTATAACATGTGCTTCATAGAAGATTCAAACTTTTTATAAGTCAACTTTCCTATTCTAGTAAATCAAAATCAAGAAGCCTATTTAGAAGTTGTTAAAAATGTGCAAGAATAAAAAGGGAAAGAACAAGATTTTTCAGATACGTCCGAGGATCAAACGACTGACATGATTACATATGAGAAGCATTTGACTCTATCAAATTAAGGAAAAAAAAATACTTTGTATTTAATGACTATTATTCCTAGATATCTACGAATAAGATGTAAATCGCTCTACATGGTGTTAACGAAATTCATTGGTGTGACTACATATTCTTTAATTATTTCAAAAGTGGCTTAGTGACCAAAGAATATTTGTTTGTCTTAACTCATGGGGAGTTAAGGGTGTTTGCCAAGAATGACATTGTGTACTCGTATAAACTCAAAGTAATAATATTCATTTTATTTATTAGTGGAACCTCATATGAGTTATTTGAGGAAGAATAGGATGTAACTAAGTTATTTGAGGGAAAATTCAAGGTTCTCTTTTAAAAAAAATCCAAAAAATTCAAAAAAACCTAATATATTTAAGCATGTTGAGCCTAGTGCAACTCAAGGGAGAAGGAAAAATAAACTTCCCCCAATCTTTGGTTTGAGTTATTTAAGGAATATTTCATATACTTTTGAACTTAAATCTACATTTTTGTCAATGACTTCTACCTAGAATTCAACATTTGTATGTTGGACAAGGTCGAGCTAATGGTTATTGATACTTGTTTAATAATCAATAAGGTACATGAAATATTCCATTGATGGCTAGGACTTCACCTTTATTTATGAATATCTTTTAAAAGACTTAGATCTCCTTCTATATTTTATTAATTGACTGTGAGATGTTTATTACTCTTAATGTACCCTCGAGTCAACTTCCTCCAAAATATTGGGTTTTATTGAAAACTTTCCAAATTTTGTTCTCTCTTCTAAACATGACCCTATTTATCAATACCTTTATGTATTTTTACTAGTTGAAACAAAGTCCCTCCATTGTTTGGATTTCTCTAAATGGATCCAATCATGGTAGACTTTACTATTTACCTCTCTTTTAAAAATTTTAAAACCAAGTTTTTCAAAATAAAGTGTTTTCAAAAGGACACAAATAAATATCTTTTTTGGCATCTTAATCATACTCCTTGGTTCTGCCTTTCCTGACAAAAAGATAACTAAATTTAAATATCACATTGGGTATCATTTGACGATTTACGATTAGAAGGATATTAAAAGTTTAAGGAGTGCTACTCGACTAATTTGTAGAAGGGGCTCCTTTCTATTCCTTATGACAAGGACTAAAATGTTTGACTTTAGTCTTTTCTCATTTTATTATTTGATCTTATATTGTGTAGTGGACCCTTAAATGTTTAATGTTTGAGTTTTTATTTAATCAATAATTTTAATCAAAATAAGTATATTCATCTAATGTTTGAACATAAAATAAATAATAATAATAATAACAATTTTGTGATGCTCGCTTAATTTTCGAGCTCTTATTTTATGCTCTTTTGTTGTTTGAAATGCTCATTTAATGTTTAAGCTCTCATTATGTTTGTTTGATGTTTGAGCTTTTACTTTTATGCTCATTTAATGTCTGAACTGTTACTTTCAATGCTTGTTTACTATTTGAGGTGCTCATTTAATGTTCGAGTTTTTACTTTTACACTTGTTTGAACTTCTCTTTTAACGTTCAAGTTTTTCTTGAATTTTATACACTAAGTCAACTTTTATCCTCAAATTCTCATTATTTTAAGTTATATTGAACAACATCAAGTAGGTCAGAAAAAAAAATTCTTTGGTGGATGATTGAGGTGTGTAATGACATCCCTCTAATATGCTCAAAATTTCTTTAGCCTACCAACTTTTGGAGTGATCAAGCTTTTTTTCAAGCTCGTTCAGATTGATCTTATTGGCAACTTCAACATTCTTACTTGTGAGGGATGTTTGACTAAGGATACTTTATTTAATGATTAGTTAAAGGAATTATTCAAATCTTTTATCAATAAATTGTTGCTCATTATTAGTTATTTTTTTTTTGTAATTTTCTAAACCTATTGTGTCGTGATGATTGTTAGAGGCTTGAGTTCAATCTACTTGGTGTAGTCAATGGCTACTATCAAGGATTTGACTTATCCTTTTCTGATTGAGAAAGGACGTGTTATGCAAAAAGCATGTTATGAATGAGATTGAATTGCTAGTAATTCTTGTATTTTTTAATGAAGTTCTGTGTTTTTATTTTCAATGTCGATCAATAATATCTTTGCTTAAAAAAGTCGAACATCCATGTTTCTTGCACTTAAATAAACTCTACAAATGTCTTTATGGAGTTCGACCATAACATATTGAATTTGTTCTTTGTCTAAGAATTTGAGTAATGGTAAGGATAAACTTTTTTGCATAACTCTTCATTATGCATGATACTTAATAATTAATTTTGTTCAAAATAAAAAACATTATCATGATCCCAATTTATATTTCTTGAATGGACATTAATTTTGGTTTATATATATATATTTTAAAAGAGTATGAAAATAAATTAACTTAGTAGGGGAAGAAATCTTAATTTACATAATATAATTATTATATTTTAAGATGGAAGTTATATTGTAATTTAAATTTATATAATAAATAAATATATTTAAAATAAAAATATTTTGAATATATAATTAATTATTTTAAAATTATGATATAATGTTATTTTTAAATATTTATATTTTTTTAATAAATTAATTAAAGTCATCTTAAAAATAGAGATTAAAATAAGACTATGGTGCGATACACGTTCAAAGAATAGAATAAAGATAATATTAATAATATTTAATTGAGAATGTAAGAAACTAAGAGTATTATGTTCTCTCTGTATTTTAATTTATAATATAAAAATATAAAGTTAAGAATGTAATAAAAATATCAAAATGAAAAAGAAAAGAAAAAGGATACTTGTAAATGGATTTTTTTTTTTTTTTGCAAATGGGCAATAAAGAAAAAGAGCAAATGAAAATTTTGGTCCTCCAAAGATTCACAGTGTACTATTATAGTTTAATGTCTCAAAGATTTAAATTCTCTCCATTGTTTTTTAAATCCTTGACACTAATATTAGATAACACTCATAACAAATATTTATAAATAAATTAAGTTCCTTCTTTAACAAATTAGTTTATATATAATTTATTTTATAAAATAATCATTTAATTTTAAGAAATTAATATATGCATAAATATTAATTTTAACTTATAAAATTTAAAATATTTTATTCTTTATTTTTTTATAATTTTTAAATTTTTTCCCAAAATAGGTCATGTTAATTCAATTCATCAATCATATGAAATTACATCAAATTAGTTTTGCAAATAAAGTTTTGGTCTCTGTATTTTAAGTTTTAGTATAATTTATCGAGTTCATAAAATTTCTCATTGATCTTTTCAAGTTTCCCTATTAGACTAATTTAATTAACTTAGTATAATTAAAATTGCAAGATTAATTCATAAATTCAGGAAATTTCCAATTTGGTCAAACACAAGTTATATTAATCAATCAACCTACACATAAACTTACTCTCTCTTTTCTTGAAGAAAAAACCTAATGATCCTGAAAATTCTGAAATTATTGAAATTGAATTGTTCTGGAAGATAATTTCCAGAACTCTCACAAATGGCATTTTCTAGAATGAAAAACTAAAACCAACTTAATTTAATAGAATTCAAATGAAATGAAATTAAGATGAAATTTACATACCTTTAATAAAAAAATTAAATTGGTAGAAATGATTGAGAGGAAAACCAAAGTAGAGTATAATGAATAGAAGCTAGAGTTTATATTTGTTTCGATAAAAAGGTATAATTAGTAATAAAAACAAAAAATAAAAAAATGGGAGTGAAAATAAAAATTTAAGGTAGTTTATAGCAAAAGCCCTGGCCTGTGTTTTAATCTGACCCAGTCAATTAAATTAATGGATTGTTCAAATTCAATTCTGTTCTTTTAAAACATCTGTTTTATTGTTTCGTAATCTAACCCATTAAAAATGGGGATGATGAGCTGGGCCGCAACCCAGGCCCGTGTTGGCCCTATAAGCTTTTACAATTGAATAAAAAAAGGTGTAAATAATATTTTTTTTTTTACATTTTTAATAATAATAATAATAATAATAATAAAAACCAATACGTGCCTACTCCACATTTTAAATTATATTTACAACAATAACAGTGATATTATTTAGAGTAATATTCTGTAAGAAATGAAAATTTAGGACCAGATCAAATTATTAAAATGACCTGCAATATAGGTTGATCATTTAACTACTTGCTAATATTAATATTGATATATTAATATATATATATATTTATATATTTATATATATATATATATATATATATATATATATATATTTTGAGTTTACAATTGAGTTTCATAATTTTTTTGTTACAATTTTTGAGTAGGCATAGAATAAATTATAATATATTATCTTATAAAAATGCACGTATTAAAAGAAAAAAGCTTATAAATAGAAAAAAAATGATATAATTATATAGAGAGTGGTGTTAAGTGGGAAAAGTTGGTATAATTGTGTTTTTATTTGTTGTTTTACCACTTGAATTAATTTGTTTCTAATCCAATTATCTCCCAATGTAGGATGAATTTTGGAACACCTTGATACATGAGCACATATCATATTTCTACAAGAGATGAAACAATTTTTTTAAGAAAAATGAATATCAGAGCATGCTTCGCTTGAGTAAGAATAGAAAATATGTACAACTGCTCTCTGGAGTTTTTTCGCTCAAGCGAAACACTTCTCGCTTGAGTGAGAAATGATTAAATGCGAAGCTACTCTTTGGAGTTTTTTTGCTCAAGCGAGCTATTTTCGCTTGAGCGAAAATACCTTCTTCCCTTGAGCGAGATGTCTCGCTTGAGCGAAAGTTATTTTATTGAACCCGTGTATAAAAGGCTGAAATACGAAACTGATTAGGGTTGGACGGCTAGGAAGCGCTCAAACACACGAATATTAATCTTTTTCATATTTTCCTTAGTCTTTGAGTATTGTAATGGCTACCATGAGTGACTAACTTCATTCTCTTCAGATTGGGTGCATTCTTTTGAACTCCTTTGTATCTTGGTGATATTTTGAAATGTTAATCTATCTTCTGTAATGTTGATATTCTTAACCTTTGTGCCTTTTAATGCTTACATTTCAGATTTATTGGAAGATAGGTCTTGAAATCCTTTTAGGTTAAGAAAATTTGATATATTAAATGCTTGACACCCATCATTAATGCTAGAGAATCTATTAAATGTATGAGGAATCTATCTTTAATAGGTTTTCTTATGAATTTCATGTTTGAGGAATCAATGTGAATGACCTGAATGTATGGCATCAACATGGGTAATTCAACTACTGTTTCCCATTGATTTAACCATTATTCAAAGGAGTGAGATAGAATTAAACCCAATCCTAGGTCCGCATCTCTGATTTTCTTAAAACACATTTTATAACTCTTTACCATTTATATTCATCCCAAATATATGTGTTACCAACTTATCATGAACAATCATCATCTTTGTATAAATATACTTAATAGGTATTAAATATGAAATTTCTAGTAAAACTGTTCATCGTGGGATCGACTTTCAAATATTTGGAATACTATACTAAAGTGATTTTAGTACGCTTGCCATAAAATTAAGAAGTGGTTAAAATATTGGAAATAAAAAACAAAAAATACATGAAAGACAATAAAATAAGTATTAGATGTAACAATACATTAAAAACCTTTTTTCAAATAATCCTTAAAAATATCTATTGAAAATTTTTTTTTTTTTCATATTTCTTAGTCTTTAATTAAGTTACAACTTTAATAAAATTCACACAAATCAAATATTATTGTTATTATCTTTCATAAATTTTAAATCAAAGATAAAAAGAATTTGACTTTATAAATTGTTGATAATATTTGTACTAAACAAAAAATAAATTAAAATAAAAAAAAAATGGAATGTAAAAAAGGAAAAATGAAAAAAAATTGTATTCTAAGACTTGTTAATGAAGTTAAATTATTTTAAAAAAATTTGTTATATATACACAAATCTTGATTCACATGTTCCCATGAAAACTTTAAGAAAATTATTCTTTAACAATTATTTATGTCTTAAGTCTAATCATAAATATCTCTTTCATTATTATTTTATCTTTAAACTTTAATTTTATTCAACCTTTAGTTCATCCTTCAATTTTATTGTAAAAAAGTCATTATTCATGGTCATTTTTTTAGAAAATTATTTAATATATTTTCTTCAATTCATCCATATTGAGTTCAAATTTCGATAATCTTTTTTCACCTTTATTTATTTTCTTAGCCTCATCTTCAAGTATAAATTGAGGCAATCACTTCATTTGCCATTTCATCTTTATCTCATTCATATGCATTCTAACTTTTCATGCCTAAAGTGGGTCAACTGCTTTATCTTCACTATCAAAATCATAAAAAGGAAAGTTGCTCATTTCCATATCTATTCATCTTCTCTATGTCATTTCGGAAAACTTAAACATCTTTGATACATCTTGATGTCAAACTAAACTCATAAATTAAGATAACTTCTTAGTTAAACCTTCATGCCTCACCAAATGTGCTTTTTGAAATACAAATCCTTGTAAAATTCTTGATAATATTATGCATGTTAGTTAAATAATGCTTAAAAAATTATGAAAAAAGAAAAAACTTCCTCATATAATAGGTTGGAGGAAAATTTTAATTGACTTCGATGCATAAAGTAAAAAAAAAAAGAGCGTGGATTAGTATTATACCATGAGTTAAAAAATAAAAATCGAAAGAGAATTAATCGAAATGAATTTCTAAATAATGCACTCAATTGAAAGCTCTTTCTAAAGAAAACTAAATAAATATTTAGATTTTCTCTACCATTACCATGTGCCATGTCACATGTTTACATTTATCACATATCCCATCATACATCCGTATCTATCAATACATATGTTGTACAAATAAAGAATGTGAATTATTATGTTTACTCCTCTTTTCAATCTAAAAGTTTAATTGATTTCTTATTAGTTGAACATCATTTGAGATGTTTTGTTAGTCATTTGAGATCTATTCTCTTTTTTATTTTAATTTTTTTATCTTATTTTTTTTCTTTTATTTTATCTCCTTATTATGTGCTAATTTGTGCTTGAGTTACTTTTTTGATTTATGTTCTTACGAGGTCAGGTATCTACAGATAAGTTGGAATTTGATTTAGAAATAGAAAGAAATGCTCGGAGAAACCGAAGGCAAAGAAGGAGGTAAACACAAGAACAAGTAGCAGGAGAATCCTTTAGCACTCCTCCTAGAAGAACTCTTAGAGATTATGCCATGCAACAAGGAGGAAGAGCAAATCCTCCCAGAAGAACTCTTAGAGATTATGCCATGCAACAAGGGTCTAGGCACTTTTCCAGCATTGCAATACCAGCCAACAAATCTTTGGAATGAAGCCAGCCTTTTTGAGTCTGATCAGTAACCATCAGTTCACTGGGCTGGATCATGAAGATCCTTACACTCATCTTTCCACCTTCTATGAACTGATTGGCACCATGGGTTTTGAAGAAGAAGATCTAGAGTCTGTCTATCTAAGGCTGTTTCTTTTTTCACTAGCAGGCAAAACAAAGGAATGGCTGAAAGCACATCCAAACCAGAGCTTAACCAGTTGGGTTGATGTAGAAGAGAAGTTATTAAACAGATTCTTTCCACCATCTCGCTACATCAAGGCAAAATCTGATATTTCCACCTTCAGATAAGGAGCTGATGAACCCTTCTGTGAAGCTTGGGAGAGATTTAAATCCTTGCTAAGAAGATGCCCAAATCATGGATTCGATGACATTGCTCAACTGAACATCTTTTGTAATGGTTTGAGGCGGGATACTAAAATGATACTAGATGCAGCAACAGGTGGCACAATGATGGCTGTGGATGCTGAACAAGCAACCAGGATAATTGATGCATTAGCCTCTACAGACCAGCAAGCACTACTACAATAATGGGATTCAACGTCATCAAACAACGTCAGTAATAAATATAACCGACGTTGTTTTACACACGGTGGCAAAGTTGTAAATATATCTACATTTTCCACGTCGGTTAGAAATACAACCGTCGTCGAAAATATAACAATGTCGATTATCTATTTAACCGACGTGGATAGTCATTAAATAACGTCGTTTGTGATTAAACTGTCGTGGAATTGTTGAGTATCAATGTCGGTTACTAAATAAACCGACGTTGTATATTGATTTAACGTCGGTTTATTTAGTCACTGACGTTGATGGTTATTATTTCAAACCCCTCAGCCCCATTTCTTCTATTTTTCTGCGCGCTTCCCCTATCTCCCTCTGTCGCGACTTCTGCTGCCATTTTCCCCTCTCTCTCTCCCTCTGTTTCACTCTGTCTCTCTAATCGGAGGTAACTTTCCTTTTCGTTGTTCAACTTTTCCTTTTAGCCTCTGTTTTCATTTTCGTTGTTCATTTTTTCGTTTTTGCCTCTGTTTTCCTTTTTGTATGAGCCATGATTTTTCAAAAGCAAAACTGGAGCATTTTGTTGTTCATTTCGTTTTGTGTTTGGTTTTGCCTTCTTAGTAGCTAGCTTTTGAGAATGGGTTCCCAAGTGGTTTTGAGAGTGTCCTTGTCATCCTTTATTGTTCTGTGTTTCATTCCAGCAATGCTTATCCCACAAATGAGCTTCGTATCGACCAGTCCATTGGTGTCTGATGGTGAACACCCATTAAGTTAAATTAGCTAATTATAAGTATAACAAAAGAAAAAAGATGAATTGAAGACTTGAGATTGAAGATGTATATTATTAACCTAGTGACTCCTCAGTATATAGAGCTGCGTTGAGGAGGGGAGTATCTAGGGACACTTCTCTTGGTTCGTTTGACCTTGGTGGGGACTGTGTTGGTTACATTAAGATCATTGCCAATTGTGCCTGCATTGTTTTTTTGGGTTCGGAGCTGTGAGTGTGATTTTTTGGCCATGGAAAAGGTTGCACCATGCATGAGAAAAGAACAATAAGATATAGATGGAGGGATGGATGCTGATGATATTAATGGTGCATTGCATAGATAGAAAATGAGTTTATATATGTATAAAAATGTGTGTGTGAATATGAATATGAATATGAATATGAAATAGAAGTAGTGATTGAAGTGAAGAGGGTTTGTTTATAAAGGAATGTATTTTTTTGTCTTAATTGTACTTGAGTGTTTATAATTCCAGTTAAGCCATGCATAGTTGGCACCATGAGTTAACTTGGTTTATTATGGATTTGAGTCTGGTTGGGTTAAAGAAATTAAAAAATTATTGATTATAAGTCAAAATATATTTCATTTAATTAACCAATTATAATGGACTAAGATATGACCTATTTTTATTTGAATATCTACTAATAATTTATCCTACTACAGGGTGCTAACTAGACACAAGACTTCAAGCTGTCTTAGGAGCAATTTCATAGTACACTCACAATCATTGGTTGAGGTTAGTCAACTTGAGTTGTTTATTGCCTTTTTTGGCTTTAACATAGGATTTGATGCATCATTTAATGTAGAACCAAGAATATGGTATTTATATGACTAAAGTTTAGCATCATTTAATGGATTCCTAGAGTAGTGGGATAGGGGCAGATGACACTCATACTAAGATTCAAATTAGAATGTTAGTATTTGTCTAATTATGGTGGTAAGAGGGAGGGCATGTCATTGGTGTGTGCAACAGTACTACTTTGACTATTAATGTATGCTCACTCTCAACCACTACTGAATCAATTTTATTATTCTTCATTTATAGTCTCATCTTGCAAGATGGATCGAAATTGGTTAAATACAAATCGCATGTCAAAAGAGTATGAGAATGGAGTTGAAGAATTTATAGAATATGCGAAACAAAATGGCCCAAATTTTAATGGAAAATTGTATTGTCCGTGCGTTAATTGTCTAAATGGGAGAACACAAGACATAGTACTAATACGGGAGCATCTTATTTGTGATGGAATGATGAAGAATTACACAACTTGGACTTGGCATGGTGAAAGGATTGATAATTCAGCAAGATCACAAACTAACGAGGAAGATGTCACCGTTGAAGATCGAATAGAGGACATGCTCAGTGATGTGGGTGAAAGTAGCTTCCTTAAAGCACATGCCCCTTTATATGATACATTGAGGACAGATTCAGAGACTCCATTGTATCCTGGATGTAAATCTTCCACACGATTGTCATCGACACTAAGATTGGTGAATTTGAAGGCAAAATATGGTTGGACTGATACAAGTTTTAATGAATTACTCCATATATTAAAGGATATGCTCCCAAACAATAATACTTTGCCAAACCGTATGTATGAAGCGAAGAAGATACTTTGTTCGATGGGTTTAGAATATAAAAAGATACATGCTTGTCCTAATGACTGTGTTTTACAGGAAAGAGTTTAAATCTCTTAACAATTGTCCAAGATGTGGTGTATTACGTTATAAAGTTAAGGATGAGGATAATGAGAGTGAGGACATTGATAAAAACTCTCCTCCTGCAAAGGTTGTCTGGTATCTTCCAATAATTCCTAGGTTTAAGCGGTTGTTCGCCAATCCGGGAGATGCAGAAAATTTGTTATGGCATTCAAAGGCCAAATCACCTACTAGCCAGCTTCGACATCCAGTTGATTCTCCATTATGGAAGAAATTTGACTGTCTATTTCCAAGTTTTGGTAGTGATGCAAGAAACCTGAGACTAGGATTAGCTACAGATGGAATGAACCCTTTTGGGAATTTAAGTACCAACCATAGCTCATGGCCAGTTTTATTGGTAATTTACAATCTTCCACCATGGTTGTGAATGAAGCGTAAATATGTTATGTTGTCGATGATGATTGCATGTCCAAGACAGCCAGGAAATGACATTGATGTGTATCTAAGTCCTTTGATAGAAGACTTAAAGCTATTGTGGGAGGAAGGAGTTGATGTGTTTGATGGCTATTTGCAGCAGAGCTTTAAGTTGCGTGCAATGTTATTTTGTACCATCAATGATTTCCCAGCGTATGGAAACTTAAGTGGCTATAGTGTAAAGGGTCATCATGCTTGTCCTATCTGTGAAGAACATACTAGTTATCTTCAATTGAAACATGGAAAGAAGACCATTTATAATAGACACAGGAAATTTCTATCAAAAGACCATCCATATCGTAAATTGAAGAAAGCTTTTAATGGTTATCAGGAGGATGAAATTGCCAAAGAACCATTAACTGGTGAAGAAGTTTATGATCGGGTGAGGAATATCAACATTCCATTTGGGAAGTTCCAAAAAAAGTCTTCAAACAAAAACTTATGGAAGAGGAAATCAATTTTCTTTGATCTTCCATATTGGAGGCACTTAAATGTACGTCACTGTATCGATGTCATGCATGTGGAGAAAAATGTTTGTGATAGTCTCATTGGCACACTTTTGAACATTAAAGGAAAGACAAAAGATGGAGTGAATGCCCGTCAAGACCTTTGTGAAATGGGAATTCGTGCAGAATTACATCCAAGACCTGAAGGCAAGAAAACATATCTACCACCAGCATGTCACACTCTGTCAAAAAAGGAGAAAAGAAGTTTATGTGGTTGTCTTCGCGATATTAAAGTGCCACAAGGATACTCTTCAAATATTAAGAGCCTTGTGTCCATGAAAGATCTGAAGTTGGTGGGGTTAAAGTCTCACGACTGTCATGTTTTAATGCAACAACTTTTACTTGTTGCTATACGTGACATATTACCCAAGGATGTCAGACATGCCATTATGCGACTATGTTTTTTCTTTAATCAAATATGTGCCAAGGTGGTTGATGAAAAATTATTGGATGAATTGGGAAATGAGGGTGTAGTTATATTATGTTTGTTGGAGATGTATTTCCCCCCCTCCTTCTTTGATATTATGGTCCACTTAATTGTTCATCTAGTTAGAGATATTCGATTATGTGGGCCAGTTTGTATGAGGTGGATGTACCCAATTGAGAGATACATGAAGATCTTTAAAGGCTATTCTAAAAATCCATACAGACCTGAAGCTTCTATTGTTGAAAGGTATATTGCAGAAGAAGCCATAGAATTTTGTTCAGAATACTTAGCACAAACAGAACCCATTGGTGTTCCTACTAGTCGTCATGATGATAGAATAAATGGTAAGGGTACTCGTGGGATAAAAGTTGAAACCAAAGATCTTCGTTTGTTGAGTATGACACACTTGTATATTCTGAATAATACAGATGAAGTTCTTCCCTACATAGATGCTCATAAAGACATGTTGAAGGAACTTAACCCTAAAATGAGTGAAAGGTTGTTGGTTAAGGAGCATAACAACCAGTTTGTTAGTTGGTTTAAAAATAAAGTCTTTTCTGATCAAAAAGTCTCTCATACATTGAAATGGCTAGCACATGGTCCTAGACATGGGTATGACATTAACAAATACTCTTTCTACACAAAGCTGCAAGATGAAAAGAGCACGGTCCAAAATAGTGGAGTATCTATTGAAGCCACCTCAATGCAATTTTCTAGTTCAAAGGACAAAAATCCTGTTATGGCATCCATGAGTTACTTTGGGTACATTGAGGAAATTTGGGAGGTCGATTACACTAAATTCAAAGTACCTTTATTTAAATGTCAATAGATTGATAGCAATACTGGTGTTCAAATTTATCAGATGGGCTTTACTTTGATTGATATTAAGAAGTTTGGTCATAAAGAAGAGCCATTTATACTAGCACAACAAGCAAAACAAGTTTTTTACATCACAGACCCATGTAATGGTAGGTGGTCTATAGTCCTAAAAGGAAAAGTCAATGATATCACAATTGGGTACGATGATGATGATGGTGATGAGACCATTGGCATCCCTATTTCACCACGAATGCCTACTACTATAGACTATATGGAAGACAACTTGGTCCATGCAACTCGGCATGACCATGATGAAGGCATATGGGAAAACTTAACTATCTAAGTTATGTAAACCTTAGTATTGCCATTATTATTTTTATTATGTAGATTTGATCATTTCTATGTTTATTTGTGCTATAATTAAGTTACGTGTTCTAATAAAACTTTTATTTTTGTTGAATACAGGCACATGGCATCTCCTCCGGCATCTCCTCCACCATTTACTCCACCATCTCCTCCGCCACCAACTTCGAAGAAGACTCGGCAAGCCACACCACTGAAAGGCTTGACTGTTAGACACATGTCTGGAGAAAAGTTGACTGTGTCTGTTGATCCTAAGACTGGAAAGGTCTCAGGTCCACATAGTACCCAATTTAATAGCTATTTGGGTACACTGGCTAGAGAAAAGGTATTTATTGTAGTGAAGTATTTCTTTAAATTATTATCTACTTTGAATGTTTAGTTTATATTTATTTGATATATTTGTATTTAGGTCTCTATTCTTCATCCATCGTGGGATTATGTGGAAGAAACTGTAAAGAATTTGATTTGGCAAGATCTCTTGGTAAGTATTATATTAATACTTCTTTACTATAGGAACATTTTGATCTTGTAAATTCTGATATGGTAAGGAGGAAGATTATGAGTTCTATAGCTAAAATGTGGAGACAATTCAAATCCACATTGACGACTAAGTGGGTTTTTGCAGAAGATGTCATTAAGAAGGGATTGACTCCTTGCCAAAAATATGGCATAAATGAGGACACATGGAAGAAATTTGTGCATTCTAGGAAAGCTCCTGATTGGGAGGTATGATTTTTCTTGTTTAATTTTGGCTTAACTTACATTGCAAGTTACTTACTCTATCTTATTCTATTTCTTGTAGGAAAAAAGATTAAAAGCGAAGGAGATTCAGGGAAAAAATGTGGCCCCCCATTGTTTGTCTTGTGGAGGATATGATTTGTTGACAAAGAAAATGATGGAGGAGAAAAAACAAATGCAGGAGTCAGAGTTATCATCCTCTGGTTTAAGCCAAGAGGAAATTCCTCCACCATCTCCTCCAACACGTCACCAGAAGTGGACGCGGGCTCACACAAAATCTTCTAGTCAGATGACATCTGAGGAAGCTAGGCAGATTGCTTCAAAAATTGTAAGTGAAATGATTGATTCCCTTACTTTCATTTTAGTTACTCTTGTCCTAATTTTTATCTTTTAATACTTTATTGTAGGATGAGCTAGAGGAGCAATTGAGTCAGGGATCTTTCATCCCTCGTGGTCGTGATGATATCTTGACAAGGGCTATTGGAAGACTTGAACATCCTGGCCGTGTTCGTGCTGCTGGTAAAGGGGTGGGAGTCCGACAGTATTTTGGACCACCATCAAAGGATGGTCACTCCTCCACATCATTCAGCCAAGAAGATATTGCTGAACTAGAGAAGCCCCTCAAGGCAAGACTGGAGGAGCAGTTGACTCCAACCCTCACTGCAAGACTTGAGGAGCAATTGACTCCATCCATCACTGCATGAGTCAGAGAGGAGTTTATGCAGGCCTTTGGTCCGACTCTAGCATCAATTGTTGGTTCACAGTCCATGCAACCCGTTGACCCTGTTCCTCCTACATCAGGTAGCTATTTATATCTTATGATTTATTTAATTGCTTGTTGACTTAATTTACAAGTTTATATTTTTTTCATATTTGTAGGTGCACGAGTTAGCACTAAGGGTAGTTGTGCTGACCCGATTATTGCTGAAGGGACTAGTGATCCCAACAAATCCACAAGGCTGAATAAATGTGGATTGTGGATTGAGGATGATAAGGGTCAACAAAAATTGGTGGCCCATGCATAAGTTTACTTTAGGGCTTCAACCATCCACACTGTTGCTTTGGCACCTAACTTAGTCAAAGTGGTGGTTGAAGAGGTTATACATGCTGCTGCTCTAGTCCCTATCCCCACTGATGAGGTGCAGACAGTGGAACAGGAACTTCAAACCTTCATTGCGTGGCCTAGGCATCTGGTAAAACCGCTTGTTGCAAAGGTTTGTCTCTCATTTCTAACTTTAACATTAATTTAATTATTTACTTGATTGTTACTAATTATTATGTACAATCATGCATTTAAGGATAAGGAGAAGGAGAAGACACCACATGTGGAGGAATCATCAAGACCAATATATGATTTGCTGGCAATTTCTCCACAGTTGTTTATAAAGGAATTCGAACTTCAATGGGATGCTCGGTTATTTGGGGTGCAGAATCAAGAATTCCCTATATACATTGCCTATACAGATGCCTTGGAGATTGCACAAGGAAATCAATGTCTAAACATAGTTGTTCTACAAGTTTGGACACTGTAAGTACATATATAGCTTTTACATACACTGCTTTATTTAGGGTTATATGACATGCATGCATGTTAACCACATTGGTATATTATAGGATGCTGCATCAGCTGGCAGAGGAACAAGGCTGTATAGATACTTATGGATTCCTGGAGCCCCAATCAATACAAAAATCAGGAAATAGAAGAGAAGAAGTTCAAAAATATATCCAAAGCTGGGTGATGGAGTCAAAGCGAGATATAGACCTTGGGGCTTATTTAAACCAGTAAGTTATGCAAAATATCATTTTTCCCTACATTATTCTATTCAATAACTTCTAATTATTGGTAATTATACAAAAACCATTGGCAACTATTGGTTATTTTACCTAAGAAGAATGTTGTGTGTTGGTTCTGCTCATTGAGGAGGAAACCTGACATTGACATCAAAAATATTGTAAACGGGTATGTATTTTTAACATCCTACTTGTATTTTTATATGAGTCCTTTTATTTTAAAGCCTAAACCCTAACCAATATTTTTCATTAGTGTACTTAAGGTTTCTAGTACTTTACGTGGAAAACACACAAGCACCCCTCCATATTGGAATTTTATTACGGTATGTACCTTTTTAGTGTATCTAATTTTAGTTTTTATGCTAAATTATATATTAATAAGTCGTATTTTTTAGTGTAACAAACAACCTGGTTCCTTCGAGTGTGGATATTACGTGATGTATTGGATGTGACTCATTATTTTTGGAAACATTCAAGATACTTGGGATGAGGTAAGTATCATCTTGTTTAACTAAATTGTTACATTCAATTTATTTGTTATAATTGGAACTAATCAATAAGTTATTTCGTTTTTACAGGCATTTACAGACAAAGAAACATTGCCTATTCAAACCATACAAATGGTTAGAGACAAATGGGCAGCACACTTTGTTCAAATTAGGAACAAACAATTGAACATAGAGAGTTAAGAATTAGAATTAGAAACACTTGTACCAAATCAAATTAGGAAGGAACAAACAATTGCACATAGAGAGAGAGTTAGTGTTTACTTTACTTGTTGTATCTAAATGATTAATTGTAATTGTATTATTTATGAAATGGGAATTTTGTTTCATTATTTGTAATTGTAATTGTAATTGTTTACTTGTTATAATAACATTTCATTAATATATATGCGATTATTACCAGGTCTTATAACAAAAATATTAATATAAAACAATTTCAAATTTTAAAAATTGATCAAAAATCTATGTCGGTTATGGTAGGAAACGATGTTAAATCACTAATCAAACATATTTCAACGTCAGTTATTTTAATAACCGACGTTATATAATAAAGTTTTAACGTCGATTAATTTGTTAACCGACGTTATATCATAAAGTTTCAACGTCGGTTATTTTCATAATCGATGTTAAATTTAACGTCGCCTGATTCAACGACACCACGTTAACCAACGTTAAATGTCCAATATAACCGACGTAAAAAGGCCTTTTTCTAGTAGTGAAGCTCAACATGATAGACAACCTATTCAGAGGAAGGGAATGTTGGATCTTAGCACCTCAGACGTCATCCTAACTTAGAATAAAATTTTCACTCAATAGATTGAAGCTTTAACCAAGCAGATGTCAAAACTGCCTCAACAATTACATGCTGTCCAATCTGCTGCAGGTCAACAAATGAGTTATGACTTTTGTGGAGGTGATTATCCGAATGGATACTGTTCTTATCAAGGCAACCTACAGGAAGAAGAAGCTCATTATATGGGTGCTCAAGGTGGTTATAAATTTAATGATTATAAATCATACTTGATCCTTATCATTCTTAATTTAATGTAGCATAAATCATATAATTTAATGTGGAGGTGATTATCCGAATGGATACTATAGCATAAATCATATAATTTAATGATTATAAATTTATATAAAAATATTAATAAAAGATGAGAATATAGGATATAAGATGATGCACACGATCATACTTGATCCTTATCATTCTTAAGATAAACTAATATAATATAAATTTATTTAAGCAAGTACTTAATTAATTAAAATTATATCAAAATTATTATTTAAAAATCGTACATTAAAATTATGCTTTATATGAATGCTAATTATAAAATGACGTGAGTAGCCATATATATAATTAGAATTCATATAATTTTCGTTTTTTTTTATTTTAGTAACGTGGTGAATATTAGAATTATCTAATGAATTGCAAGTTAGACAAAATGTTAAATTAAATTTTAGATTTGTTAATTAATTTTTTTTTTATGTCTTGAGTGGGTTAGAACCACTAATTCTTTGGGCGAATCATGTGCAGGCTGCATGAACAGTTGCATTTTGCCAGCCTGTTCATTTAGAGCTGATTCTGGAAATGGTTCAATCAATAAACCCCTAACAACAAGAACATGATGTAACCCAAGGCTAGGATTCCAATCCTTTTTAAGTGTGTTGATACAAATCTCACCATTGGTTGCAATGTTCGGATGGAAAATCTTAGTCAAGAAAAAAAACTTTTAGGTGGAGAACGAGGACAAATCATGAGACAACAGCAAGATTTTTCAACTCCTTGGCAAGTTGCTTTATAACATTCAGTGGAAGATTTTCATTAGTGGCCATTGGTACAAAGGCACCTGCTTTGTTTTGTGCTAAGGAGGAGTGACCCTTTTCAAACTGAATTCAATTTGCTGCTTAGACCAAAGGATGCAAACGAACAAAAGAAGAACTGGCTGCAGAGAACAGAAGAAGCTTTTGGGGTGCGAGAGGAGAGAGAAGAACAAAAGGGAGTGAGAGAGAGAAAGAGAGTGGACTGATTAAGGGAGATGGGAATGGAGAATGGAAAGGAAAGTGTGATTGTGAATGGGAATGAGGGGAAAAGATTCATTAGATTTTGAATGCCCCTGCCATCAACATTGTGTCACAAGCACACTTGGGAGGAGTGAAATGGTTTCTGTGAGAAGCTAAATGCTACGGGGCAAGAGGAGAGCAAGCCATGTTTTTAGAACGTTATGAATAGTGACCCACAACACATTCCGAAAACCAAAAAAATGCAACAACCAAAACGTGCCAAACAGTAGTCATAAAAGCATGAAAAAATAACAGAGATAATACCTCAAAGCCTCTTCCCCTCCTCTTTTTTGGTCCTCTTCTTCTCCTCTCCTTTCTTCTCTTTTTTCGTGCCCCATTTTTACAGCCACCAACCCCTTTTATTACTGCCCCCCTCTTGCTTTTAGGGTTACCCTTAGGTTAAAATTGGGCCAAGGTTCCTTGGTTTGGGTCTCTCTTTTTTTTTTTTTTATACTTCATTTTTTTTTTATTTGGGTCCCCTCTTTTTTTTATCTATCTATACTTTATTTTTTTATTTGGGTCCTCTTTTTGTATTTATTTATTTATTATGATTTTGTAAATTTTTTCTTTTTTAAAAAAAAAATGTGTTAGAAATGTATTTTTTATATATCTATAAAATATTATCCTATATTTTTTTTTATCATTTTTCAAACATAATTAAATAACAATATATATTTCTACCTTTTTATTTTTTCAATTTTTTTTACTTATTATTTATTTTAAAAAAAATAATCCCCGGACGAAATTGGGTATTGACAGTTGCCCCTCTTTACTTATCTTTTACAACGATGATATGTGAATATTATCTTTACTTAGCTTTTACAAGATGATATGTAATATAATATTCACATATCATCGTTGTAAAAGATAAGTAAAGATAGATATACTAATTTCGTCCGGGTTTCCAAGACAAAAATAGAAATAAGAGAAAAGAAAACCAGAGACCATCCATATAAATGAAGAGGGTCACAATCTAAAGATAAAACAAATAGACCATTCATATTAATGAAGTCGGTCCTAGTCCAACAATATAAAGAGCAAAGATTTGATGACCATTCATATGAATGAAGCGGGTCCCGATCTAATAGAAAAATAGATGATTTGATGACCATTCATATGAATGAAGCAAGTCTCAATCTAACAAAACAAAAACAACTGATTCGATGACCATTCATATAAATGAAGCGGGTCTCGATCTAACAGAAAAACAGCTTATTCGATGACCATTCATATGAATGAAGTGGGTCTCGATCTAACAAACAACTGATTCAATGACCATTCATATGAATGAAGCGGGTCTTAAATTAACAAAACATCTGATTCAATGACCATTCATATGAATGAAGCGGGTCTCAATCTAACAGAAAAATAGATTCGATAACCATTCATATGAATGAAGTGGGTCTCGATCTAACAAACAATTGATTTGATGACCATTCATATGAATGAAGCGGGTCTTAAATTAACAGAAACAATAGATTTGATAACCATTCATGTGAATGAAGCGGGTTTCAATCTAACAAAACAATTGATTCGATGACCATTCATATGAATGAAGCGGGTCTCGATCTAACAATATAAAGAGCAAAGATTCGATGACCATTCATATGAATGAAACAGGTCTCGATCTAACAAAAAAACAAGAGGTACAGTGAACTTGTAAGTATAAATGTTAAGTAACAATTAGATCCCAATGTAGATGCTATGCAGGTACAGGATTTTGATATGAATGAACATGCAAGTACTAAGGCTATACTAGACTCTAATGATAAACATGAATTGATCTAAGATATTACTGTGCATGAATGCATGTGATAAAAATGTCCCAATTTTTGTTTTTGATTGATCATCACTTTTTTATTATTATTTCTCTTTGCATAAAAGCAAACTTCAGAATCAATTGTTTTCCCAACAAATATCAAATTCATATAATCCTCTCTTTCTTGTCATTAATGACACATCTCTGGTATTTTCCATTATTATTCTTTTTTAGAGGTTGAAAAAAAAAATGAATGTTGTAACTTTTGTGGTTTAATGTATAGAACAAGGTATAACCTTTTGAAGCATTACTAATTCATGTACATATTGGAATCAAGCATCGTATCATGTGGATGGATAAACACGAACCAAACGATGCAACTTATTACTCTACTTCCTTGGCAAAGGTTTAAAACCAATGTATGAGGTAAAATAGGAAGGGAGTAAGTAGGTGTGATAAGCTGACGAAACAGAGTTAGGATGTACAAAGTAACCTCTNNNTTTTTTTTTTTGAAGAATTGGCTTAACTACACATGTGCAGACGAGGTTCGGGGAACAAGACAAAATATAAATTGCCCCAATCTGAGTCTCATTTAGTTATTTATCAATTGGACATTTTTCAAGTATTTATGATGGCAAGTGCTAAAATTCCATTTTTTTCAATTTTTTTTTTTTTTTTGCATTCTATACCAATATGTTAAAATCTAACTATTTTGCTGTAGGACTAGTGTTTATGAAAACAAAAATAATCGATCATCAATCAATATGGACTTTCAATAAGCTTGTAATGTGGCTAAGGGCTAAGGGATATGAAGAAAAGGATAAAAAGGCCCAAATAAGTATTTTAAGGTTATTTGAAACAAGGATCACAAGTTAAATGCTCCATTAGATATTCTGTCTCGAAATTCATTTTCATGAATATTTTTCAAGCCTGACTTTTCAATGACACCTCTAATTATTATTTTTGTAATTTTCTTCTGGAATTTTTTTCTTCTTTCTTCTTTTCCCTTTTTTTTTTTTGCTTTTTTACTCAATTTATTTGCTCATTCTTTTTTCTCTATACAAACCATTGGATGCACTTGACTTGACCCTAAGAGCAAGGGCGATCCTTGTTTAAGGGTGATTTGAAAGACAAGAAAATATTATTTTATTTTTGGCTCACATTGGGTAACAAAGAATTTTTATTATTATTATTTTTTGGATAGAGAAACATGGCCATATCTCATGTCAAATCTTGATTTTTCTTATTTTCATAAAAGTTAATTCTGCAGCAAAAAGATAAATTTAACATATTTTCTTTATTTCCTTCTTTGCTCTTTTGTTTTAATTTTGCCTAGACCGCCCTTACAGGTTTTCGATCTAGCACACCCCTCTCTTTTTTTAGTACTTGCCTTGAAAAGATCTAGAAAAAATCAATTAATGTCTGACATGAAAATGTCCTGGTATGAGACTTTAATGTATTAACTTGCACAACTGGGACCACAAAAGACTCACAAACACTATAAGGCCAATTCTTCTTATTTTGGAATACAAAGGTTGAAGAATTTTCAAGTACATGAATTAGATCAATTCTTCAAAAGAAAACTTTATTCTTTATTGATCCATTAAACCACGGAAAATCACCACATCATTTCTTACTATCCTCTCTCTTTCCCTTTTTTTTTTTGGTTCTTTTTTTCATGAATTTGACTATTTGTTAAGGAAAACAACAAATCCGATATATTTTTAATCGCAGCACCCTTTAGGACTCATGCTAAGCGAAATCTTGCAGAATTATGAGATGAATCAATTCTCTTCATTNTAATCGATCATCAATCAATATGGACTTTCAATAGGCTTGTAATGTGGCTAAGGGCTAAGGGATATGAAGAAAAGGATAAAAAGGCCCAAATAAGTATTTTAAGGTTATTTGAAACAAGGATCACAAGTTAAATGCTCCATTAGATATTCTGTCCCGAAATTCATTTTCATGAATATTTTTCAAGCCTAACTTTTCAATGACACCTCTAATTATTATTTTTGTAATTTTCTTCTGGAATTTTTTTCTTCTTTCTTCTTTTCCCCTTTTTTGCTTTTTTACTCAATTTATTTGCTCATTCCTTTTTTCTCTATACAAACCATTGGATGCATTTGACTTGGCCCTAAGAGTAAGGGTGATCCTTGTTTAAGGGTGATTTGAAAGAAAGACAAAGAATTATTTTATTTTGGCTCAAATTGGGTAACAAAGCATTTTTATTATTATTTTTTGGATAAAGAAACATGGCCATATCTCATATCAAATCCTGATTTTTTCTTATTTTCATAAAAGTTAATTTTGCAGCAAAAAGATAGATTCAACATATTTTCTTTATTTCCTTCTTTGCCCTTTTGTTTTAATTTTGCCTAGACCGCCCTTGCAGGTTTTCGATCTAGCACATGCCTCTCTTTTTTTAGTACTTGCCTTGAAAAGATCTAGAAAAAATCAATTAATGTCTGACATGAAAAATGCCCTGGTATGAGACTTTAATGCACAACTAGGACCACAAAAGACTCACAAACACTATGAGGCCAATTCTTCTTATTTTGGAATACAAAGGTTGAAGAATTTTCAAGTACATGAATTAGATTAGTTCTTCAAAAGAAAACTTTATTCTTTATTTATCCATTAAACCACAGAAAATCATCACATCATTTCTTACTATCCTCTCTCTTTTTTTTTTTCTTTTTCTTTTTTTATTATGAATTTGACCATTTGTTAAGGAAAACAACAAATCCGACAATTTTTTTTTTTATTCGCGACACCCTTTAGGACTCATGCTAAGCGACATCTTGCAGAATTATGAGATGAATCAATTCTCTTCATTATACTATAAGCTGACCCATGGTGTTTCTTAGTGGACAAGCATTTAAATCCAAGAGATAAAAAAATGACATTGAGCAAACTCATAGAATAGAGTTGATGAATTTGTGTATGTACAATGGTATATCAAGAAATTTGGCTCAGAAAGACTGTGACAAGAGAAAAAGTTTCAGTAAATCCTAGAATTAAACAACATCAACATCTTGCCACATTACTCCCAATCATTGTAACATTCATCTCAAGCATAATACTTCTTGACTGCATCAGAATTGACTGGGAGATTTAAGTCTTCTCCATCCATTTTTGTCAAAATTAAAGCTCCCCTTGCGAAAGATTTCTTCACCACATAAGGCCCTTCGTAATTTGGAGTCCACTTCCCTCTATGATCCTTCTGAACTGGCAAAATCTTCTTCAACACCAGATCCCCCTCATGAAATTCTCGAGGACAGACTTTCTTATCAAATTGGTCTCCAAGCTTGCTTAGGTTGAGACATTGTATTCTGACACTGCAGTTGGTTGAAAGATGGCGGCGGGTGTGGCATCTTAGGATGATAGGGTTGAGGATAATAAGCAGGTGCAACATTGGAGACATATGGGAATTGGGTTGTGGAATGTGGGTAACCTTGTCCATAGTGAACTGGTGCATAGCCCGCCCATGCAGGCGCGGGGGATATCATATGAGTTTCTCCTTCTTTCTTTTCTCCAGTATTGAATGTAGTCTTTTTTGTATTTGATGTAGTTGAATGATTGGGTGCAATTTTTCCACTCTTCAAACCAATTTCCACTCTTTCCCCGATTATGACAATATCTGCAAAGTTCGACGAAACACTACCTATCATGTGCTCATAAAAAGGAGACTGTAGAGTATCAATAAACATAGTTGTCATCTCTCTATCATGGAGAGGCAGTTCAACTTGAGCAGTTACTTCTCTCTAACGTTGAGCATACTCTTTGAATGTCTCAGCTTCCCTCTTAGTCATGCTTTGTAGTTGCAACCTATCAGGGGCCATATCCACATTATATTTGTATTGTTTAAGGAAAGCGTCCACCAAATCCTTCCAGGATCGAATGCGGGCAGGTTCTAGATGCATGTACCAATTTAAGGCCGCACCAGCCAAACTGTCTTGGAAGAAATGGATTAATAGTTTATCATCATAGGCGTAAGTCGCCATCTTTCGACAATACATAGTCAGATGACTTTTTGGACAAGTGATTCCTCTATACTTTTCAAATTCCGGCACCTTGAATTTAGGAGGCACCAAAACGTCAGGGACCAAGCACAATCCTGCAGCATCACCGAAACCATAACTTCCTCCTCCCTCTATAACCCGCAATCTTTCTTCTAAAACTTCCAGTTTGCTTTTTGCTTCAACATTTTCAATCATCACCCCTGGAGTAGCAACATGGGCTAAGGGTTTTGACTGAGATTCCTCTCCCATAGTGAAATGTAAGGCTTTTGGTTGAGCAAGGACATGAGGATTCGGGAAAGCAGCCATTCCGGACACATTACCTCCCATCGCATAGGTTGGATTCATATGGTTTGGCATAACATGGGAATATGTTGGTACTTGAGTGGGTTCAAGAGTACTTGTTTGAGGTATAACTCGGTCTTCCTCAGGCTGATCACCCACTGGTGGAGTGTAACCAGGAGGGAGACCATATGGAGGGAATGGTTGCGATTGAACCTCATTTGTGCCTTGAGGTTGCAGGTTATAGGGAGGATATGCTGTGCCAGTCATCACATTCCCTTGGGCATTGATCCTCTGAACTTTCATGGGGCCACTAGCAAAACCTGGGGGGTAGAGGGGTGTCCCATCTCCCTCTACTGTGGCTGAGATTTCTTCATTACTCTTCAAACTCTTCAGTGCCTCTAATATTTGGCTCATTTGATCCTTCAACTGATTGATATCAGCCTTCATAGCTCCCTGAGCTTCTTCCCACTCTTCCATTACTTTTCGGTTAGCACGAGTCCTATAACAGTGATGCGGTGGTTTTGCCGTTATCTTACGCACACTATTTTATTTTTATTAACGAGATTAGAAGAAAAAAATAGAAACGAATGCATGTGATGCATGAGGAAACAACAAATGCCCCTTAATCTTATGACTTTGCTACATGTATGGTATGGAAAGAAAAGAAAATATGTTATGCATGAGATGTAATTGATGCAAACACAATGTCATTCATGATGAGTACTACCACACGAACATGCCTCTTGAGATGCTCCATATTTACATGAAATACAATGTGGACATGATGCACATTTTTATATGATATGTTATGATACACATTAATAGCGAAAACAGATAATTGGTGAGCGGTAACAGGATATCATATTCTCTCCCTTTGTGCCCTAATCAAGGTTTATAACTGTAACACCTAGGGATCTAAGGTAATTTATATGCATACTCACAAAGGATGGCTCCTAATCTTAAAGGTATAAGGCCACCGGAGCTATAGATCGCTTTATGGTATTTCCCACAACAGTTGGAAGTCTACTAGATGTGAGGATACCAATAAAGAGAACAAACTCCGGTTGGGGTTCTCACAATAGCCAAATAGGAAGTACATCCCAAATGACACTGCTACACAACCCCTCTATTTCTAAGTTCACTCAGACTCGGGTGTAGAGCCTTACTTAATGCACAAGATATGCCATAGTGTGTGTGTGAAGGGAGCATATGATGCAAACCCATAACCCCTCACCTGCAAAATAACCAGAAAAGTCCTAGATAGATATAGCAGTTGTCATCTACCCTAGGGTTCAATGGTCAAATCACATACTTATTTGTGGCGAATAAATAGCAAAAGAAAAGACAATATACCAAAAATATTAAGAAGGGAAAACAATCAAATATTCATGACAAAAAACTAGCAAAAGAAAACACAACAATATAGAAAACAAAAAAAGGGAAAACAAATAAATAAGAACATATATCTTGCATATTTAATTAATTAGGCTTGACTCTCTAGACAAATAAGTCCTCAGTGGAGTCGCCATCTGTCGCAACCGGGATCACGACGGGACCGGCAAACGTAAAAAGTAATTCACCCTTTTTAGGAGAACAAAGGAGTCGCCACCATAGTTTATTAAGGAAAACTATGGAAAAACTAAAATGATCTTCGAAAAAAAAAAATGGGTTCAGGAGTCGATTACGTGTAGGGAAGGTATTAGCACCCTGCAACGTCCGTCTTAAGACGGTTACCTTTCAATTAAATATGCAAGATAAATATGACCTTATAATGTTTGTTTCCCCTATAAACAAATAAAATATTATAAAGTAAAAATAATTTTTAAAATTATTACTTTTAAAAAAGAAAATATTAAATTAGAATTTATTTGGGTCCGACACGATATTAACCTTACTCCTACGTATTTCCATTTAGAATAGAAAATCAAAGTTACGTAGTTCTTCCTAAAACATCGTTTTTTTTCTATTTATTTTATGATTAGTAATTTTAAAGAGAAATGAGTTTTAAAAATAAATTATATATTTTATTTTTTTTATCAATCTTATAATAAATCAAGATAGTGTAAACTATACATTGATATTATAGATTGCTATATAAATTGGCTTAAAATAATTGAAACATATTTATTTTATCGGAATAAGTTTTAGTTAAAGGTTAAATATAAGATGACGTGTATTGCCATACATATATTTAAATGATTATTTTATATATAGGTGATATAAAAATATAATAAGCATTGGATGTAAGACAATGCACATGATTGACAAACATCTAAACAACTTTTTAATATGAAAAGGAAAAGTAAATTTCACAATCATATTAAAAGTTGGTACCAAAATTTTTTAATAAAAAAGGGTTTATTAGAAAATCATTAGTAAATATTTATAAAATTAAAATTATAATTTGAGTAAACTTTGATAAAAATAATAAAATATAT
>BDMB01000076.1:0-27759 GCA_016859785.1 Macrotyloma uniflorum | reverse complement strand
AAAATATTAATAAAAGATGAGAATATAGGATATAAGATGATGCACACGATCATACTTGATCCTTATCATTCTTAAGATAAACTAATATAATATAAATTTATTTAAGCAAGTACTTAATTAATTAAAATTATATCAAAATTGTTATTTAAAAACCGTACATTAAAATTATGCTTTATATGAATGCTAATTATAAAATGACGTGAGTAGCCATATATATAATTAGAATTCATATAATTTTTTTTTTTTTTTATTTTAGTAACGTGGTGAATATTAGAATTATCTAATGAATTGCAAGTTAGGCAAAATGTTAAATTAAATTTTAGATTTGTTAATTAATTTTTTTTTATATATATAAATGATCAAGATTTTTTATTATTATATAATGAATAGACTAATTTGAATAAAAAAAAAGTAAATAATAACAATAAATAAAAAACAAAATGATAAAATGAAAGAAAAGAAAGAAAAAAAAAATATATATATATATAAAATAAAATAAACTAAACTAAAATAAATAAATACATAAATTATAATAACTAGGTAAATAAAAGAAAGAAGAAATGATAATAATAATAAAAAAACTCTTTCCAGTTGCAGTCCTTCTCTCAAAGATTTCATTTCTGCAGGTTCTTTTTTTTTATTCCAATGCTTTCATCTGCTATGTCTTGAGTGGGTTAGAACCCCTAATTCTTTGGGCGAATCATGTGCAGGCTGCATGAACAGTTGCATTTTGCCAGCCTGTTCATTTAAAGCTGATTCTGGAAATGGTTCAATCAATAAACCCCTAACAACAAGAACATGACGTAACCCAAGGCTAGGATTCCGATCCTTTTTAAGTGTGTTGATACAAATCTCACCATTGGTTGCAATGTTCGGATGGAAAATCTTAGTAAAGAAAAAAAAACTTTTAGGTGGAGAACGAGGAAAAATCATGAGACAGCAGCAAGATTTTTCAACTCCTTGGCAAGTTGCTTTATAACATTCAGTGGAAGATTTTCATTAGTGGCCATCGGTACAAAGGCACCTACTTTGTTTTGTGCTAAGGAGGAGTGGCCCTTTTCAAACTGAATTCAATTTGCTGCTTAGACCAAAGGATGCAAACGAACAAAAGAAGAACTGGCTGTAGAGAACAGAAGAAGCTTTTGGGGTACGAGAGGAGAGAGAAGAACAAGAGGGAGTGAGAGAGAGAAAGAGAGTGGACTGATTAAGGGAGCTGGGAATGGAGAATGGAAAGGAAAGTGTGATTGTGAATGGGAATGAGGGGAAAATATTCATTAGATTTTGAATGCCCCTGCCATCAACATTGTGTCACAAGCACACTTGGGAGGAGTGAAATGGTTTCTGTGAGAAGCTAAATGCTACGGGGCAAGAGGAGGGCAAGCCATGTTTTTAGAATGTTATGAATAGTGACCCACAACACATTCCGGAAACCAAAAAAATGCAACAACCAAAACGTGCCAAACAGTAGTCATAAAAGCATGAAAAAATAACAGAGATAATACCTCAAAGCCTCTTCCCCTCCTCTTTTTTGGTCCTCTTCTTCTCCTCTCCTTTCTCCTCTTTTTTCGTGCCCCATATTTACAGCCACCAACCCCTTTTATTACTGCCCCCCTCTTGCTTTTAGGGTTACCCTTAGGTTAAAAATTAGGATTATTTTCTTTTGGGCCAAGGTTCCTTGGTTTGGGTCTCTCTTTTTTTTCTTTTTTTATACTTCATTTTTTTTTTATTTGGGTCCCTTCTTTTTTTTTTTATCTATCTATACTTTATTTTTTTATTTGGGTCCTCTTTTTGTATTTATTTATTTATTATGATTTTGTAAATTTTTTCTTTTTTTAAAAAAAATGTGTTAGAAATGTATTTTTTATATATCTATAAAATATTATCCTATATTTTTTTTAGCATTTTTCAAACATAATTAAATAATAATATATATTTCTACCTTTTTATTTTTTCAATTTTTTTTACTTATTATTTATTTTAAAAAAAATAATCCCCGGACGAAATTGGGTATTGACAGATTAGTAATGCTTTAACTGCTTCAGAGGAGGAAATATTGATCTTAGTGCTCAAAGCTAATGAGGGGGCAATTGGCTGGGCTTTATCTGATCTCAAAGGTATCAGTCCTTCATACTATATGCATAAGATCCATATGGAGCAAGATTACAAGCCTATAGCTCAACCTCAGAGGCGATTGAATCCCACACTGAAAGTTGTTAAGAAAGAGGTTGTGAAGCTCCTTCATGCAGGAATGATCTATCCAATTTTTTATAGTGCTTGGGCCAGCCCAGTCCAAGTGGTACCAAAGAAGGGTGGTATGACTATTATTCACAATGACAAGAATGAATTAATTCCTACTAGAATAGTCACAGGTTGGAGGATGTGTATTGACTACAGAAAGTTGAACCAAGCCACCAGGAACGATCATTTCCCCTTACCTTTCATGGATCAAATGCTGGAGAGATTGGTAGGGCAAGATTTTTATTGTTTTCTGGATGGATATTCAAGTTATAATCAGATCGTTGTAGCTCCAGAAGATCAAGAAAAAAAACTGCATTCACTTGTCCCTTCAATGTTTTTGCTTATAGAAAGATGTCATTCGGATTGTGCAACGCACCAACAAAATTTCAGCGTTGTATGCTTGCAATCTTCTCAGATTTAGTGGAAAAGTGTATTGAAGTATTCATGGACGACTTGTCTGTGTTTGGAGCTTCATTTGAACAATGTTTGGAGAACTTGGATACAATCTTGAAACGATGTGTGGACACCAACCTAGTGCTGAATTGGGAAAAATGTCATTTTATGGTGACTGAAGGTGTGGTGTTGGGACACAAAATTTCTGCAAGAGGTATTGAAGTAGACAAGGCAAAAGTAGAAGTCATTGAGAAGCTCCCACCACCAACCAATGTGAAGGGCATCAGAAGTTTCCTTGGCCATGCTGGATTCTATAGAAGATTCATTAAGGACTTTTCAAAGATAGCCAAACCACTTAGCAATTTGCTTAATAAGGATACACCCTTTAATTTTGATGTTGAATGTTTACATGCTTTTGAGTCTTTAAAAGAAAAATTGATTTCTGCCCCTGTCATAGTTGCTCCTGATTAGAAATTAAATTTTGAATTGATGTGTGATGCTAGTGACTATGCAATAGGGCCAATATTGGGTCAAAGAAAGTCTAAAATTTTTCAGGCCATACACTATGCTAGCAAGGTTCTTAATGAATCACAAATTAACTATGCTACTACAGAAAAAGAATTGCTAGCTATAGTGTACGCCTTGGAAAAAGTTAGACCATATTTGATTGATTCTTCTGTGATTGTATATACTAACCATGCTGCTATAAAATATTTGCTAACCAAATCAGATTCTAAATCTAGACTGATTCAATGGGTACTATTACTACAGGAATTTGATTTGGTGATTAAAGACAAGAAGGGCAGTAAAAATTATGTAGTTGATCATCTATCCCGTTTGATAAACAAGGAAGTGACCATCAATCAGCCAGAAGTGCAAGAGGAATTCCCAGATGAGAAGTTGTTGATGGTGCAAACAAGGCCATGGTTTGTTGACATGGCGAACTTTAAGGCAGCTGGGGTCATCCTTGAAGATTTTACCTAACACCAAAAGAAAATTTTTTTGAGGGATGCTCAACAGTATATATGGGATGACCCCTATTTGTTCAAGATAGGAAGTGATCAACTGCTGAGGAGGTGTGTCACAAATAAAGATTCCAAAAGCATCTTATGGCACTGCCGCAGTTCTCTTTATGGTGGGCATTTTAATGGAGTGAGGACTGTTGCCAAGGTACTCCAATCTGGTTTTTTCTGGCCCACCTTATTCAAGGATGCCCACAACTATGTCCAACAGTGTAATAATTGTCAAAGAACAAGGGGAATCTCAAGAAGACATGAAATGCCCCTAAATATCATGTTGGAAGTAGAAGTATTCGACTGTTGGGGAATCAATTTTGTAGGTCCCTTCCCATCCTCATTCTCTAATGAGTACATTTTGGTAGTAGTTGACTACGTGTCCAAGTGGGTGGAAGCAGTTGCAGCCACAAAAGCTGATGCCAAAACTGTGATAAGGTTTCTAAAGAAGAATATATTCAGCAAATTTGGCACACCTAGAGTCTTGATAAGTGATGGAGGATCACATTTCTACAATGCTCAGCTTTAGAGTTGCTTGGAACATTATGGAGTTAGGCACAAGGTTGCATCGCCTTATCATCCATAGCAAATGGACAAGCAGAGGTTTCAAACAGAGAAATCAAGAGAAATCTTGAGAAAACTGTCTCGTCCTGAAGGAAAGATTGGTCTATTAAATTGGATGATGCATTGTGGGCATACCATACTGCATACAAATCACCCACGGGTCTATCTCCATTTCAGCTTGTCTATGGAAAATCATGTCATGTCCTAGTAGAAATGGAGCACAAGGCATACTGGGCCTTAAAATTCTTCAACTTTGACTGCAAAGCTTCAGTAGAGCAGAGAAAGATTCAGATGCAGGTGTTGGAAGAAATGAGGCTCAATGCATATGAGTCCTCTAAGTTGTACAAAGAGAAAGTCAAGGCTTATCATGACAAGAAGATCCTTAAACAAGACTTCTATCCAGGCCAGTCATTGTTGTTATTCAACTTAAGGTTAAGGCTCTTTCCTGGGAAATTAAAGTCCAAGTGGTCAGGGCCATTCCTGATAAAAAATGTTAGGCCTGATGGTTCTGTGGAATTGGAAGATCCGACAATAGGGAGAAGCTGGATTGTCAATGGACAAAGAATTAAAGCTTATTTGGGCGATGAAGTCGAAAGACTCACCATGGTCACTCACCTAAATGAGCCATAGAGCAGACAGGCGTCAAGCTAAAAGACGTTAAACAAGCGCTTCTGGGAGGCAGCCCAATATTTTGAATTTTGATTTTGAGTTATGCATGTTGAAACTGTGTGCATATGATGGATGTTTATGTTATTGTGTTAAAAAATGCATGTTTTGAAATGATAGTGTTTTTGAAAGGATTTTATTTTGATGTTTAAAAAGTGTAAAGTTCAGTTCAAAGGGGAGGGAAAACAATTTCTGGAAAAAAAAAAAGGGTGCAAGAGAACTTGTAGTTTGATATTTTTATTGAAAGTCAGCTCTGTGACTTTTTCGCTCAAGCGAGACCATGTCGCTCAAGCGAAAAAACCAGAAAAATGAGAAAAACTGTTTACTAATATACCCGCTCAAGTGAGAGCTTTCTCGCTCAAGCGAGAATCCCTGGGTACTCTCGGGTTGATTTTCACTCAAGCGAAAGATTTCTCGCTCAAGCAAAAAGTTCTGGTGCTCTCGGGTCTCTTTTCACTCAAGCGAAAGTCGCATCGCTCAAGCGAGGTGTTTTCTCGCTCAAGCGAGAACGCGTGTTACAAGCTGGTACTCTCAGGTTATTTTTCGCTCAAGTGAGGGCTGTCTCGCTCGAGTGAAAGTGTTGCGCTTCAATTTTTTTAAAAAAATAGGGTTAGGTCATTTTTCTTCCCAAATTCAGATTTCCCTCTTTCTCTTCTCAAACCCTGCCACTCATTCTCTCAAATTCGTGCCTCCTTGGTTGATTTCCACCATCAATCTTCCCCAAATTTCGTTTGTTGCATCTTGCATTTCCTTTCACCGAAAATATTTCAACATTCCGGTTAGTTTCTGTGTGATTCTCGCTCAAGTGAGCCATGTTTCATTTTTATTTCCTTCCTTGTGAATATTTGGTTGTTTTGATCTGATTGGAAGTGTACATTGTAGTCTTCACATGCTTTGATTGACATTGAGTACATTTCTATATTCTGAGTTGAATTATGTGCTCCAAGTGTTTGATGAAATGCCTCAATGAGTATATTAAATTGTGAATATGAAAATTGACTACTGAATAAGGGTTATAATTTTTAATGTGTTGTTTCTATGGACCTCAAATGTTTTGCTTGATGATTAAGTGCATTTTATTCTGTGATTGTATGTTGTGCTCCAAGTGTTTGTTGAAATGCCTCAATGAGTATATTAATATGTGACTGTGCAAATTGACTGCTGAATGAGACCAGATTGTATATATTTTTTTGTACTATGTTGTCTCTAACATACTTGTCACAGATGGGTCCAAGAAAAGATAAAAAAGTTGCTTCCTCATCCCAAGCTGTGGAAAAGAGAGTCCGGTTGGACTTGCCTGCCACACCATTTAACCGAAATCTCTTCAGAATGAAGCAAGGCAACAACGGTACGAAGTTATCCAGAATTGGAGCTTCAATGCCGAAAGGAGAGTCCAGTTAGCTGAGGAAGAATATCCTCTCTTTAATAATGAAATCACCAGAAGAAACTGGAGGCCACTGGTAGAACCGTGGTCCAAGTATGATCCATAAATTGTGCATGAATTTTATGCAAATACTTGGATCATTGAGGGGGAACAATGGGAGAGACGATCAAGGGTCAGAGGAAAATGGATCTCCTATGATCGGAATACGATAAATACATTTTTGGGGAGTCCATTGATGTTAGTAGAAGGAGCTGTGTGTGAGTATCAAGAACTCCGGAGAAGAAGAGGTCTGATTAATCAAGGATTTAGGGATGACGAAACAGCACGTAACTTATGCATCCCGGGAGGATCGTATGAGACAAACCATGTCGGACGACCAATGAGAATTCTCCGGGAAAATATGAAGACAATCACACAGAGTTGGAGCTCCTTTTTGCTGGGCAACATAGTTCCCTTGAGACATAGTTCTGACTTGAATATGCCCAGATGCCACATTGTACACAACATCCTATCTGGTTATTCTTTGGATGTGGCAGCCCTTATTTCAGAAGAGATCTACCAGTTTGCCATTCAAGATGGGGGACGATAGATAGAGCAATCAAAAGCCTTAGGCTTCCCATCTTTGATCACTGCCTTATGTGCTGCCAATGGGGTTGAAGTCAATCCTTCGATCAAAACAAGACCATCCATTGACAGAAAGTTCATTGATAAATACTGTATCAACCCTTTTGAGCAAGCAGCACAACAACAACCTCCGCCACCACAGCGCCAACCACGACGAGAAAGACAGCTTGAACAAGCTCAAGCTCATGTACCTGAAAATATTGACTTAGTTCAATATATGCAGCGTCTAGAGCTGCATATGACTCACATCGAGAGTCAACAGGCTGCAAATCATAGGGGGCAAATGAGATTAAATGAGAGCTTCCATCAGTATACACTCCACTCTCAATGTCCAGTTCCCTGGCCCACTCCTGACTAATTTGCCACACTTGTCCAATGGCCTGGGGACAATCCTAATTTTTCAAGGGGGGGTGAAGCTGGAGCTGAAGCAGAGGAAGAAGAAGAGGAATCAGGAGCCTCCTCAACAGAAGAAAACATGGAAGAAATGATGGGAAGTGATGATGGTGGAGATAATTGAAATTTGAAACTGAATAAAAAAGGACAATTTCAAATTCACTGTTTGTAGTTATTTTTATTTGCTTTGTGTTTGAACTTTGAATTTAATTTGTTTGTGTATATTTTAATTGACTATTTGTTTTCCTTAACTATTTTTGTTTATACTGTTACTCATTGAAATCATTGCCTGGTGTTTAATTCAAATCTAAAACAAAAGAAAACTGAAAATGAGATTTTGAAGTAGAGAGAAGAAAATGATTGTTCCCAACAAGTGATTTTAGGATAATGGGCAGGAAATTGATAAGAAACTTAATGAGGGGAATTAGGAATTCACTAGAATGGAGAAGTTAGCTGATACCCAGGTGAGTAGTGTCCCAAAAACAGTACAATTGAGTGTCAACATTTTATGATGATAACTGCTATTGATTGATTCTTTGATGTGATTGCATGTTAGTAAGACTTGAAAATGGTAAAGGCATTTTTGTTGTTGAAAGTTGAAATAACCCAATGCCAAATAGCCAACCTTGCATTAATTAGAGGATATCCTTTTGAACCCTATTTGAGCCAAAAACATGGTTGTTTCTTGAAACAGAATCCCTGAGCCAAAACAATGTTTATCCACCCTTCTTATATTTGAGAAATTGAATAACTATGAATGAAAAAGAAGGTTGAGTAGAGAAAAAGGGAAAAGAAATGTATTAAAGGTTGTGGCTGACAGTTGAAAGGATAAATGCAAAATGAGAAGAGAAAAAGAAAAATTCAAATTAGTATGAATGATAACTTGTGAAATTAAGACTGTCAGCTCACTGTTATTATGTTGAAACAAAAGCATGAAGTTGAGCTCTGACATGAGGAAAGGTTAACAAGAGTCATTCATATGAATTCAATTTCTCAAATACTTTTGTGCATCATAGAAAAACCAATACATTCCTTGTTAGCCCAACCTCATTACAAGCCTTAAAAGACCTTTTTGATTCAAGTCTTGCTTAGCAAATGGTGATTACTTGAAGATGATTATCAATGTTGGATTATCTGAATGAAGTGATTGAATGAGTTAAACACTTTCCTGTGAGTGATGATGAAATTTTACATCATAGTAATTGAGAGTTGATGCTTATCTAAAGATAGTTGATGAACAAATTCCCCCTGTTAGTTTCTTTGATTGTAGTGGACATTTATCCTATTTTCACTTGAAGTTGTGAACTCCATATCTTTTTACAATAAAATTCTCAAGAAAAAATATTTTTGTATTAAGTGTTTTGGATGAGAATGTGACAATAGGCAATGATTTTTGTTTGAAGAGTTAACACTTTGCTTGGGGACAAGCAAGATTCTAGGTTGGGGGGAGTTGTTAAGTGGGAAAAGTTGGTATAATTGTGCTTTTATTTGTTGTTTTACCACTTGAATTAATTTGTTTCTAATCAAATTATCTCCCAATGTAGGATGAATTTTGGAACACCTTGGTACAGGAGCAGACATCATATTTCTACAAGAGATGAAGCAATTTTTGAAGAAAAATGAAGATCAGAGCATGCTTCACTTGAGCGAAGCAATGCTCGCTTGAGCGAGAATGGAAATCATGTACAACTGCTCTCTGGAGTTTTCTCGCTCAAGGGAAGCACTTCTCGCTTGAGCGAAAATACCTTCTTCCCTCGAGCGAGATGTCTCGCTTGAACAAAAGTTACTTTACTGAACCCGTGTATAAAAGGCTGAAATACGAAGCTGATTAGGGTTGGACGGCTGAGAAGCACTCAAACACGTGAATGTTCATCGTTTTCATATTTTCCTTAGTCTTTGAGTATTGTAATGACTACCATGAGTGAGTAACTTCATTCTCTTGGGATTGGGTGCATTCTTTTGAACTCCTTTGTATCTTGGTGATATTTTAAAATGTTAATCTATCTTCTGTGATGTTGATATTCTTAACCTTTGTGCCTTTTAATGCTTACATTTCAGATTTATTGGAAGATAGGTCTTGAAATCCTTTTAGGTTAGGAATATTTGATATATTAAATGTTAGGAATGATAGTGGATATATTAAATGTTTGACACCCATCATTAATGCTGGAGAATCTATTAAATATATGAGGAATACGTGTTTAATAGGTTTTCTTATGAATTTCATGTTTGAGGAATCAATGTGAATGACCTGAATGTGTGGCATCAACATGGGTAATTCAACTACTGTTTTCCATTGACTTAACCATTATTCAAAGGAGTGGGATAGAATTAAACCCAATCCTAGGTCCGCATTTCTATTTTTTTTAAAACGCATTTTATAACTCTTTACCATTTATATTCATCCCAAATATATGTGTTACCAACTTATCATGAACAATCATCATCTTTGTGTAAATATACTTAATAGGTATTAAATATGAAATTTCTAGTAAAACTGTTCATCATGGGATCGACTTTCAAATATTTGGAATACTATACTAAAGTGATTTTGGTACGCTTGCCATAAAATTAAGAAGTGATTAAAATATTGGAAATAAAAAAAAAAATACATGAAAGACAATAAAATAAGTATTAGATGTAACAATACATTAAAAACCTTTTTTCAAATAATCCTTAAAAATATCTATTGAAAACTTTTTTTTTTTTCATATTTCTTAGTCTTTAATTAAGTTACAACTTTAATAAAATTCACACAAATCAATTATTATTGTTATTATCTTTCATAAATTTTAAATCAAAGATAAAAAGAATTTGACTTTATAAATTGTTGATAATATTTGTACTAAACAAAAAATAAATTAAAATAAAAAAAATGGAATGTAAAAAAGGAAAAATGAAAAAAAATGTATTCTAAGACTTGTTAATGAAGTTAAATTATTTTAAAAAAATTTGTTATATATACACAAATCTTGATTCACATGTTCCCATGAAAACTTTAGGCAAATTATTCTTTAACAATTATTTATGTCTCAAGTTTAATCATAAATATCTCTTTCATTATTATTTTATCTTTAAACTTTAATTTTATTCAACCTTTAGTTCATACTTCAATTTTATTGTAAAAAAGTCATTATGCATTGGTCATTTTTTTAGAAAATTATTTAATATATTTTCTTCAATTCATCCATATTGAGTTCAAATTTCGATAATCTTTTTTCACCTTTATTTATTTTCTTAGCCTCATCTGCAAGTATAAATTCAGGCAATCACTTCATTTGCCATTTCATCGTTATCCCATTCATATGCATTCTAACTTTTAATGCCTAAAGTGGGTCAACTGTTTTATCTTCACTATCAAAATCATAAAAAGGAAAGTTGCTCATTTCCATATCTATTCATCTTCTCTATGTCATTTCGGAAAACTTAAACATCTTTGATACATCTTGATGTCAAACTAAACTCATAAATTAAGATAACTTCTTAGTTAAACCTTCATGCCTCATCAAATGTGCTTTTTGAAATACAAATCCTTGTAAAATTCTTGATAATATTATGCATGTTAGTTAAATAATGCTTACAAAATTATGAAAAAAGAAAAAACTTCCTCATATAATAGGTTGGAGGAAAATTTTAATTGACTTCGATGCATAAAGTAAAAAAAAAAAAAAGAGCGTGGATTAGTATTATACCATAAGTTAAAAAATAAAAATCGAAAGAGAATTAATCGAAATGAATTTCTAAATAATGCACTCAATTGAAAGCTCTTTCTAAAGAAAACTAAATAAATATTTAGATTTTCTCTACCATTACCATCCATGTACCATGTCACATGTTTACATTTATCACATATCCCATCATACATCCATATCTATCAATACATATGTTGTACAAATAAAGAATGTGAATTATTATGTTTACTCCTCTTTTCAATTTAAAAGTTTAATTGATTTCTTATTAGTTGAACATCAAATTTTTTCTTTACTAAAGACCAATATTTACCTAACACTGCATCAACATAACAGCTCGGTATCTGTCTAGCACTTGCATATTTACTTTCGGTTAAAGTTCATTATCTTCTTGCACTTGTATCAAAGCTCAATACCTACTTGACACCTAAATATTTACTTTCTACTAAAGTCTAATACTTATCTGTCACCAACATATATACTTTCTATTAAAATTTAGTACCTCTTTAACACTTACATATTTGTTTTATACTAAAGTCCAATATTTACATGACCTACATATTTTCTTTTTGTCAAAGCCTAACTCAAGAATGATATTTGCTTTTATATTTTGTATTAAGACTTGTCTCATTCATATCAATGATTATGCTTTTATCTTTTGAATTGAGACTTCATTCATTCATATAAATGGTTTTCATATCTATTCTTGCATCCATCTTGTTTTTGAAACTTACATAAAATTAGTATGTTAAATTGAGAGTGCACGTTGTTATACACTCTACAAATAATTATTCCCCTAAAACAAAATAATGTAGTACAGTGGGAACCAAGATATCAATTAAGGGAAGTAGTGAGAATAGGTGAATGAGATGTGAATGATTCAATGGAGAATGAATGCAATGTACAATGATAAAATGAACTAAAAACGGGTTAAAATATGCTATGCAATGAATGGGAATGAAATAGAATGCAAACTGGATCAAAACATGCAAAATCACAAAACTCACCGTGGTGAACAGTAACACCAGTCAACTAGCTAGAACCACTCGGTCAGAAATGGATTGCTCGGTCAAAATGAAATTGAGAGAGAATCTCTTGGTCAAGAAAGAAATGGGAGATCAGAAATGATATATGGATGTTCCTGTAAAATTATTGGTGCAGAAAATATGGAAGAATAATAGAGTTGACCGCACAATACCAAATCTGATGCAAAAATGGTGCCTAGAATGGGTGACTCTCGGTCAGATGCAAGAAATATTTATGGTTTTTACAAAGTTAATGGTGGAATATCATGGAATGTATGAAATATGAATGCAGGAAAAATCTTGATCGAGGGAAGTTTTCAATGGTTCAGTGGAAAATGCAAATGATGGTTCTGACCGAGCTAAAAGTAGACAAAAAATGAGTGCTCTCGGTCAGAGGTGAATGGAGGCAAAATGTCTCGGTCAAGAATGAAATGCAGTGCAGGAAATGAATGGTTGGTCGATGGAAATGTAATTATTTTTCAGTTTTGAGCTTTAAAAATGATAGATGACTGTGGAGGTGTGTGTTGGTGCGGTGGCTTCAAATCCTGACCAGGTGTAATAGTGCACTTCGGTCAGAATCCAAAATCAGTGGCAAATACAGTGTTTGAGTGATGGAATGAATGCACCAATGAATATTTATGTATTTTCCAGAATTTTCAGGGGGTTTTGTAGTGCAAGAAAATTAAAATGGAATTTCAAACAAAATCAAACTAATCTACACTACCTAGTGCATGAAAGTGAATCTAAGCTAATGTATCTACTGGACCAGACCTAAAATATCATCCTAAATCACCTAAAAACATATTAAAGCATTAAATCAAAGCATTTAAATCTACCTAACATGGATGCAATTGACTTAGAATTAGTTTGAAAGTGCTACAACCTTCACAAAGCTTAAGCCATGGGTGAATCCCAATTAACTCACCCCTCAAAAGACATTTGAGTGACCTAAGTCCCAATCCAGTTGAAAGAAACCTTTCCTCCCTAATTAAAAATCAATCACAGCCAAGTTTGAAAGCCATAAAGTTGCGGAATCAATTATATTGTTACACTACAAGGCATGGAAAATTAAAGAAAAGCAAGAACTCAAGTTTCAAACCATGGTCGCGGTGCTCAAACCCAACCTTAGCTTATGTGATTCTTGAAATTGTGAAAACCTAATTTCTTCAATTAGGAATCACCATAAAAGTTTGCAAGTCTCAGCCATCATTTACGAAAGGCCTACTCAAGCTAAAGCAAATCAAGAGCACAACGTCTAAGCATTGTGAAACATGTGCAACCAATGATTCAAAGACTTTTGTTCAGTAAATCTATGCTAAATCATTAAAACAATAAAGGAAAACAGTAAAGCATGGTGGAAGAAGAAGAAACAGATCCAAATCAAGAAGAATAATGGCAGAAATCAATGGAAACATACACGGAAATGAGAGAAGAATGTAGTGGAAGCAAGAAACCCATGGCACGCATGAAGAGTTGAGAGAAAACGAATGGATTGATCTAGATCTGAATACAAGGCTTCAACACACCATTTTTTTTACATTAAGACAAGTTATTTATACTTTAGATATTGTACAATTAATTATTACAAAGTTAACCACCGTAGGTGATCCAATAACTTGAGAGAGACTCCAAGAGACACGCCAAACTCGCTTCAGTGCAGTAGCGTACACTTCAATCACGTGCAGTTTATTCGTTTCTTGTTCAAATTGGACGGTTCCGGTCTCCTTTGAAAGATCTACGAGTTTGCTTTAAAACGCCACCATTCTCACTAATTTTGGAGATCTAGAGAATTTTGGGTAATTAATTAACTGAAGCATGTCCATTGGGTCGGCCTAGTGCGCTTAACCCCGCTTTGATAATTTATATAAAATCCAATTCAGCTCCGAATTTAGTGATTTTGGATCCTCTGGAAAGCTGAATATGTCTAGTTTATCACTCAACTTGAATCATAATTTTAGAAGATCTGTAGAAAAAATGATAAATAAAACAGTGGACCTCCTATGTCAGTACCCGTATATAATAAAACATGACTAATTTACTATTTTTATACAGAGTTTTGTGTCAAGGCTTCCAAAGGCCCAATAATATAAATCATGATTAATTAAGTTTTGTTAACATATTATAAACATTAACATAACATTATTAATAACATTAAATATGCTGAAAATCAGTCACATCATTAATCTTTACTTTCTTTTTCTATAATAATATGAAAAAAAAAATTACCTTTTCATATTATTTATTAGAAAGCTAAGTAAAGAGGACAATTGTCAACATCCAATCTCATTTGAGTAATTAAAAAAAATATAAAAATATATTGAGAAAAAATTAAAATTAATTAACCATAAAAAATGAAAAAAATTAAAAAAGGGTAAAAATAATAAAAATGAAAAAATATTAAATAGTAAAAAAAGGAAATTAATTAATTTTATATATATAAGAAGAAAATTAAAATCACTAAAAAAATATAAACAATTTAAAAGTTTAAAGAAATAAAAATTCAAGAAAAGTAACAAAAATACACAAATAAAAATAAATACATTCTTATCTTTTTCTCATTGATTTCCTTCTCATGGCATAACCCATTGGAGAGATACTTGATATGACTTCTTAACCTAGTATAAGAAAAAAGAACAAGCTCTAGAAAGGAGAAAGGAGAGGGGTAACCACACATAAAAGGAGAGAAAATGGGCATAATCACACAAATATAGGAAAGAGAAAATAATAGAGAAAATAGAGAGAGGGTTGAGTAGATAACAAGTAGTGACACACAAGTAAAAATAAAAGGAGAATGGGATGCTACTTGGGTAATATATTATACTTTCTTTAGTTTGGAGATTGTAATTTTGTTATGGTTAACTTCCAATTGCCATTGTGTAGGTATATATAGTATAAATCATAACACACTTTCCTATAAAAATACAACTATATCCCTACTTTCCTTGTGCGAGTGAAAACACGCGCGTCGTATCACGTATTATGCAAATAATGGTTTCCAACAACAAATAGTAATGTAGTACAATGGGAACCAAGATATCAATCCAAGGAAGTAAAGAGTGAAGAGGAATAAGAGATGAGTGATTCAAATGAGTGAAAAATGCATGAAATGAATGAAATGCAACCTAAAAATCAAGTTAAAACTAAATGAACCTAAATGGGGTTAGAATCTATATGGTATGAATGGAATGGAAAACAGAATGCTAATCACAAATATACAATGCAAATCAGTACAGATTTCACAACTTAACCAACTCAAAATCCAAGTTAAGAGCACTTACTTTTGCCAAAAATTCAAGTTGGTCAAAACTGTGAAGTAGCTGCACCAAATGTTAGTAAACAACAAAATAAACACGTTTTACAAAGACATGGTTAGTAAAATATGTACAGAAATGGTAGTTGGTCGAGAGTCAAAAATCTGGCTAGGTTTTGGTGCACCAAATGCACCACTCTCGGTCAACTATGAAAATATTTTTGATTTTCAAAATTCTGGATGGACATATGTGTTTAAATGGATGAAAGAATGAAGTGGTAAAAATTTGGTTCGGGCAAAGTTGAAGATGGCTAAGTCAAAATGCAAGATCAAGTTCTGACCGAGCCAAAAACTAGCCAAAACTAGCCAAAAATGGGTGGCTCTCGGTCAGAGCTCAATCTGGACAACTTTTCTCGAACCAAAATCTTAGGGTGGCTTGGAAATATGGGGTTGGTCGAGTGAAATGATGTTATTTTTGGGTTTTGGGGTTTCTAAGTGGGAGATGGCTCAATGGAGGGTGTTTTGGTGCGTTTTTGGCTCAAAACTGACCTAGAAAATGACTAAGCTGGTTTAGACCCAAAAACAGTGGCAAATGAAAGGTATGAATATATGAATGAATGCACCAAAGTTTGTTTTTGATTTTTCTAATTTTTCAGGGGGGTTTTGTGGAATTAAAGTGAAGAACAATGGATGAAAATGGTCCTAAGACTAACCTAAACTAGTGCAGAATTTAAAACAGTGGCAAAGCTCATAAATCTACACTAAAAAGAAGCATTTAAAGAAAGCATTAAGGCTACTCTAATGTGACAAAAGCATGTAAATCACTACACTACTATGCGCATGAAGTTTAAAGAAAGCATGAACCAAAATCAAGGCATAATGATGTTGGTGCTCAAGCCTATCCTAAGGTTTGTAATTCAAGACATTGTGAGAATTTATCAACCTCTAAACCCTCACCATAGATGCGCACAAGGTGCTGTCCAGATCAAACCACCAACCGGTTGGTCTTTACTAGATAAACCAAGTCAAGAACACAAAGCAAGGCATAGTGTAGCATGCATCATCATTTTCCCTAATTTCAATTCGGTAAATTCTAACCTAAAGCATCAAATTCTTAAAGAAAGCATTAAAGAGAAGATGCAAAGAATAAAGAACAGATCATAACACAAGAGAATCAATGGAAGAAGGAAACGGAATCACATACACACATGAGAACACAAAGGTGCGCGCAAGAGAAGAAGATGAAGGAAGCCATGGATGCATGAAGAAAAGAGAGAGAATCCGAAAAGCTCTGCATTAGATCTGAATGTAAACTTCACAACTTATGTTTTAGATCTGAATTTTTACAATATATACCTAGGCACAACTTAATTACAATAGAAACGAAGCACACAATCAAAGTTACATAGAATTTGAAACGTTTTGGCGCGCAAGCACACGTGGGATGCATTTCAGCTGACTTGAAACGCGCCCAGATTCTTCGTTTTGGCTCCAAATGCGATGATTCAAAAGCCACTAGAAAGATCTATGAGTTAAGTTTAAAACGCCACCGTTCCCACCTCATTTGGCTTTGTGGCGCGCTCTCCATAAATAAAACACTGAGAGGTGTTCATTGGGCCAGTCAGGCCTGGTGAACCTCACTTAATAAAATTATACAAATTTCAATTCAAGTCCAAATTACATGAAATCAGCGCCCAATTGAAGCCCATTAAGTTAGGAAATCAACCTGACAAGTTTCACTTAATTTGGAGGTCAAATGAATCCGAGAGCCCAATTTTAGCACAGGGAACTCATGTGGAACACGCCAGCCGCGTGAGCTTGCACAAGCGCCAACTTTAAATGCATGTAGAATCTTCAAATCTTATCCAATTCACACGCTTCAAATTTTGGTTTTCAGCTTAACATGTCTATTTTAATATGCAACCGGAACCATTGAATTTGAACCTCTGTAGAAAATATGATAAATAAAACAGTGGACTATGTCAGTCTCAAGTTAAGGCAAAATAATGCATAATTTACTGTTTTTACATATAATTTAGAGTTAAGGCTTTAAATGGCTCTCTAAGTCAAATAACACTTAATTTATGCTTGTTAACAACTTATAAACATTAACATAACCTTATTAGATAATTAAAATGTGATAAATATTTGTCTCATCAGCGAGCACCACGAAAATTGCAATTTCCTACTATTTTGGTAACTTCCAAAAATAGTAATAGAGTCATGTGATGTAGCTTATTTTTATTTTCGTGTTTACTATCTCCTTTTGCCTTATATTGAAATGGTTAATATACACATAGGTTAGCATGAATATGTGATGATGTTTCTTCTAGGACTAAGTGAATTTCAGTCCTAATTAGAACATGGACGTAATTGACGTTACACAACTCAAAATTGAGTAATTTGAAAGAGGTAAAAGTTCATGATTTGACATGTAATTTTGACACTAAACACATTGGAAAAAAGGTTTTATAAAAATCGATTTATAAATAAAAATAAATTGATGAATAATTATAAAATTTATAGGCTGATTATAATTATTGATGATGAACCCTAAAAATACAAAATTGGAAATAAGAGATTATGACCTATAGAACTTCAGTTAAAAAGAAAAAGAACATACGAATAGACACCACAAATAATAAGGTTTGATAAGTCTTGAAGATTCACACTAAATTAGGAAATTCTTAGATGAGATCAAATAGTTTAAGGAAGAACCTTAGTAAAAAAAATTTCTCTCACTTAAATTGATAACTAAAATATTATGTGCATTCATTGCTAAAGGATTTATACAATTTAGTTCTCATGTACTTCAAAGTAAATAAAAGAAAAATATAATCCTAGCATAACAACAAAAATGTCTTAGTAGTTAAATGAGGTATAATTAAGCGTAAGGTCACTTCCATATTGTCTAGGCTTGGACTTGATGGTTCTCAAGGGCTTAGACATGGTCTTTAATATCTATTTCATTTCTTCCTTTTTCAAAAGCTTTTGAGTTCAAATATAATAAATCATTGATTAAAATTTTGATTTTAATATTTAATAATTATGAAATTGATTTATTATCATGTTAAGTCTCCAATTTACTTGATAATAAAAGATTTCAAATCTAATGTGTAATATTGAAATTTATTAACTATTATGTCAAGTCTCAAATTTACTTAATAATAAAGTTGTCAAATGACTCGACTTAGCCTAATTTAACGGGCTATTACAAAAAAATACAATACAAATACAAAGTCTATCTTTTTTGGTAGCAAGTGGAGTATTTTCTTTTATATATGAGATAATATATTTGATTATATTGAATTAGCTATTAGAAGAAAAATTTTATTATAATTTTATACCATATTATAAAATCCAGTTAATTTTACAATTTTTATTTTAAATAAACATATAATATTTTATATAATTTTATTACTAATTATACAAATCCCTCAAATAATAACACATTGGATGCTAATATAACTTTTCTTAATGTGTATTCAGCAAGTGAACTGAATCATTATAATATAAAATATCTGTCATGTTCATAGGAATTTATATAATATTCAATAAAATTTATAATCATTTTTAGAATTTTGATATTTTTATGATTTTTCAATAAAGAAAATAGAAAATAATAAAAGGAAATTTAAACAATGATAATGAACATATTGAAATTGAATTTGATCTATCGTTCTCCTCTACATTTCTCTAATTATCCCTATTTACATCAAATTGTCAATGTTATTAAAGTTCTCTATTATTCCTCTAAACAATCTTTGTGATAGAGTTTCTAAAAATAATTGATGTCTCAAATTATCATAATAATTATCTCGCATTAAATTCAAGACTATCTCAACAAATATATTTAAATTTATTCCTAACATTTAAACATATAGGATGATTTAATTCAAATCAAATTTAAGATCTACTTTACAATAAAACCCTAAACCATAAATCAAAGAGTGAGTGATCAATCCACCTAAGTATTAAGAATAAAATTAAATTATTAACATTGAATAAAAGATGAAACAAAAATAGTGAAAGAGTAATAGAAAAGATTTTGATTGATTACATTCGATCCCAATATAAAGAAAATTAGTTATTTATTACCATGAGCAGCCCTTAGGCATAAGAATGAATGATGGTAGAAATGAATAACCCGTGGAATCACCTTCCCAATTGACTCCCTAACTCTCTTGATGTAATTTCTCACTTTCTGAATCACTATTAATGCTCTATGTGTTTATTTTCATTCCTCAACGCTTCTTTTATTGATGAAATTAGGTTAAAATCCTTTTTAGGCGTTGGATTTCAAAGAGAAATAGAAAAATTGGTTTTGTTACCCTTGCACTTTTACTTGAGCGAAGAATCCTCGCTTGAACAATAATATATTTTCGCTTGAGCGAGTGATTTTTGCTTGAGTAAAAGTTCTCCCAAGCGCAACTATGAATTTCCTTGTTTGATTGATTGATTTTCGCTTAAGCGGAAATTCTCCCGAGAGCAACTATGACTTTCCTCACTTAAGAAACTGATTTTTGCTTGAGCGAAAATTCTCTCGAAAGCAATCCTAAGCAAGAATGTGCTCACTTGAGTGAAAAAAACTCCTGAGAGCATTCTTCCTTTTTCACCATTTTCACTTGAGCAAAAATTTCATCCAAATGTTAACCAATTTGTTGCTTAACTTCTTCTATTTTCCATCTTGTCAAATTTATAGCTTAATTTTCTTTATTTTCAATATTTTTTCTTCTCTTCTTAGCATATGCTCTTGCAAAATGAATAATACAAAATTTCTCTCTTTGGAGAGGTTATTAATGCTCTAATTAGGAGAAATTTAATAATTAAGTGACTAATAAATAATTTATTTTATTAATATTTGTCACTTAACATATGCTTAATTTTTTTATAAAAAAAACTTATTGCAAATGAAATAATAAAATATTTTAAGTACAAAGCTCGTTAAAAGATATGTAAAAAACTTTAATACTTTATCTTCTTACTAAGTTTAATTAGATAGTGTGTTATTAATTTATAAAGAAAGTTATTCTATTCAATGTGATTAGCAACTATAAAATAATTATTTTATAATTTTTTTTTATTTTTAATTAATTTCAAATCTTATTCTTTTTTTATTATCATCAAAACATGGTATGTGAAGTATCTCTAAAATGTTTGAAACTAGATTGTTCTTGTTTTAACAATTGCTTCCATTTTGCAACTACCCACATTAGCCTTAAATCTCTTCCTAATCATTTATAGCATGCATGCTTAGAGGATAATAAGAAGCTTCCAGTGATCATTTTTCCTGGATTAGATGTTGATCAACAAGAGAGATTATTACACATAATTAGGAAGAATAAAAAGGTGATTGGATGGACTTTGACAAATACTCTTGGTATTAGTCCTTTCATGTACATGCTTAGAATCCTATTAAAGAATGAGACTAAACCAATACGATAACCACAAAGGATATATAATCCTCTAATTTTGGATATAGTTAAGAAATAAGTCATAAAACTATTACACGTCGACGTTATTTATCCTATCTTTGACAATCAATAGGTCAGTCTTGTACAAGCTATTTCAAAGAAGTTTGGAATTGCAGTGGTAAAAATGAGAAGAATTAGTTTATTCTTACAAAGTTCTAGACAAACTACAAAGTTTGTATTAATTAGAATAAGCTCAACTAAGTAACCAAGAAACAACATTTACCTTAACCCTTCATTAATTAGATGCTGGAGCACTTGGTAGAGAAATTTCATTATTGTTTTTAGGATGATTTCTCTGGTTACTTTCAAATTTGTAAAGTACCAAAAAAATCAAGAAAAACCCACTTTTACATGTTCTTTTAGTACTTACGAATATAAGAGAATGTCATTGGGTTTGTGCAATGCACCTGGTACATTTAAGAGGTGTAAGATAAGTATTTTTGTAGATTTGTTAGAACATTAAATAAAGATCTTTATGGATGATTTTACAATATATGGTTCCTTATTTGATGTATGTTTGGATATTCTGGATAGAGTATTTCATAGATGCGTTGAAATTAACCTTATTTTGAATTATAAGAAATGCCATTTTATGGTAGAATAAGGTATAGTTTTAGGACATATTATCTCTAGAAAGCGCAAAGAAGTAGATCCTGTTAAAATAGATGTAATTGCAGAGTTATCCTACTCCTCTAGCATGCGACAAGTTTGATCTTTTCTTGGTCATGTAAGTTTTTACTAGAACTTTTTATGAGACTTCAAAGTAACCCTTCCACTATCCAACTTGTTGGAGAAGAACATAAAGTTTCACTTTGATAGTCGTTGTCGATAGGCATTTGACTATTTGAAATAGGTTTTGACCACCACTTCTATCATTCAATCACTTGTTTGGATGCCTCCATTTGAGATTATTGTGATACATCATATTATACTGGAAGTTGTTCTTGCTTAGAGAGTTTAAAAAATGGCTCATGTTATATATTATGTTTCTAGAACTTTAGATTTTAAAAAAGATAATTATACAACTAAGAAAGGAATTTTAGTTATTATTTTAGCTTTGGACATATTTAGATCATACTTGTTTGGTTCTAGAGTTTATTTTTTTTATTGACCATGCAACCCTAAAATTTTTGTTGAAGAAGTTAAATCTAAACTACAACTTATCAGATGGATGCTTTTGCTTTAAGAATTTCATTTGGATACATAGGATAAAAGTGAAGCACAAAATCTAGTGGTTGAGCATTTTAGTAGAATTGAATGGATTATAGATTTTTTCCTATATGGGATGATTTTTCTAATTAGCAATTTCTTCAGTTGCATGATGTCACTTTTCTCTTTCATTGGTTTGTAGATATTCACCACAATAAATTAATTAATTATCTACCAAATTTTATATATAGATAAAAATCGGTAGGTAATTATAATATTACCTACTGATTTTACATACAGAATAAATCGGTAGGTAATTATAATATTACCTACTGATTTTACATACAGAATAAATCAGTAGGTAATTATCTACCAAATTTTATGTACAAATAAAATCGGTAGGTAATTATAATATTACCTACTGATTTTACATACAGAATAAATCGGTAGGTAATAACAGACACTATGGGACTGTTTTCGCTAATCTTAATAAACAGAAAATATATGAAACAGCTACTGTTGTTCTTGAACTTAAACTTTTTTTTTGTTTGTTTTAATCAAACAATTTATTATATTTTATTTTAATCATTATTACTTTTAGAATGAGGATATTTAATTCTTAATAATATAGATTTAGATTTTGTTTTTCTTGTTAACTATATGTGTTATTGTGAATATTTAATTCTTAATTCTAAATTCAGATTTTTGTCGTACTGGTTATGTAGGTGTCAAGTGTTAATACTTAATTCTTAATTCAAAATTTAGATTTTTGTCTTTTTGATTACATGTGTCCTAAATCGGTGTCAGTATTTCATAGGTGGCATGAATGCTTGTCACTTTGACACAACACCTGTAAAACTGAAACACTGTTACATCTATAATATAATAATAGCTCCTGTTTCTGTTCATCATACATCATACTTAATTCATAACACAGAAAACCAATTCAATTTTGAATGATGAGTGGTATTTGCATGAATTGACATATGCACGAGTTTCTAAAAAATTATACATCAGCAAAAACACTTCACAATGTGTAAGCTAGGTGGAGATAGCAATAGCATCAACCACTTTCTATCAGGTGACACAAGAATAAAACAAATGGAATATAGTCCATACTATTTTTTTCATCAGCATGTATGCTAAGCCTTTCTGTTTTGGTTCTTTTCTGGTTCAAATGTTACTTAGCTCGGAGAAACAAGAAATGTGCCTCTATACAGGTTGCAAGCCTAAATCCAATGCATCTATTTCTCTCGACAGGGCCAACCTAGCTTTTTGCATTTCTTCCAACTCTTCTGCTAACAACCTCACACAATTGACATGGCAATGTGTCAAGGCTCACAGCTCGGGTTTTTCCATAGTTTCCCAGCACACCACACCTTCTCCATGCATGGTATTCTGCATAGGCTACTGAGGCGTTAGCAACTGACTTCACATACGAGGCCAACTCTTCCAATGTGTTGAATTTTCTACCATCTATGATTGAATGTGGAGGAACGAAATCCATGACATTTGGTGCACCAAATTTGGAACTGCACCAAAGTCTAAGGCATAGAATAACTTCTCTGTTACATAACTCTCAATAAAAGTGTTCTCAATGGCAAGAACAAACTTGTACCGAACATGGCACAATGTAAATGATCCCACCATTTTGGGGTAACATTGATATCATTTGCACATTCAGGATAAAGAGAAAGAGCTGCGTCTAGACTACCAACATTATTTAGGCACTTGCCAAATGAATGATGCGACAGTAAGTTAAGAAGTTTCTTGGCAAGTTCATTCCTTTGAGAAAGGCACCGTCATGAAGACCAATAAACAAGAATATCCTACAAATGATAAACAGGGTTATGTTGCTATGAGTCCCTCTTTCGTTATCTCTCATTTCATAATCGATTCTTGATAACTTACTCTGTTTTTATCACTGGAGACATGATAGTTTCGACCACTGTGAAAGAGTGCACTAGCATAGGTTGACTGTACATCATCCTCAGCATGATAACTAATATATATATCCTCTTGACCTGATCTTCTTCTGCCAGCTTCAAGATCCATATATACACGAAGAGGTTCTCCCATGCGCCTCTGAAATAAAAAAGAAACCGTAACAAAGTGAGCAATATGCAAAATATCAAGTATATGTTATATCAGCCAAAAAATCCTGAAAACCATGCAAGACAACCACGCATGAGAAGCATTTGAGCAAGAAACGGTAGACAATAGAAGCACCTTCATTACAAAACTAAGGAGATGTTGATTTTGAACTGCTTAAAAAGGTGCTTCTTAAATTCTTCTACAATGACCTTGACATTAAATCAGTTGAAAGAGTCTCAAACAGATAATTGTATCAAGCATAGTTGAAGCTGTAAGCATGTTTTAACCAAATTTTAAACACCTAAAGGCTCAAACGGATTCATGACTTCATCTATATATGGAAGTGTAGATAACTATCACATTCATACCACAAAAGAAATTATGCCCGGTATATTAATATGTGATTAATCTGCTATGGTATATTAATCAGCTTGATAACAGTAATAGTTGAGGCTGAGTGTGTATCTTTTTCTGCAGTAATTTCGATCCAGTGAATTAACAAATAACCATTTTCCTTTTGCCATGAATGCAATGGTTCTTAAGATTACATTATAAACTCTTCTAAGTGCATATATATGCTTGGTAAATGATTAGTTTTCTCAAATAATTACTTGTTTTGAACCAAGCGCGCATCAAACAAATCATAGTATGGTTATATCAATTATTCTGAAGGTGCGTACCTGGCATTGAGCAAGGGAAGAGATCCCCAGGTTGACCTTTTATAGTGAGAGCATCAGATACGTTTGGGGCTGCTCCTGATTCAAAAGACTGTCTGAAGACCTCGTTGCCATCATTCACCCACCATTCTCCTGCATATCCATAATAAAACGGTGAATTCTTCCCCGTGCTTGTATCAAATTTGTTCCAGCTATTTGGTCGAATCATCATAAGGAGACAGAACAAGTTAAAGGATTTTTCTTTTTCATACCAAATATGATGGGAATCTTAGGATCCTCCTAAGACACCTAACACTGTAATTTGGCGTGAAGTTACTACTAATATTCCCAGTAACCCCCACCCGCTTCACCAATTTCGCCTTTGATGTTTCACCAACATGGATTAACATTAACAAAAGGGATTATTGAGGAATTAATTACCTTGATTTCTCGAGAGCAATTGACTTCAGACACTGGAAATTGTGAAGTGAGGCAGTTCGTGAAGCAATTAGCGGAAATGACATACTGGCTTGATGCCTTTGCAGATGTCTATGACTCTGGAATCAGTCTCGAATCCGATTTTCGACGAAAAGGCTTTTGGAAGGATTAGGTCTCCATAGTCATCGACAACGGGGGATGTTTGTGTTTAACAAAGCTATGTTTTATTTTTTATAAAATAAGTAATATATTAAAATATTTTTTTAAAAGTTAATTATAATATTTTAAATATATTTAAGCTAAAATATAATTTTATTTTAAAATACTGAATAAATTATTTTATAAACTGATAGTCGTTGCCCTAATTTCCCAATCCTCAGTCACTTTCCCAATCCTCAGTCACTTTCCCAATCCTCAGTCACTCTTCTCATCCAATCTTTTCTCTTCGTTTAATTCCCAAGTCACTTTTCTCATCCAATCCTCTTCTCTTCGTTTAATTCCCAATCGTCAGTCACCTCTTCTCATTCAATCCTTTTGTCGGGAACACTGTTTTAGTTGGCGTCTTCGTTGCAGATTTGTCACCTTCCTTTGCCAGGTTTCTTTTACAAAATTCCGATGCATGCCCCGTTCTACATTTTCGTTCAGGCAATTGTTGCTCTCTTCTTGGTTAGATCTACATTTCAGTTAATTTCTACAAATGACATTTGTAGTTTACATAGTTTTTTTAATTGAAAAAACTATTCAAGTTTGAGTTGTTGCTTGCTGATGCTTTTCTTCACATTTGCTGTTAATAGCATTTTTAAAATGAAATTGTTATTCCATTTTCTAATTTCTGTTTCGTTTGATCATCCCTATTTCTAATTGTTCCTTTTCTATAGCTTTCACTGTTTATGTTTTTCGTATCCTCCTTTTCCATCTTAAAAGGATAAGGGCTCCTTTGCTTGATTTGCAAAATGATATGGCATCAGTTATGTATCAGTAGGATATTTCTTGGTCAATTTAACATTTTAAGTTTAATTTACTTCCAATTTTAAAAACTCATAAACCCTAAACAGTGATTCTTCTATTAGTGCCGAGTGATTTTGATAACATATATTTTGATAACATATATTAGGAAAACTCATTTTCTATCATCCTTTCCTCAATTGGTGCTAAATCTATCTCTTCTCATATACATTAATTTTGTATCCTATCTTAAATTATCACTGTTATGCTTGATTTTAATGGGAAAAGAAGTGTCTTCTTTTTTATTTGAAATGAAACTAACAAATACACACAATCTGTTGCCCTATGACTTCTCTTTTACTTTGTCATGTTAACCATTGAAGCATCATTATTTAAGAGCCATTTCATGCAAGTTAATAAGTTTAATATGTATATTAAATTTTAATGGACCCTAACATTTGCTCTACCATAATTCTGACTAATGAGATTTTGTGTTCTGTACAAAACATATAAAGTATTTGTTTTTTGTGGATCTTTATTTAAGTTTCATCACCTAGTAGGATAGGGGTTGGCGGTTGTTGTTATAGTAGATCTATATTTAGTGTCAGTTGAGCAGACCGTATTTCATTCTCATCTTGGTTATTTATTACCTAATTTTTACAATTATTGTTGGGAAGTTAGCCCTCTCAATTATGATTTTCTCATGTAATGAACCTAACTAACTTTATTATCAGCGACTTAATGATGATCTATCTGGCCAGACCCTTCAAAATCATATAAGACCAGCTAAATGGTGGGACCATACTCAGAATAATACAATTTGACATTGAAAATATTGCTATAGATTTAACAACATCAAATTTAGGGTATAAGATTATTATTATATTTTATGTGTTTAGTGTCAAAGTGTCAATTGATATTGGATTAAAACTTTTGCAGTAATAAAGAGGGTTACTCAAACTTAACACTACATTTAATTATGCAGCTTGTTATCGTTTTTGACAGAAAAAAATATATGATATTGAGTTCAACTTTAGTTGGAACGTTCCAAATAAATTCTTCATATTTTTTCACCTAAATTGTACATATATATATATCAGGGATTTGATACAAGAAAGACTTGGTAAACTTTTGTTAAGATTCTTTTTCCTGATGTGAGCTATATATCATTAGTTTCAGAGACTTTTCTTTGGTTTCTAAGAATATTGTCCCATTCAGCCACTAAGTGAGGAGCTAATCTCACGGAATATATAGTCATGGAATCTGAATTCCCTTCGCTTGGATTAACAAATTATGAAAATGGAACGATTTTTATTGGTTAGATAAACATGACAACTCCAATAGTAACTTTTTCCATAATCTCTATCATGATTTTGTGGGGACTACATGTACTGTTTCAATTGCAGCTACCTAATGTTATGTATTTTCTATATTTTCTTTCTTTAAGAACATGAGAAGTAACAGTTTTGTCTTAGTTTAATCCTTGTAAACGTGTGCATCAAGAGTTTAGCAATTGTTTCTTAATTATATGTTCTAGCTACTGTCTTTTCAATGTAGCAATTGAGCTACCAAACAAATCGATATTACTTACAAGAGTTGCATTCATTGCATATCGTTGTGAAAATAGAACCTTATTCTTTAGACAGTTGCTTAATTAGAAAGATTAGAGGAAGAGTTTTGCATCTGCATTTTCTGATGTCATTTAGTATATAATAAGTATTTTAAACATTATTCTCTAATCAGAAATAGAGTTTTATTTGAATG